>JAODXP020000016.1:15771176-15790225 GCA_027497455.2 Sardinella longiceps | reverse complement strand
ATGATGTCACATTTCTGCAGGTAACAGAAATATTTGCTTGAGTTTCAATTTCAGCAGTCAATATAAAACTCTGTTCTGTTAACATTACATCCTTTGTCTTTTCCAGAACTACAAGACTACAGTGGAAAGGTGAGTGATCTGCCTCCTGTCTCTCTCTTCTCTGTGGTTCTGAACCCAAACCCACAGCAGCACTGACTCCTGAATGTTATTCCAGAGCCCAGTGCACACTGCAGGATCCAGAGAGGGTTTCAGGAGCTCTGATCAATGTGGCAAAGCACCTGGGCAACCTGAAGTTCAGAGTCTGGGAGAAGATGCAGGAGATTGTTCAGTACAGTGAGTAGCCTGGAAAGAAATAAAGATGCTCAATTCTAGGATCAAGAGGATGACACACAGCTACTGTATGTCCGATTGGGACACATTAGCAACTAAAAGCTTCCTGAGTCTGCAACTCAAACAAAACACAACAGAACTAACATCTGTTTAAAAATGTACACTACACACTGGGATTTTTATTACAAATATTAGAAATTCCTGAATGTGTGTGTGTGTGTGTGTGTGTGTGTGTGTGTGTGTGTGTGTGTGTGTGTGTGTGTGCCAGTAGCACCACACCAATAGTAGGGCAGGATAGAACACACCCCTAGTAACCCTCAGCTCATTCTAGCATTAAACATTTAATTTCAATCACACACACACACACACACACACACACACACACACACACACACACACACACACACACTAGCCAAAGTGAGGGAGAGAGAGTAGTAAACTCCTACACAGCTGTTCCTACGTCTCTCTGCCATTACACTTGGTAACAGCACTATTAATAATGACCATCATTCACATCCTCATCACACACACATCACTCAGTGTTCAGCTCATGTGTGTGTTCTTTCTCTCTGCAGCTCCTGTCACTCTGGATCCCAACACTGCACACCCACGATTCATCCTGTCTGAGGATCTGACCAGTGTGAGACGTGGTGATGAGATACAGCAGCTTCCTGATAACCCAGAGAGATTTGATAAGTATTACAGTGTCCTGGGCTCTGAGGGCTTTAACTCAGGGACTCACTGCTGGGATGTGGAGGTTGGGGAGAATAATTACTGGGTCTTGGGTGTGATGACAGAGTCTCTCCAGAGGAAGGGATACATGTTCTCCATGAGTGGACTGTGGTTTGTGGGGTATGTTAATGCTGCATATAGCGCACAGGCTCCACCTCATCCCCACACTCGCCTCACAATGGAGCAGAAACCCCAGAGGATCAGAGTGCAGCTGGACTGGGACAGAGGAAAACTCTCATTCTCTGACCCTGATAATAACACACACATACACACTTTCACACACACTTTCACTGAGAGAGTGTTTCCATTCTTTAACACCTATTCACCACTTCCACTGAGGATCTTACCAGTGAAGACAGCAGTTAGAGTAGAACAGCTTAGTTAGAGTTCAGACACCTGCTGCAGGTTAACTGGGGATTTGGATGGGAAGAGACACGAATGTAAGCTCAGTACCCCATCTGATCCTGACAATAACACACAGACACACACACACACACACACACACACACACACACACACACACACACACACACACACACACACTTGTGGAAAGCAGCACCCAGTTAGAGCAGATAGTGAATCAGTCAGAACACAACTGACATACAGAAATCAGATGAATTATGAAATATATTTTTCTGTCTGCAGCATTTTGTAGCTAATGTACATTGACTTTATTCCTGAAACTGTAGAGTATCCACAGAAATAAATGTTTATTTACTGTTTCTGTGTGATCCATGCTTCAGTACCTATGCTGTTGTCACAAAGTTAACCGTTTTTGGAAGAAATACCAAACCATAATTAAAATGATGACTGGAAAGTGTTAATTACAGATAGGCTACTGTCTCTTTCTGAAATGGCCTACTATGCGGTCCGTGTAATGCTTTGCAGTGCTTTGTTCTATTTGCGTATTTCACATGACTAGAATGAAAATTTGACTCAAAACTTCAATTATCCTTTCGCCAAATTACTCAGAAAAAATGATTACTCTTGCGTGCTTAAATTTTTGAATGGAGTAAGCCTGGGGTTTTCTGTTAAGAAGAAACAAATGTCAAACAATGACTCAATATTTAAATCTTCTGATTTTGCACTTGGGTTACCGTGGACAGTTGCGCTGTATCACGTGACGTTTTAGTTCAGCTGATCTCTGAGGTCACATTAAAAAAAGTTGCACAAACATTCTTACAGTAGCCTACTGTACATCTGCGTCTCTGTAGGAAATAATCTTTGCGCCAATTAATGTAGCCTATTAAAAAAAAACAATGACCAGTTGCAGGCCCAGGCCAGTGTGTTTGCATAGAGGGCGGGGGTTTACTAACCACCTAACAAAATGTTATTCTTAAGTCATGCCCAAATAGGTGGCATTAGCAACTCTCAGCATCACTGTTTCTTCACTGATTAATAATGTAGATGTTCCAACTAGGCCATGGTAAAACATGAAAATATATAATAATTCGACAACTTCATAGGCTACTGCAATAGAAATAATAGCAGGTGACCTACAGATGGCTGGTCGTTCTGTCAACACTGTACATCTCGAGCTGACTGAATAAGTCCATCCATCTCATTTATAGGCCGACAACTGATGCTACCTGAACATCTGAAGACAGTCCAACCACGACCCAGAAATGGAAAATGAAAATATTGACTAATTTTACGATGGTATTAAATTCAACTATCCACTCTTTCAAAAGCTACCGACAAACAACAATGAAGTAAACAAACAGCATCAATTACCTATTTTCTGAGTTTCTCTCTCTCTCTCCCTCCCCACTTCTCTCTGGACCAGGACTAACGTACAGATAGAATAGTGGCTCTTTCTGAAATAACCTACTATGCCCTCTCTCTCTCTCTCTCTCTCTCCCCACTTCCCCTCTGTTTGCACATGTGTGATGTGCTGAGTGAGGAAGTAGTTTTGAAACAGCATGTGGACAGACAGTGTTTGGAGCTCCTCCCTGTAGCCTGTGTCATCATCTCCACCTGAGCCGAGTCCAAGCTGTAGTCTGTAAACTGTGTGGTGGTGCTGCTGGAGTGGACTGGGGCCCAGACACTCATGTATTATATGTGTGTATTTATGTGTAGAGGGTGCAGAGGAGGGGACTCAGCACACAGCCCTGAGGGGAGCCACTGCTGACTGGGAGCTGCCTGCCTGCCTGCCTGGGGAGATGAGAGGTGGGGGGGCCTGGAGACGGAAATGCAGCTTTTTGGGAGTGTAGGGAAAGTCTTATGCAATATTGACACCTAGTGGTCACACAGGAAATTACACTCCAGTCTCTATACTCTGGTCTTCAGTTGGCATACATAAACACACTGCTGCTCGCTGTGTGTGTGTGTGTGTGTGTGTGTGTGTGTGTGTGTGTGTGTGCGTGCGTGCGTGCGTGTGTGTGTTTGTGTGTGTGTGTGTGTGTGTGTGTGTGTGTGAAATGGTGAACTGTAGGGCACACACACATGTCCCTCAGGTCTGAAGGTGGAGTGAGGAGGAATCATGGATCATCAGAGGGATCAGAGATTATTGAGGGACAAGAATGACTCCTTCTGTTGGGGGTGTGGAAGCTCCATTGGGGCAGGGCGTGTGTGTGTGTGTGTGTGTGGGGGGGGGGGGGGGGAAACGCTTGCCTTTCTATTCCCTCTACATACAACAAGACACCGCTACCACCAGTCAGAGCAGAGAACACACACACACACACACACAACAAGACAGTGCTACCAGAGCAGAGAAGAGTTCTCTTTACAATGTGATCTGCACAGACAGTTAGAGATGATCAAGTTCACATCTGAAGGGAGAGTCGCTGGAATGTCCCCGGCAAAAATATTTAATTTGCTGCATCTTGATTTCTAGTCAAACCATCTTTTGATTATCTTTGGACATTTTGAATCCACTTTTTGCTGTCCAGTTCTAGTCCTCATACAGAAAACAATTCAGCCAATAATGTAAACATCCCCAGCAACCTGTCTATGGCAGTGGGGAAATGAAATACAAACTTTAAACCCAAATTCATCATTAAAGCAGTTCTCCATGCATTGAGTGAATGAGCCATAGGCCCAGTCTAGAACAGCATCCTAGTGTTTGTGCTCATATCCATTTAGCCTCCTTACTAACTATTCCCCATATTAACCTCATCACTCACTCACTCACTCACTCACTCTCACACATATTGACTTTCTGCACTGTTAGATGGGCTGCATTGATAGAGTGCTTTTCTACTGCTGTGACAACTCAAAGCCCTTTACAATGACATGCCTCATATTCACCCATTCACTCACACTCAATATTCACTCATTCACTCACACACTCAGATAATATTAACCCATTCTCTCTCTCTCTCTCTCTCTCTCTCTCTCTCACACACACACACACACACACACACACACATACACACACACACACACACACACACACACACACACACACACACACACACACAGATAATATTCACCCATTCACTCACACACTCACATAATATTCACCCATTCACTCACACACTCAGGTAATATTCACTCACACACTCACATAATATTCACCCATTCACACACACACACACACACACACTCAGATAATATTCACCCATTCACTCTCTCTCTCTCTCTCACACACACACACACACACACACACACAGATAATATTCACCCATTCACTCACACACTCAGATAATATTCACCCATTCACTCTCTCTCTCTCTCACACACACACACACACACACACACACACACACACACACACACAGATAATATTCACCCATTCACTCACATAATATTCACCCATTCTCTCTCTCTCTCTCTCTCTCTCTCTCTCTCTCTCTCTCTCTCTCTCTCTCTCTCTCTCTCTCACATACACACACACACACACACACACACACACAATATTCACCTATTCACTCACACACACTCAGATAATATTCACCCATTCATTCACACACTCAGATAACAATGGTGGAGGCTGCTATGCAAGGTGTCAGCCTGCTCACCTATCTGTACATTTAGTACAAAAAATGTAACATGACTTATTGCTTATGTATATTCTGCATATTAATCTAGTTAAAAGCTAGATGTTTTGGCCTTATAATAAAGCACCTGTCACACTGTAGGCAAGTTCTTGAGTAAGTGATGTTTTGACAGCAGTGAAAACTCTACTCACAATAGGCCTGTTCTTGTCTGTGAGTTTGAGTTCACTCCTCCTGGAACTTTGGACTTCAATCTACACGTCAGACAGTTCTTATAGGTGCTGGTCGTTGATGGAATGTGCTCATTGGCCAATCAGCTCTCAGCTTACCTTGGTCCCTCCCTCTGACTCACCTGTCCTGAAGAAGGAAGTGAAGCTCAGTGACAGAAGGCTGCCCTGTTCAACACTCCAGCTGAACAACTACTGTGGTATGTGAGAAATGAGGGGAAACATGGAGTCATATTCAGATGGGTTGTGTTAATTTATAATGTTGGAGAGAATGTTGGGTTTCTGGGAGATTTGCATAGAAGAAGCACAATGACTCAGTAGAGACGGTAGATTTACCAAAGCTGTGAAAGTGAAAGCAAAGTTTGTCCAGCAGCCATTACGAGAGGGAAACTTGTGACACTGTGGTCTTAGACTCTAGTTTTGGAAATGGCTTCAAAGTTGGAGGAGGACACATCTTGTCCTGTGTGCACTGAGATGTACAAGGATCCTGTTATCCTGACCTGCAGTCACAGTTTCTGTAGAGACTGTCTGGAGAAGTGCTGGAAATCTAAAGAAATAAAGGAATGTCCACTCTGCAGGAAGGAATCATCTATGAGCTTTATCCGCCCAAACCTGGCTTTAAGAAACTTGTGTGAGACTCTGTCTGAAACTGTTTTACAAGAGAGTGGCCAGCCACATGAGTTCTGCAAACAGCACAAGAGAAAACAGCTTGAGCTCTTCTGTCAGAATGACAAGCAGCTTGTGTGTCTGGTGTGTCGAGACTCAAAATCACACAGAAATCACATCTTCAGTCCCATTGATGAAGCAGCAGCAGAGATCAAGGTAGGCCTGAGCTTTCTGTAAAGCATTATTCTCTTGTGTGCCTCTTGTATGGTCACCTTTTCTACTGTAGATGTCACTGTTGCTTATTAGCTGCTTCACACAAACAGCCAAGCCCTGAAGAACATTTTTAAAGTTGTGAGTGTGCATAGACAGAGATGATTAGTCTGATTGACATGATTGTTTACATTATATTCATGTGCCAGTCTGGCAATGATTGACCGAATTCTGATGTCGAACCTTCCCCCTGGCTGCATGTCTGCATGAAGGACAGTCTGCTCTGCTCTCTGGTTGATCACTGATGGTTTAATGACTGATGGTTGTCAGTGTTGTAGTGATAAAATATGAGGAGGTTAAACTATGAATTTTGTGATCACTGCAAAGTGGAACCGCAATATGCAGAAGCCGATCTTTAAAAATGGAACATGGAAAACATGTTTGATGATTGAAGATTGTTGCTGTGGAATTTAGTTTGGAATTAGGATAATGCAGTGGGGACGCAACGGAATGAATTTTACAGGTTTGCCGAGCGTGTCCACGCCCTCTACTTGGTTCAGTAAACTTTTTACGTAAACCGCAATATTTCGGTTTGTTAGTCAAAATGTGGATCTGTGGAAGCTCTGAAGTTTAGCTTATGCAGCCAGCATTCACGAGCTCTACATGCTAGAGCTGGCAGAACCCTCAACCAACCAATGACGTGGTTTCCACTGCTGATCTAGCTCCCGCCTGTGTTGAAACTTTTCACTCACTTGCTGCGTTAGACGATGAGAGAGATGAGCTAAAAGCTCTCACTCGGAAAGTAAGGCAACATTAAGCCAGAATGCCCATTGCTGCTGCGGTAGATTTTGTGCAAACTGATGACCGCTTACACAAACAAAGCATTTAATAACGTAAGATGCGTCTAATAGCCTACAACACATGCCTACTAAACCGGTTGTCAGAAAATAGCGCTTACCACCTAGCCCAAATTTCGCCTAGGCTACCGCAAATATAGCCTACCTTGCCTAATGTAAAATATTACGCAAGGATGTCTAGGGGCTGTAATGCTTAGTTTATCTTGCGATGAGTTAGCCTGACACGTCAGACTATATCATAAGAATGTATAGTCTGAAGACCACTGATAGACTGTGTTACACTTTTAACTGCATGTTATGCTATTATACCTGAATTGAATCATGCACACACGGAGAGCTTCATTTCACTGAACTTTACTCCAAGTCTCGTCTTGTCAGAATGTACGTTACGTTACACACATGAACTGCTTACGTCATCAGTACACGACATCCCCCTTACTTGGATTAAAACTGTATCCTTTACATCAACACCAAGTTACCTGAACAGTAACCATATCTGAGTAAAATCATCTTCAACATATTCTATTTCAGAATAAAACATTTTCTTTCAGAAAACCATTGCCCCATTGCATTGCATATTTACTGAACTAATACATACACATGCATTTCCACACACTTTTCATTTCATAACAAAACCGGTGTATCTCTGGGGAATCTTCACTTCCCGGCGTGGTCGCTCTGTCTGTACCGTCAGAGGTCGGTATGGAGATGACCCCTGAGCAAGCGTCTCTGGTGTGGGCCTCAAAACATGCTCAGTCCCTGTGTCAGTCACTGTTTGTGTTTCATTCCCACTAGGGGGTGGTGTTTGCTCAGCTGGTGTGTATACTTTCACGTGTGTGGTGTTGCGGGAGTACTGAGCTCCTGTGGGTGACTCAATCAGTACATTGTTACCGTTCTTACTCACTACAGTGTATGGTGTCTGGTTGAATGTCGTAGTGAACTTGTCTGTCTTGTCCTGTTTCAACAGAACCTCATCTCCGACCTGCACAGAAGACGGCTTTGCTCCTCTCCGCTCGTCGGCGTACAATTTGGACTTGCCCTTACGCTCAGCATCAGTGTCCCTGACCTCCAGGTCGCTCCTCGGTACGCTGATGTCTGGTAGTTTACCTCTGAGCTTCCGATTGAACAAGAGCTCAGCAGGGCTCTTGCCAGTAGTGGAGTGGTCAATGGACCTGTAGATGGTGACGTACCTCCGCAGCTCCTTCTGCCAGTCCAGACCCTCCGCCTGCGCAATGCGGATCCGTTTCATGAGTGACAAGTTCTGTCTTTCTACTTCGCCATTCGCCTGTGCCCACTTAGGCGTCGTCTTCACATGCTGTATGCCATTATCTAGACAGAAATCTCTGAATTGAGATGACATGAACTGTGGCCCACAGTCTGATCTGATGGAGACAGGCAGACCGTGGCGGCTGAAGATGTTCTCTAAACAGTCTATCAGTTTCTCTGTAATTGTGGATTGCATAACTTCATACTCATAGTATCTGCTGTAATAGTCTACGACTACTAGGATAGAATGTCCTGAAGGCAATGGGCCTAGTAAGTCTGCTGCAATGTCTTGCCATGGCCCGTCAGGGAGAGCTGTGGGTCTCAATGGCTCTGGTACGTCGGGCCGCGCCACTAATTGGCACCCGTGACATGACTTGACATATCTTTCTGTTGCCCCGTACATCCCCGGCCACCACACCTTCCCCCTCAAATGTTGTTTTGTCCCTACCATCCCCAAATGTCCTTCATGAGCTAAAGCTAAGGCTCTGTTTCGCAGGGTCTGCGGTAGGACAATCCGCGTCCCTCTCAGCACTAACTGTCCAATTGTACACAGTTCATTGGCAATACAGGCATAGGCTGAGCACTTCTCAAACCTCCCAGTCTGTATCGCCTTTCTCACCTCACACAGTTCTTCATCCTCCGCAGATGCTCTCTCTACCTCTCTTGTAGTCAGCGCTCTCGGCGTCGCCTGCACCGCCACGAAGCGCACATATTCCTCCGCGCCATGTGCGTGTGTCGTCTTCCTGGCAGTGTCCCCCAGGAGGCGAGACAGAGGATCTGCGATGTTGTACTTTCCAGCTACATGGATCACCCTAAAGTCATACGGCTGGAGGCGGAGCACCCAGCGCTCAATCCGCGCGCATGGCTTTGATCTGGGACTGTAGATCACTTCCAGGGCCTTATGGTCAGTTACCAGGTCGAACCTCTTGCCATATATGTATGGGTGTAGGCGCTCACACGCCCAGACCAGTGCCAGGGCCTCACGCTCCGTTTGTGAATATCTTTTCTCACAGTCTGTTAAGCTCCTGCTCACATAACATATGGGCACCATAATTCCTTTCTGTTCCTGTATTAAAACAGCTCCTATGCCCACTGGCCCTGCGTCAGCTATTACCTTTGTAGGGGCATCTTTGTCAAAGTATGCCAGCGTGCTCGCCTCTGCTAACTTTGTCTTGAGCATCTCGAATGCCTCTTTCTGTTCTGGACCGAAGACAAATGGCGCATCTTTCTTGGTCAGTCTCCGCAGTGGCTCTGAGATGGCGGCAAACTGGGGTATGAACCGGCTACTGTACCCCGCCAAACCCAGGAAACTGCGGACCTCCGATGCATTCTCTGGCTCACGTGTCTCGACCAGTGCTCTTACCCTCTCACTTGTGGGCCCTATCCCCTTCTCTGAGAGTAGTATGCCCATGAACACTAATTTGTCCATTTCAAACTGGCATTTCTCACCATTTAAGGTAAGTCCACATTTTTCCAGTCTCTCTAGCACGGCGTGCAGCCGCTTGCGGTGTGTGTCACGGTCAGGCGCGTGGACGATGATGTCATCGGATATGTTGGCCACGCCCTCGATGCCAGCCAGCGCCGTCGCCACCTCGTGTTGATACTGCTCACTCGCAGACGACACCCCGAATATGAGTCTCTTGTAGCGGTATGTGCCACTGTGCACTGCAAACGTTGTTATGGCTCGTGACTGTTCGGTGAGCTCCATCTGATGGTAGCCCCATTTTAAATCAAGCTTACTAAACACCACTGAGCCATTCATGTCATGTAACAGCTCATCTACTGTCGGGATTGGATATCTTCCCCGGATGATAGCCCTGTTTGCCATTCTCATGTCTAGGCATAATCGAATGTCAGTGTCTTTGGCTTTTGGAACTACTACAACTGGGTTTACCCATGGTGTGGGACCCTCAACTTTCTCAATAATGTCCATGCTTAGTAGCTCCTGTATTTTCTTATCAACTGCCTCTCTCAGGTGAAACGGTATTCGTCTCAGTGGTTGTGCTATGGGTTCCACTTCATCATCGATGTGCAGCCTGATCTGTTTGGTGTTGAGCTTACCCACCCCTGTGAACAGCTTTGGGTATTTTCCTGTCAGCTCCGCCTTTACGTCAGTCACTGCTGCCACATCTAACCCCACTTTTAGCACACCTAGCTTTGTAGCAGTCTCTCTCCCTAGCAGCGGTATCCCCTGACCTGCTATCACTGTGAACTCTGCTTTGGTTTCCCTTTCCCCTATTTTCACGTCACATGTGAACACTCCCTTCACTGGCAGTGGTTCCCTTGAGGAATAAGTGTACAGTCTTTTATCTGACTTGGATGACATGCATTTTATCTTTTCTTTCTTTAAGTCTTCCCATGTATTCTCATCCACTATATTGGTTGTAGCCCCTGAGTCAATTAACATTACCAGGTCTACACCACCCACATTAAATGTCAGTCTGTCAGTGTAGCTACGGTCCCGTACTACAAATGCAAACTCTTCCCCTTGCTTTTCTTCTTTTCCCGCCTCTACATATTTCACTGAGCCTTTGTTAACGTTACCTTTGGATCTGCACATTTTGGCAAAATGGTCTTTACCGTTACATTTTCTGCACAATTGTCCACGTGCTGGGCACTTGTCATCTTTTGCAAAATGGTCGCCATGCCCACATCTGAAACACACTTTCTCTTTCCCTTTTTCCTCCCCTTCACGTTGTCGGCTTTTCTTGGTCCACTTTCCTTTCGATATCTGGTTCACAGTCTCAGCGCCTTTCATGTCCGGGCTACTCACACGCATCGCCGCCATTTGCTGCTCCACCCGCTCACACTGTGCAGCTATCTCAAGCGCTCTTGCCAGCGTCAGACCCGATCCTTCCTCAAGTAGCTTTCTCCGCACATATTCCGACATGCATCTACTTAGGACAGCATCCCTTAGCTGGTTAGCCATGTCAGCCCCAAAAGCACAGTCTTTGGCTGTCTGGCGCAAACGCGTAACAAATTGCTGTACAGTCTCTCCCTTGTTTTGTGATAACTGGTAGAAAGATTGGCGCGCAAATGCTGTATTCACCTGAGGCACGAAGTATTTATTCAGCGCATCCACTGCCTTATCGTAGTCCTCCGGACCTCCCGTGTCATCAAGGGTAGAAAAAATGTCCTGGACATCTGTCCCAGCGTGGTGTAGGAGTAATGCTCTTCTCCTAATTTTATTGTGCTCGCTAACATTTTCAGTCATAATCATTCCCTTGCCATCTGCGAATAGCTCAAAAGCTGTTAGCCACCGGGTCCAGCGTGGACCTAGCGTAGCAGGCTCGTTGTAGCAATCAAACTTCGGTACACTAGAATTACCGTTCTCCATCTCGTAGACAAACTAAACTCACTTCAGATTTAACTATAACACGGACTCGATTTTCCTCGTCGCCAATGTTACACTTTTAACTGCATGTTATGCTATTATACCTGAATTGAATCATGCACACACGGAGAGCTTCATTTCACTGAACTTTACTCCAAGTCTCGTCTTGTCAGAATGTACGTTACGTTACACACATGAACTGCTTACGTCATCAGTACACGACAGACTGTACCTCAATGGAGGGGCGGGTGATTGCGTTGTCTTTCAAACTGCCTCTCCACGTCAATAGGCTAGCGTTCCGGCCAGTAGTACCAGCTGGTATTTCAAACTTTTCCCGTAGCCCGTCGGTAACACGGCAAAGACATCTTTTCCAGAACGAAAAACTTCAGTGCACTTTCTTGTTTCACTTTCAAAGAAAATGACAAGTGCAATTCGTCCAAAACTAAAGCCAAAGACGATTCCGCTCTGGTTTGAGCAGGGCTGTTTGTCATCGTACAAAGCCCGCCTTACGATTTCCTGTACGCATACCGCGCTGTGATTGGTTATCCGCCTCCAGAGGAAGGCTAAAACGAGGTTTCTATCAGTGACCTCTAGACGTACCTCTGTGCAAATTCAAATTTGCTACCACTAGGGGTACGTCTAGAGTCTAGGCTAGCGATGAGTTAGATCAAATGTCGAGTACGGTGAGACTGGGCTTGGATGCAACAAGTGACAGGTTAAACGTTTTACAGAAAAAAAAAACGTCCTCTCCCCAGGCTCAGTTATTGTAACATTAACATAAAGACAAGCTTCTTTGCAGCACGGTGTTGTAAAGACACTGATAGTAGACACCAAAGATTCTAGAGTGGACAAGATCGCTTACTGACGCAATTGACATGAAGTATGCTATGAATCACCGTGGGTGCCATTTTGATAAGCCCATCTAACATTCTACCAGCCCACAGTAAAATTCTGCCAGCTGTTGTACCGTTAACAGCTGACTGTCAACAGGTTGTCAATAACAACAATGGCCGTTAAGTCAAGAGCATTTTGTTCTGCTATAAACTGCAAGAATCGGCAGTGCAAAAGACCTGAATTATCATTTTTCAGGTTCCCACTAAATAAGGAGAGGTATTATTTTAGAGACAATCTTAAGCTGTCATTCATTAGGACAACCTAAAATGTCAATGGCATTAACCAAACTATCGATAACTATGATAATAGATAACTAGCTAACGTTAGCCTATGTTGCCATTGCTATTTATAAGGCTAAGAGAGAACATAGCTTACTTAAACCTCTTTTTGAGTTTAAACAGTAGTCTAGATCTGATTCAAGGTTCAAAGCAACCCAACAACTATGATGTCCATGTTAACAAGCTTTGCAAATAGGGATCAATACCACCTTAACCAAAAACATGACCCAAGTTAGCCAAAGTTAGGCTATTTGTAACATACCGTTTTGGTTCCTGTCGATACTCCTCGTACTCCATTGACGTTATCCATTCATGTCAATTAACCTTACAGGTGCCAAAAATGGGTGCAAAATTCTCGCAGGCAAGACCTCTTAAAGAGGACACCTAGCTACCTGCATGCAAACTGCCGCTTGTGTGCGAAACATTTTGAGGATGGTCAGTTCTCCAGCCATCTAAAAGACCGGCTGAATTGGAATGCACTTCCGACCTTATTTGACCTGCCTAACCCACCCCAACAAATTAAAAGTCTCCGGAGGATAATAAAAAAAACAGAAGCTCAAGGTAAACTTAGAAATATGAATCTTTAATAGAAGTTATACATTCAATTACAGATATAAGACCATGGCATGGTTTTACGTTTTGTTTGTTTGTTTGTTTGTTTGCACTTGCAGTGCATGATCATGTTGCAGCAGATCATTCTTACAGTCGGCCCATCACTGATTCTGACCTGGTCTCACCCTCCACCTCTTCATGTGTGGCGTCACCATCCTCTTCTGCTCATGATGCACCAGACACAGGGATAGATCACAATAACCCCGCTGATGTGGCCTCTGCTCTTCATGCACCAGACACAGGGATAGATCAGAACCCCGCTGATGTGGCTGCTAGACCAACTAAACATAGTCTAAGACTCTTAAAAAAAGAACGTCTAAGGACATTTAGACTAAGAAAAAAGGTTGAGCAGTTACAGCAGTGCCTAGCCAAGGTAAACAAAAGCTCAAATATGTCACTGGAGAGTGTGATTAGTGGGGCAAGTAACTTTCTGGAGGAACCAGCACTGTCTTTTTTTGCTGCGCAGCTGCGTAACTCCAGCCGCCGCTGTAGGATGAGAGGGAGAAGGTGGACTCACTCTGACAAAGTTATGGCACTGTCCTTATATCACCAGGGGCCCCGTGCATATAAATTTTGCCAGCGCATATTTGCATTACCATCAATATCTTCTCTGCGCAGGTGGCTAAGTGGGATGGAAATAAGGCCAGGCTTTTCTCCCTCTGTTTTGGAGATGTTGGGCAGTAGAGTGAGTGACATGACCCAGCTAGACAGACTGTGTGTTGTAACATTTGACGAAATGAGCTTAAGATCAGGCTTAACATACAACATCAGCACTGACTGTGTGGAAGGGTTCGAAGATTATGGATCAATGGGAAAGACTGTGCGTGCTGCAAACCATGCTTTAGCCTTCATGGTTAGGGGTTTGACAGGAAAATGGAAGCAGACCATTGGCTATTTCCTCTCCAAAGATGCTGCCCCAGCACACATGCTAGAGTCGCTTCTGAAGGAGTGCCTAGAAAAGATCAAGGCAATAGGCCTTCTTCCAAAAGTTATAGTCTGTGACCAGGGGACCAACAACGTCTCGCTGTATAAACGACTAGGCATTACCCAAGAGCAGCCTTATTTTTTGTTCACGGATGAAAAAGTCTTTGCACTGCATGACCCACCACACCTTCTGAAAAATACACGCTCAAATTTGGAGAAGTACATCTTTCAAATCAACACGAATGGAACATCTAAAAACATAAAATGGACATACCTTCAAAAGTTTTACGAATTAGACTCCAAACTTCCAATTAGAAAAGCACCAAAGCTCACCAGAGGCCACTTCCAATTGAACAGCTTTTCAAAGATGCGGGTAAATAAAGCAGCCCAAGTATTAAGCCACACAGTCTCAGCAGGAATTTATACCTATGTGGCATTAGGGAAACTCCCTGGGGAAGCTGTTCATACGGCAGAGTTCATTGAGCACATTGACAGCCTATTTGACTGCTTTAATAGCCGATTCTTTACAGACACAAAGCCACTAAAACGCCCTCTTTCAAAAAAGTCTGGCCATCTAAAGTTTTTTGAAGCTATAGTCCCCATTCTCCAAAGCCTGGAAGTCGTAGGCTCAAAAGGCGTCCTGTTCAGAAGAGGGTGGCTTCTAGCCATAGCCTGTGTGACACAGCTCTGGGAGCATTTACAGTCATCTTACAATGTAAAGTACCTGTTCACATCAAGGTTAAATCAGGACATAGTGGAAAACCTGTTTTCAACAGTGAGGAGGAAAGGTGGTTTCAGAGACAACCCCTCTCCAAAAGAATTCAGATGTGCCCTGAGGACGGTTATGGTGGCAGGCCTGATTACACCAACCGCTGGAGCAAACTGTGTGCCAGACACAGACAGATTCATCACAACACTTCAAAACATTGGACAATCACGACAACCTAAATTGAAACCCCTTGCTATCTCACCACCTCAAACCACACCATACACCAGTCTCTACCTTGACATCCCTCAGCAGAATACCCTGGCCTATATAGCAGGCTACCTGTGTCGCCGCTGTTTGACAGTGCATGATTGTGATGTCTGTAGAGTAGTGCTCCTATCCCAAGAAAAGCAACTCAACAATCCAGCCCATTTATTTATCCACAACAAAGCTTATGACACCACCCAATCAGCATTCGGCTCTCTCTATCTTCCATCTGATCCATTCCTACAGTTCTGTACAGAATGTGAGCGCGTATTTCGGGAGGAGTTCAACGAGCTCAATATGACCAGAGAGAGGATAAGTTGGAACATCAACCAGGCTATCCACAACACAACGTCCTACAAAACATTCACTCTCTGCAGTGCCACTGTTAAAGCACGCTTAGTGTCCACGTTCGTCAGTGTGCGTATACAGTATGCCCTGAAGTTCAAAAACAGGGAACGACAAAATGTTGCAAAAAGGCAAAACCGGAAGCTCAAGAAAGTGTCGCATAACTAACATAACGGCATGCAAGCCACCAACCACCAAAGCATCCAATGCCTGAACATTATTTAACTTTAACTAACTAGTCTATGACATTTCCAATGTGCTTTAATTACTTAATAAATGTTTGAATGATCTGTCTTTGTCATCGACTGTCTTATCTATCTGCAGCTACCTCAGACTTTATTTGTCACATAAATAGTAAAAAGCAATAGCAAATATCCACATGCACCTGATGTAATGTTATAGCCTACACAAAAATAAACAGACGATTGTAAGTTTAAGGTAACTTAACAGTGGGCTGGGTTGCGGGTCTCGGGGATCCAACAGCTGATAGCTACCGATAGCTACGTTTTGAAAGGATATGCTAGGGGTTAGCTGCAGAGCTGTATCCTGTGGTGGACATCGCCATCTTGTGGACAACGGTGAATTACAATCCCCACCGTAACCTACACACAAAACACAAGTCAAAATCAACTAATATTAATCATTTTCCAAGACTTAAATCATAAGGGGCTAATTTGCTGTGTCGCTGCAATGAAGCTGAACTCACCTCAGTTGGATTTCTGTCCATGAGAGGAATGAAATACTTTGATGAAAAAAATACAAATTTTCGCTTAAAAAAAAGAAAAGAAAAGTGGGTTGTTTGATGTCTCATAACTCAAATGGGCAAAAAAAATGTAAAAACAGCCCAAGTACACGACGGTTTTCGGTGAAATGGCATAACTTTACCACAGTTTTCCCGCAGTTACTGTTACCAGTTGTGACCTTCTGTGCAGAGCGGTATCTCTCTATGGCTCTGCTTCTGTGACTTTCTGTGACGAACCCGCGAAATCAGCTTACCAAAATGGCGCCCATGGTTCTTTACCTCCGTACTTCCCCATTGTTGACGTATTTGCCGGCCAGTAAGCGATCTTGTCCACTCTAGAATCTTTGGTAGACACAGAAATTAATTTCTGAAGTTTGGGATGTCATGCAATCCATTGTCACGCAGACCGTTTCCCTTAAGTACTAGGAATAAAAGGCCTCTCATTCTGTCGTTGGCTACCAGCAATGAGCAAACAATAAAATAGGCCTAGGCTACTGGAGGATATTTACTAGTTTAGGACATTTCATAGCATTTCAAGAATATTAACAATGATGTCCTACCGTAATTGTTGGTTTTATTTTATTCTGTCTATCCCTCTAGTAGCCTATCTACTAGGCAATTTATGAAAGAAATCAAATGAAAATTGCAGATAGACTGATAGATAGGCTGATGGTTGATAAGGAATATAGCCATTAAAAGAACAATTTTACAACCCCTTTTTTGTTGGAAAATACCGAAACCGTACCGTCACCGTGGCCCCAAAACCGTGATACATACCGAACCGTGGGCACACTGTACCGTTGCATCCCTATAATGCAGTGTGATTTAGGAATTTAAAAGGAATTTAGGATTTAAAAATGTGTATTTGGTGCTTGTTATTATATTAAGGGGTGGATGAACTCTATTTCCAAAATTTTACCGGTAGGTTAACTGTGTTTACTTGCGTGTTGCCACCACCACATCCCTGCTGGTATAAGCATCCCACTAAATGAGAACACTTAAGTATTCCACTTAATTCATTTGTTTGATGTTTGTTCTTTGATATATATACTGTATTTCAGTCGGAGCTGAAGGCCAAACTGCAGCCTCTACAGGAGAAGCTGAAGGACTTTAAGAAAGCTAAAGTCACCTGTGATAAAACAGCTGAGTACATTAAGGTCAGTGTGATGAAGACTACTGTCATGTCTAACATGACCGTGTGCCTGGCCAGGAGGCCATGTTGTCTCCTGTTGGAGGGTCAGTAGTGGTGGTCAAGTAACTGGTCATCATATCCTCTGGGCCTCCATCTCAAACTCCTCCCTCCCACTTTATATCCATATCCAGTAGGAGGCGCTCACTTCACAGTCTTCACTCTCCTCCTCTCTGCTGTCTCTCCTCCAATCAACACACAGCTCTCCTCTTCTCTACTCTCTCTCTCCTCCAATCAGCATACAGCTCTTACAAACTCAGAGCACATCACTGTTTTGGAATGTGTATAAATTTGAATTCTCCAAAGGGAATGAATGTATACAAACAGAAACAATATATGATATTTGAAAGTTTACACACCAAGTTTTGTTATAGGTATGAGATGAAATATGTATGCTTTCAATTGTTTGTCAGTCTGAACACTGTTTTTTTATTCAGACTCAAAGGCAGAACACAGAGAAGCAGATCAAGGAGGAGTTTGAGAAGCTTCACCAGTTTCTACGAGATGAAGAGGCAGCCAGGATAGCTGCACTGAGGGAGGAAGAGGAGCAGAAGAGTCAGATGATGAAGGAGAAGATTGAGAAGATGAGCAGAGAGATCTCATCTCTTTCAGACACAATCAGAGCCATTGAAAAGGAGATGAAGGCTGATGATGTCACGTTTCTGCAGGTAACAGAAATATTTGCTTGAGTGTCAATTTGATTACAGCAGTCAAGATAAAACTGTCTATTCTGTTAACATCCCATCCTTGGTCTTTTCCAGAACTACAAGACTACAGTGGAAAGGTGAGTGATCTGCCTCCTGTCTCTCTCTTCTCTGTGGTTCTGAACCCAAACCCACAGCAGCACTGACTCCTGAATGTTATTCCAGAGCCCAGTGCACACTGCAGGATCCAGAGAGGGTTTCAGGAGCTCTGATCAATGTGGCAAAGCACCTGGGCAACCTGAAGTTCAGAGTCTGGGAGAAGATGCAGGAGATTGTTCAGTACAGTGAGTAGCCTGGAAAGAAATAAAGATGCTCAATTCTAGGATCAAGAGGATGACACACAGCTACTGTATGTCTGATTAGGGCACATTAGCAACTAAAACACACAAACTACACACTGGATATGTATTACAAATATGGGATCAGAAATTCCTGAATGTGTGTGTGTGTGTGTGTGTCTGTGTGTGTGTGTGTGTGTGTGTGTGTGTGTGTGTGGAGGGGGGGGCTGAAGATTGGCAGGGTTCTCAAAAGCAACAGCTAAGAAACTGGCCAACTTCTGCTCTATTTTATAGGCTCTCTTGCTGTGTGGTGTAGGCCATATTTGTGTATCCTTGAGTACCAAACTTTACTATCTTTACTATCATTTCTGTGCAAAATATAATTGGTGGATTCAAATAACAATTCTAATTTGTGTGTGTGTGTGTGTGTGTGTGTGTGTGTGTGTGTGTGTGTGTGTGTGTGTGTGTGTGTGTGTGTGTGTGTGTGTGTGTCCAGTCACACCACACCAGTAACAGGGCAGGATAGGAACACACCATCAGTAACCCTGACACATGCACGCATACACACACACACACACACACACACACACACACACACACACGCACACAC
>JAODXP020000016.1:15748676-15766176 GCA_027497455.2 Sardinella longiceps | reverse complement strand
GGAAATGGCTTCAAAGTTGGAGGATGAAACATCTTGTCCTGTGTGCACTGAGATCTACAAGGATCCTGTTATCCTGACCTCCTGCAGTCACAGTTTCTGTAGAGACTGTCTGGAGAAGTGCTGGAAAGGTAAAGAAACAAAGGAATGTCCACTCTGCAGGAAGAGGTCATCTATTAGCTTAATTCGCCCAAATCTGGCTTTAAGGAACCTATGTGAGGCTCTGTCTGAAACTCTCTTGGAAGAGGGAGGCGGTGCAAATATACTCTGCAAACAGCACAGGAGAAAACTTGAGCTCCTCTGTCAGAATGACAAGGAACTTTGTGTTTGGTGTGCCGAGACTCAAAATCACACAAAAATCACACGTTCAGTCCCATTGATGAAGCAGCAGCAGAGATCAAGGTAGGCCTGAGCTTTCTGTAAAGCATTATTCTCTTGTGTGCCTTTCTACTGTCTTGCATGGTCTATACAGTAGATGGCTATATTATACAGTTGATTATTAGCTACTTCACACAAACAGTCAAACTTTACTTTACCGTCAAGCCCTGAAGGACATTTTGAAAATGTTTTGTGAGTGTTGTTCATGAAGGACAGTCTTCTCTGTTCTCTGGTTGATCATTGACAGTTTAGAGGAATATGTCTGAGTAAGTTTAAGCATAGCCCGTGCTGCACAAGCCTTCTAACAGCAATATATTTCGCATGAAATTAACTGATTTCGAACTGCACAAACCTGAACGTGAACGTTCGAAACACTTTACATTGAGTCAATGTAACCTCAGATCTTGACTTTCGGTGGTGTCCAACAGTCAGGTCACCTATCTAATTCGAGTGTAAAGTTTCATGTTCCTAGTGTCTGTACCGAAAATAATTAATTGAGTTCCACTCGCTAACGTACCGCATTTAGCTAAGCTCTTTCATCAGGGCTATGCTTGAATTCACTCCGGTATTTTCCTTTAATGACTCCTGGTAGTTGGAGTGGTAAAATAAGAGTCGATGAATCTTATGAAAACTCATGAATTTAGTGATCAATGCAAAGTGGAACCGCAATATGCAGAATCAGATCTTTAAAAACATGGAAAACATGTTTGATGATTGAAGATTGTTGCTGTGGAATTCAATTTGGAATTAGGATAATGCAGTGTGATTTAGGAATTTAAAAGGAATTTAGGATTTTAAAATGTGTATTTGGTGCTTATTATTATATTAAGTGGTGGATGAACTCTATTTCCAAAATCTTACCGGTAGGTTAACTGTGTTTACTTGCGTGTTGCCACCACCACATCCCTGCTGGTATAAGCATCCCACTAAATGAGAACACTTAAGTATTCCACTTAATTAATTTGTTTGATGTTTGTTCTCTGATATATACACTGTATTTCAGGTGGAGCTGAAGGCCAAACTGCAGCCTCTACAGGAGAAGCTGAAGGACTTTGAGGAAGCTAAAGTCACCTGTGATAAAACAGCTGAGTACATTAAGGTCAGTGTGATGAAGACTACTGTCATGTCTAACATGACCGTGTCCCTGGCCAGGAGGCCATGTTGTCTCCTGTTGGAGGGTCAGTAGTGGTGGTCAAGTCACTGGTCATCATCTCCTCTGGGCCTCCATCTCAAACTCCTCCCTCCCACTTTATATCCATATCCAGTAGGAGGCGCTCACTTCACAGTCTTCACTCTCCTCCTCTCTGCTGTCTCTCCTCCAATCAACACACAGCTCTCCTCTTCTCTACTCTCTCTCTCCTCCAATCAGCACACAGCTCTTACAAACTCAGAGCACATCACTGTTTTGGAATGTGTATAAAATTGAATTCTCCAAAGGGAATGAATGTATACAAACAGAAACAATATATGATATTTGAAAGTTTACACCAAGTTTTGTTATAGGTATGAGATGAATGTATGCTTTCAATTGTTTGTCAGTCTGAACCAAGGAGGTTATATATAAACTGGAGACCGACTAAGTCCCGCCCTCCATAGAACTGAATGGCCGAGGCTAGTAAATGCGGTGAATTGACAGTCAACGCCATGCTGCATCAAGTTCAAAGTTGGAAATGACGCATGGACTCACGTTGAATCTCTTTGCAAAACAGTAATCCTTCAGTCCAGACGGTGGTGATAATGCACCTAGTTTGTTTACCATACAACACGAGGAAGAAAGTTCTGTCGAGAAAGTGCCTGAAGTTTTATAGCGTTCATGACAGTACACTTTTTTCACAAGTTCCTCAAGAAATAAGCAAAGACTAACTAGAGATCATGAAATATTGCTTTTACTCTCGGAGAAATAACATTCTTGACCCCTGGTCTGAACACTGTTTTATTATACAGACTCAAAGGCAGAACACAGAGAAGCAGATCAAGGAGGAGTTTGAGAAGCTTCACCAGTTTCTACGAGATGAAGAGGCAGCCAGGATAGCTGCACTGAGGGAGGAAGAGGAGCAGAATAGTCAGATGATGAAGGAGAAGATTGAGAAGATGAGCAGAGAGATCTCATCTCTTTCAGACACAATCAGAGCCATTGAAAAGGAGATGAAGGCTGATGATGTCACATTTCTGCAGGTAACAGAAATATTTAGCTCAAATATGAATCTGAATTTGATTATAGCAGTCAAGATAAAAACTGTCTGTTCTGTTAACATCCCATCCTTGGTATTTTCCAGAACTACAAGACTACAGTGGAAAGGTGAGTGATCTGCCTCCTGTCTCTCTCTTCACTGTGGTTCTGAACCCAAACCCACAGCAGCACTGACTCCTGAATGTTATTCCAGAGCCCAGTGCACACTGCAGGATCCAGAGAGGGTTTCAGGAGCTCTGATCAATGTGGCAAAGCACCTGGGCAACCTGAAGTTCAGAGTCTGGGAGAAGATGCAGGAGATTGTTCAGTACAGTGAGTAGCCTGGAAAGAAATAAAGATGCTCAATTCTAGGATCAAGAGGATGACACACAGCTACTGTATGTCTGATTAGGGCACATTAGTAACTAAAATCTTTCTTTGTCTGCAACTCAAACAAAACACGATAGAACCAAATTCTGTTACAGTAACAGAACACAGTTGACACACTGGATTTTTATCCTACAAATTCCTTATTGTCTGTTGTGTGTGTGTGTGTGTGTGTGTGTGTGTGTGTGTGTGTGGGTGTGTCGTCTGTGTCTGTATGTAGTATGTGTGTCCATAGAACTATACTAATAACAGCCAGGATCACAACAATAACCCTCAGCTAATTCTTCTTGCATTAAACATTTAATTTAATCACACACACACACACACACACACACACACACACACACACACACACACACACACACACACACACACACACACATCAGAATGATGTTTTATCATGGGTGGATGGACAAATTGGATAACAAATAGAGTGAAGAAGAGAAAGATAGTGAGTAGTAAACTCCTGCACAGCTGGGATCCCTTCATACTGATGACTAAAGACTATTTCACTGTTCCTACTTCTCTCTGCCATTACACTTGGTAACACCACTGTTAATAATGACCATCATTCACATCCTCATCACACACACATCACTCAGTGTTCAGCTCATGTGTGTGTTCTTTCTCTCTGCAGCTCCTGTCACTCTGGATCCCAACACTGCACACCCAAAACTCATCCTGTCTGAGGATCTGACCAGTGTGAGACGTGGTTATGAGATACAGCAGCTTCCTGATAACCCAGAGAGATTTGACTAAGTATCCCAGTGTCCTGGGCTCTGAGGGCTTTAACTCAGGGACTCACTGTTGGGATGTGGAGGTTGGGGAGAATAAGAACTGGCAGCTGGGTGTGATAACAGAGTCTCTCCAGAGGAAGGGAGACTATCTCTCCATGAGTGGACGGTGGTGTGTGTGGTATAATGGTGCTGCATATATAGCATGGGCTCCACCTCATCCCTCCACTCGCCTCACAGTGGAGCAGAAACCCCAGAGGATCAGAGTGCAGCTGGACTGGGACAGAGGAAAACTCTCATTCTCTGACCCTGATAATAACACACACATACACACTTTCACACACACTTTCACTGAGAGAGTGTTTCCATACTTTTGGTACTATCCCTCCATTGAGGATCTTACCAGTGAAGACAGTGGTTAGAGTAGAGCAGCTCAGTTAGAGTTCAGACACCTGCTGCAGGTTAACTGGGGATATGGATGGGAAGAGACACACTAATATGAACACTGTACTTGCATGCCCCATCTGGCCCTGACAATAACACACACACACACACACACACACACACACACACACTTGTGAAGGCCTCATCAAGGCCTGTAAAGCAGCACCCAGTTAGAGCAGATAGTGAATCAGTCAGAACACAACTGACATACAGCAATCAATCAGATGAATTATGAAATATATTTTTCTGTCTGCAGCATTTAGTCAATGTACATTGACTTTATTCCAGTATCCACAGAAATAAATGTTTATTTACTGTTCTTGTGTGATCCATGCTTCAGTACCCTATGCTGTTGTCACAAGGTTAACTATTTCTGGAAGACCAAACATTAAAATAATGACTGGCCAGTGGTGTGTGTGTGTGTGTGTGTGTGTGTGTGTGTGTGTGTGTGTGTGTGTGTGTGTGTGTGTGGTGTTACATCTACAGTCACCCTCTTTCCTCATCCACAGTCACCCTCTTTCCTCAGAGTGAAGCAGAAACCCCAGAGGATCAGAGTGCAGCTGGACTGGGACAGAGGAAGACTCTCATTCTCTGATGCTTATAATACACACCTACACACACACACACACACACACACACACACACACACACACACACACACTTCCATATTCCATAGCTCTCCTCTGAAGATCTTACCAATAAGTCTCTCACTAGAGCAACACATCTAGAGCTGATAGTGTTTCTAGTGTGGACCAGGACTAACTTACAGATAGGATACTGGCTCTTTCTGAAATGGCCTACTACTCTCTCTCTCTCTCTCTCTCTCTCTCTCTCTCTCTCTCTCTCTCTCTCTCTCTCTCTCTCTCTCTCCACTTCTCTCTGGACAGGACTAACTTACAGAACTTACAGATAGGCTACTGGCTCTTCATGGATGTGCTGAGTGAGGAAGTAGTTTTGAAACAGCATGTGGACAGACAGTGTTTGGAGCTCTTCCCTGTAGACTGTGTCATCATCTCCACCTGAGCCGAGTCCAAGCTGTAGTCTGTAAACTGTGTGGTGGTGCTGCTGGAGTGGACTGGGGCCCAGACACTCATGTATTATATGTGTGTATTTATGTGTAGAGGGTGCAGAGGAGGGGACTCAGCACACAGCCCTGAGGGGAGCCAGTGCTGACTGGGAGCTGCCTGCCCAGAGATGTATAGTAACGAAGTAGAACTACTTAAGTAGCCTACTTAAGTAATAAAATGCAGTATCTGTACTTTACTGGAGTATTCTTTTTTTCTCCTACTTCCACTTTTACTTCACTACATTTTTTTGATGAATTTAATACTTCTACTTCGTTACATTTTTGATGTGCTGATTAGTTACTCGTTACTTTTATAAAAAATGTTACCACATCCAATGATAGCCTATCAATGCAAATGAGAGCATCACCAGGTTTTTTAAATCATTATTGGACGATTCAAGCGGTATACGAGACCTCATGCTCTTCTTCGACCTTTCGGAGTACTGAATGCAGTCAATTGGGAACGATTAGTAAGGGTCAGTCTACTGCTCCATTTCGAGATAGAAGGAGTACACCAATTTCTTTAACTTCAAATGATTGTAGTGAGGGGAATGGTGGTGACCATCCCTGGCCCTACTTAGAGTCCATGGCCAAACAGACTATTTCAGCCAAATAAATGTAAAACAATATGATATTCAAACTTTTGACTGCTTTCTTTAATATTCACAGTATTTTTACTTTTACTTTCAGTACTTAAGTAGCGATTTTTTAAATACTTTTACTTGCAATACTTAAGTACAAAACATTTTGAATACTTTAGTACTTCCACTTAAGTATACTGTTTAGAGACAACTTCTACTTCCACTCAAGTCATTTTTTTGATATGGTACTTTTACTTCTACTCCACTCCTCTACTCCAGTACTTTATACAACTCTGTGCCTGCCTGCCTTCCTGGGGAGATGAGATGAGAGGTGGGGGGGCCTGGAGACAGAAATGCAGCTTTTGGGAGTGGAGGGAAAGTCTTATGCAATATTGACACCTAGTGGTCACATAGGAAATGACAGTCCAGTCTCTTTACTGTTGTTGGGCTCTTCAGTTGGCATACATAAACACACTGCTGCTCGCTGTGTGTGTGTGTGTGTGTGTGTGTGTGTGTGTGTGTGTGCGCACGCGCATGTGTGTGTGGTGATCACTAACCATGAGATGGTGAACTGTAGGGCACACACACACACACGTCCCTCAGGTCTGTAGGTGGAGTGAGGAGGAATCATGGATCATCAGAGGGATCAGAGATTATTGAGGGACAAGAATGACTCCTTCTGTTGGGGGGTGGAAGATCCATTGGCATCAGTCAGAGCAGAGAGCACACACACACACACACACACACACACACACACACACACACACACACACACACACACACACATGCAACAAGATAGTGCTACCACCAGTCAGAGCAGAGAACACACACACACACACACACACACACACACACACACACATGCAATAAGGCAGTGCTACCAGCACTCAGAGCAGAGAACAGTTTTCTTTACAATGTGATCTGCACTCAGTTATTGATTATCAAGCTCACATCTGAAGGGAGAGTCATTGGAATGTCCCCGGCAAATAAATTTAATTGAATTGCACTTTGACTTTTAGTCAAAACTTCTTTAGATTATCTGGGACATTTTGAATCCATTTTTTGTGGTCCAGTTCTAGTCCTCATACAGAAAACAATTCAGCCAATAATGTAAACATGACCAGCAACCTGTCTATGGCAGTGGGGAAATAAAATACAAACTTTAAACCCAAATTCATCATTAAAGCAGTTCTCCATGCATTGAGTGAATGAGCCATAGGCCCAGTCTAGAACAGCATCCTAGTGTTTGTGCTCATATCCATTTAGCCTCCTTACTAACTATTCCCCATATTAACCTCATCACTCACTCACTCACTCACTCTCACACATATTGACTTTCTGCACTGTTAGATGGGCTGCATTGATAGAGTGCTTTTCTACTCAAAGCCCTTTACAATGGCATGCCTCATATTCATTCATTCACTCACACTCAATATTCACTCATTCACACACACACTCAGGTAATATTCACCCATTCTCTCTCTCTCTCTCTCTCTCTCTCTCTCTCTCTCTCTCTCTCTCTCTCTCTCTCTCTCTCTCTCACTCACACACACACACACACACACACACAAATAATATTCACCCCTTCACTCACCAAATATTCACCCATTTATTCACACACTCAGATAATATTCACCCATTCACTCACACTCACATAATATTCACCCATTCTCTCTCTCTCTCTCTCTCTCTCTCTCTCTCTCTCTCTCTCTCTCTCACACACACACACACACACACACACACACACACACACACACACACACACACAGGGGCGTATCAAGCTTTCCAAAAGTGGGGGGTTCTAAGATGGGGAAGTAAAATAGCCACTGAAATTATCACAGCCAAAATTATAATTAGGCCTACAGTCTCGCGACCAATTGGAATTTCTGTTTTATGATAGGACTAGTAGAGTTGCCATCACATGCAGTAGTCACAAGTAGTATTTGCGAATTTTCTCGGCCATTAGCCTAAAATGTCTTAGACGTAGGTTTATTACAAATGCTGGTCTGGCGGATGAGGAATTGGGCTTTATGAACATCACATTACTAATGTCACAGAACAGGTCTACCAAGCAGTTGTGAATCAAAGGTGTTATAATATTTGATAAGTGGGGTAGACAGACACATAGGGGGGTCAGGGGGTCCCCCCAGGAGATTTTGGAATAGTTAGATGTTATTTCCTGCATTCTGGTGCATTTTAACAGGTTATTAGATATTTTTTTAATTAACTGAATGATGTAATCCTGTCCCTACCCCAAACCCAAATTCTGAGCCAAAAACTAAACTGGTATTTGGTTGATCCAGGGACAGAAGTTTCATGGAAAGTACGGGACAATAGCCTAGGCAATAGGCCTACTGAGGATGGTGGCCCTGAGGCCTACACAGGGGAATTTGTTCCAATTGAGCGTGGGTGTCTTAATTCAAGTCTAGCCTACAATCTTTCATTTTTTCTTCTGAAAGCCCATGAATCTGGAGGCCCCTGTTTACTCTCACACACTTTGTTAACTTACTGAAATACGTGGCTCCTGTTATCACTGATAGCAGGGGAAAAAGTGAAAATATATTACACTATACAGTATTCCAGTGTCTCTAGTGGAAATATTTTCTACATATTTCTACCAAGCAAAAATTAAGTTGAAATATATTACACTATACAGTATTCCAGTGTCTCTGTGGAAATATTTGGTATTGTTAAAATCTTACAAAAGTGAAGGGGATGGAATCATATTTATGTGGGCATGTCAAAACACCCCCATCCCCCCGTCTGCAATGTCCCTGTGTACAGTAACCTATCTTATCAGAGCAATGGTAACATTATTAGCGCCCACTGAATTAAATTCAGTAATTTAGAATTTAGATGGGCATCTTGTCCCAGATTACCCTCTCTCTAATGACTGCATAGAGTTGTTCATGTAAGTGATAGGGTGGCTGAACAGCTTGGATTATGACATTTACAGTGAGTGTAGAGCATTTCCGACCATTATTTCTCTCTCTCTGTTTAAAATATAATTTTAATTTCATATAGGTGGGGGGATGGATTGATAAAAATGCAAAAGTGGGGATGTCGTATCACCCCATCCCCCCGTTTGAAACGCCCCTGCACACACACACAGATAATATTCACCCATTCACTTGCATAATATTCACCCATTCATTCACACACTCAAATAATATTCACCCATTCACTCACACACTCAGTGAATATTCACCCATTCTCTCTCTCTCTCTCTCTCTCTCTCTCTCACACACACACACACACACACACACACACACACACACACACACACACACACACACAGAGAGAGAGAGATAATATTTACCCATTCACTCACACACTCACATAATATTCACCCATTCATTCACACACTCAGATAACAATGGTGGAGGCTGCTATGCAAGGTGCCAGCCTGCTCACCTGGGGAAAACCTACTTAGTACTTTTATACTGTATATTCTCCATAATTAATTTAGCTAAAAAATAGATGTTTTGGCCTTATAATAAAGCACCTGTCATACAGTATGCTAGTTCTTGAGTAAGTGATGTTTTTACAGCAATGAAAATCACTCCCAATATGCCTGTTCATGTCTGTGAGTTAGAGTTCAATTCAATTCAATTCAATTTTATTTGTAGAGCGCACAAATACAGTACATTGTCTCGCGGCGCTTTACAGACAGTACGGGAAGCATCCATGAGAATCAGGGGCAAGGAAAAACTCCCTCACTTTGTAAATAATTTGTTATGTAGGAAGAAACCTTGGGCAGATCCACGCCTCATGGACTCAGCCTACCTGCCTGGGGCCTAATAAAGCATAGATTGACCATGGTTAACACAAAACGGTATGAGTACTGAATGTAGTCAGAGATGATATGCACATAGTTTGTGTGACAGTCTGGGCCAAGGGATGGAGTCAGTAGTTGGAGTGTGGGATTAGTCAGTAATTGGAGTGAGATCAGAGTTCACTCCTCCTGAACTTTGAACTTCAACCAAGAGGTCAGACAGTTCTTATAGGTGCTGCTTCTGTGATGGAATGTGCTCATTGGCCAATCAGCTCAGCTTATCTTGGTCCCTCCCTCTGACTCACCTGTCCTGAAGAAGGAAGTGAAGCTCAGTGACAGAAGGCTGCCCTGTTCAACACTCCAGCTGAACAACTACTGTGGTATGTGAGAAATGAGGGGAAACATGGAGTCATATTCAGATGGGTTGTGTTAATAATGTTGGAGAGAATGTTGGGTTTCTGGGAGATTTGCATAGAAGAAGCACAATGACTCAGTAGAGACGCTAGATTTACCAAAGCTGTGAAAGTGAAAGTAAAGTTTGTCCAGCAGCCATTACCAGAGGGAAGCTTGAGATAACGTGTGCTCTTAGACTTGGAAATGGCTTCAAAGTTGGGAGATGAAACATCTTGTCCTGTGTGCACTGAGATCTACAAGGATCCTGTCATGCTGACCTCCTGCAGTCACAGTTTCTGTAGAGACTGTCTGGAGAAGTGCTGGAAATCTAAACAAGCAAAGGAATGTCCACTCTGCAGGAAGAGATCATCTATTAGCTTAATATACCCAAATCTGGCATTAAGAAACCTGTGTGAAGCTTTGTCTGAAACTGTCTTGGAAGAGGGAGGAGGAGTAAATATACTCTGCAAACAGCACAAGAGAAGACTTGAACTCTTCTGTCAGAATGACAAGCAGCTTGTGTGCTATGTGTGTCGAGATTCAAAATTACACAAGAATCACAACTTCAGTCCCATTGATGAAGCAGCGGAGGAGATCAAGGTAGGCCTGAGATTTCTATAAAGCATTATTCTTTTGTGCATTTCTAC
Organism: Sardinella longiceps; assembly: GCA_027497455.2. Classification (NCBI taxonomy): domain Eukaryota; kingdom Metazoa; phylum Chordata; class Actinopteri; order Clupeiformes; family Clupeidae; genus Sardinella; species Sardinella longiceps. Next base: position 15,755,604 of record JAODXP020000016.1, on the reverse strand, counting down.
AGACTCTTGCATAGTCACCTTTTCTACTGTAGATGTTACTGTTGCTTGTTAATTCACACAAATGGGCACACTTTACTATCAAGCCTTGAAGGACCTTTTTAAAACTGTGCGTGTGCATAGACATGAAATGTATAACTGTATAATTGAACTTGTGGTGGTGGTAGCATAGTGGTTAAGGACCTCGACTTTAGTGTGCTAGTGGTCTGCAAGTTGTGGGTTCGAATCCCGCCTGCCACCGTTGTGCCCTTGAGCAATAAGGCACTAAACCCCAAGTTACTCTAGGGAGACTTGCCCTGAACTTGATAGTTGACAAATGTATGTCGCTTTGGATAAAAGCGTCTGCTAAAAATGCATAAAAATTAAAAATAATTGTTTCATATATTAATGTGCTAGTCTGACAAGGTTTGACACAGTTATTATTATGTGAATGTGCCCCCTGGCTAAAGTTTGCATGAAGGACAGTCTGCTCTGCTCTCTATTTGATCACTGATGGTTTAATGACTGCTGGTTGCTTCAGCATCCCACTAAAGTGATCCATTCATTTCAGGAGGAGCTGAAGGCCAAACTGCAGCCTCTACAGGAGAAGCTGAAGGACTTTGAGGAAGCTAAAGTCACCTGTGATGAAACAGCTGAGTACATTAAGGTCAGTATGATGAAGACTACTGTCATGTCTAACATGACTGTGTCCCTGGCCAGGAGGCCATGTTGTCTCCTGTTGGAGGGTCAGTAGTGGTGGTCACATCACCACACAACTTTCACAAAGTGACCACATCATTGTTTTATAATGTATAAAAGTTAGTTATCCAAAGCGAGTGAATGCATAGAATTTACTACTCAAACAATGTTTACAGACCAGGTATTATTATATTTATGGAATACTGTCTGAACACTGTTTTTTTTTTATTCAGACTCAAAGCCAGAACTCAGAGAAGCAGATCAAGGAGGAGTTTGAGAAGCTTCACCAGTTTCTACGAGATGAAGAGGCAGCCAGGATAGCTGCACTGAGGGAGGAAGAGGAGCAGAAGAGTCAGATGATGAAGGAGAAGATTGAGAAGATGAGCAGAGAGATCTCATCTCTTTCAGACACAATCAGAGTCATTGAAAAGGAGATGAAGGCCGATGATGTCACATTTCTGCAGGTAACAGAAATATTTTCATGTGTATTACCCTGATTACAACAGTCAAGCTATAAATGTCTGTTCTGTTAACATCCCATCTTGGGTCTTTTCCAGAACTACAAGACTACAGTGGAAAGGTGAGTGATCTGCCTCCTGTCTCTCTCTTCTCTGTGGTTCTGAACCCAAACCCACAGCAGCACTGACTCCTGAATGTTATTCCAGAGCCCAGTGCACACTGCAGGATCCAGAGAGGGTTTCAGGAGCTCTGATCAATGTGGCAAAGCACCTGGGCAACCTGAAGTTCAGAGTCTGGGAGAAGATGCAGGAGATTGTTCAGTACAGTGAGTAGCCTGGAAAGAAATAAAGATGCTCAATTCTAGGATCAAGAGGATAACACAGCTACTGTATGTCTGACTAGGGCACATTAGCAACTAAAACACACACTACACACTGGATATACAACCTTGGGATCAGAAATAGCTGAATGTGTGTGTGGAGCTAAGACTGTCAGGGCTCTCAAAAGCAACAGCTAAGAAACTGGCCAACTTCTGCTATATTTAGTAGGCAATCTTGCTGTGTGGCGTAGGCCATAGTTTTTTGTATCGTTGAGTATTAAGCCTTACTATCTATGACATATTTGAATCCTTTCTGTACAAAATGTAATTGGCGGATTCAAATAACAATCCACATTTGTGTGTGTGTGTGTGTGTGTGTGTGTGTGTGTGTGTGTGTGTGTGTGTGTCCAGTCGCACCACACCAATAACAGGGCAGGAACACACCCTCAGTAACCCTCAGCTCATTCGCTCATTCTTCTGACATTAAACAGTTAATTTCAATCCCACAAAAACACACATGCACATACATACACACACACACACACACACACACACACACACACACACACACTCACACACAGCACTTAAGTGAGGGAGAGAGAGAGAGTAGCAAACTCCTGCACAGCTGGGATCCCTTCATACTGATGACTAAAGACTATTTCACTGTTCCTACTTCTCTCTGCCATTACACTTGGTAACAGCACTATTAATAATGACCATCATTCACATCCTCATCACACACACATCACTCAGTGTTCAGCTCATGTGTGTGTTCTTTCTCTCTGCAGCTCCTGTCACTCTGGATCCCAACACTGCACACCCAGCACTCATCCTGTCTGAGGATCTGACCAGTGTGAGACGTGGTGATGAGATACAGCAGCTTCCTGATAACCCAGAGAGATTTGATGAGTATCGCAGTGTCCTGGGCTCTGAGGGCTTTAACTCAGGGACTCACTGCTGGGATGTGGAGGTTGGGGAGAATGATTTGTGGATCCTGGGTGTGATGACAGAGTCTCTCCAGAGGAAGGGAAACCATTTCTCCATGAGTGGACAGTGGGGTGTGGGGTATTATAATGCTGAATATAGAGTATATGCTACACCTCATCCCTACACTCGCCTCACAGTGGAGCAGAAAGCCCAGAGGATCAGAGTGCAGCTGGACTGGGACAGAGGAAAACTCTCATTCTCTGACCCTGATAATAACACACACATACACACTTTCACACACACTTTCACTGAGAGAGTGTTTCCATACTTTTTCTCTCCTCTTCCACTGAGGATCTTACCAGTGAAGACAGCAGTTAGAGTAGAGCAGCTCAGTTAGAGTTCAGACACCTGCTGCAGGTTAACTGGGGATGTGGATGGGAAGAGACACAAATGTAAGCTCAGCACACACACACACACACACACACACACACACACACACACTCATCAACTGCACAGAATCAAATCAATCCCATAAATATTACCTTTGATAAGATCATAAGATGTGATCCACATGTGTCAAAATAGTTTTGCAGCTGTATAAAACTTTCTACTTGTAAAAAAAATGGTCTTTGAGGATATGATTTGCAAATGTGTAGAACAGTTTTGTATTGTTGTAGTTAATTTGCTTGTGTGCAAAATGCTTGGGGAGATGAGAGGTGGGGGCGCCTGGAAACAGAAATGCAGCTTTTGGGAGCTTAGGACAAGTCTTGGGCATTTCTGACAGTGGCCACACGTGAAATTACAGTTCAGTCTCTTTACTCTTCCCATTGTTTGTGTGTGTCTATCTATGCGTGTGTATGGTTTTCTTGAGAGAGTTACTAGAGGTGGGCAAACTAAAGCAGTCTGCATACCGGTTCTGATACAGTGCTGCTGAGCACTCCTCTTCCAACATTCTATTCCATTGTTTACAATGCAACCCTGCACACCTGCACCCAACTCTTCTGCCGTAGTAGATTGTAAATTCACATCCAATGTTGAATCCACAGGCTCCTGTATTTGGTTTGTTGCAAAAAAGTCGATTTCGAAAATTCTCTGCACTGCTGTCGGAGCCAGTGCATGGACGGATGTTTAATCCAACCTATGGAACCTCACCAAAATAGAATAATTTCTTATGTAGCCCAGGTGAATTATATTATAGGCCTCATTTGTCAAATATGTTGTATTCATGAAATACATGAATATTGAGACCAAATCTGAATCTGAGACCAAAATGCTTTTACTCAAATATGTAACCTCCATCAACAGACTGACCGTTAACACCCGGCCTGTCAGTCAATATCTAAAACCCAATGTGGCCCTTCAGCCAAAATAATTGCCCACCCCTGTAGTAGGCTGCACCTGGCAGTCAATTCTATTTCCTGCCTCTAGGGGGCGTCAATAGTTCTAGGCAAACCTTCTGTTGATTATTATTACAGTTTTGTTTTTCTTTGTTTTACATTACACACAATGTCTGCTTCACACTTTCTGCACACTTTTCCTCAGATAACCTCACTGTGTGTAGAGTGGCAGAGGGAAAATAAATTATAAATATTTTCCCATACATAAAAATGTTTCAGGTTTTACATTTAAAAAAAAAAAAAATGTGTTTTGCTTTGATTCACTGTATGTCTTGACAGAAGTGTGTCATTTTGTGGTATAATAGTGCTGCATGTGCTCCACCTCATCCCTAGAGTTGACACACTGAAGTAGACTCTCTCTCTGTGTGTGTGTGTGTGTGTGTGTGTGTGTGTGTGTGTGTGTGTGTGTGTGTGTGTGTGTGTGTGTGTGTGTGTGTGTGTGTGTGTGTGTGTGTGTGTGTGTGTGTGTGTGTGTGTGTGTGTGTGTGTGTGTGTAAGGGTTTGGAGGTTATTCTGCAGTATAATTTCCTGGCTCTTTAGTATTGTTTGGGCTTCCTCTTTCCATCTGATAGCCAAGTTATTTTAACAGACGGATTGCTCTCTCTCTCTCTCTCTCTCTCTCTCTCTCTCTCTTGTGTGTGTGTGTGTGTGTGTGTGTGTGTGTGTGTGTGTGTGTGTGTGTGTGGACTGAAAATGGTGCTGTAGCCTACTAGGTCATATTCATGTTTGTGTGGTTTTAGGTCTTTAAATATAGCATAAGAGCATTTATTCTTCCAACGTGTGTGCTTGTGTGTGTGTGTGCATGAGTGAGAGTGAGTGACTGTGTGTGTGTGTGTGTGTGTGTGTGTGTGTGTGTGTGTGTGTGTGTGTGTGTGTGTGTGTGTGCATGAGTGAGAGTGAGTGACTGTGTGTGTGTGTGTGTGTGTGTGTGTGTGTGTGTGTGTGTGTGTGTGCATGTGTGCATGAGTGAGAGTGAGTGACTGTGTGTGTGTGTGTGTGTGTGTGTGTGTGTGTGTGTGTGTGTGTGTGTGTGCACTTACACCGCCTCAGTAACAGCACATTCCCTGTAGCAGTGCATTTCACTCTATGACTTATTTATACAAAACTTCAGCAAGTCCAGAATGCTGCAGAAGGGATCTTCATTGTGTGTGTGTGTGTGTGTGTGTGTGTGTGTGTGAGAGAGAGAGAGAGAGAGAGAGAGAGAGAGACAGAGAGAGAGAGAGAGAGAGATGGAGGGGAGATTGCGAAAAACAAGAGAAAAAGAGAAAACCCTTTGGAGAGATTGTGTGTGTGTGTGTCTGTGTTTGTGTGAAGCAAGAGAGACAGAGCAGGGAGAGAGAGACAGAGAGGGAGCAAGAGAGAGAGAGACAGAGGGAGAGAGAGAGAGAGAGAGGGAGAGAGAGAGAGAGAGAGAGAGAGGGAGGGGAGAGAAAGAATCTGTCAGGCTCATTTAGGTCAGCAGCAGCAGAGATCCTATATCAGTTCAAAACTGCGTGTGTGTGCGTGTGTGTGTGTGTGTGTGTGCGTGTGTGTGTATGTGTGTGTGTGTGTGTGTGTGTGTGTGTGTGTGTGTGTGTGTGTCATATCCCACATTAGTGGAAAATTTGACTTTTTATTTTATTATATTTGGTGAGGTCACTCGTGTTTACCCCAGCAGCAGCAGCACTGACCACTCACACTCTCTCTCTCTCTCTCTCTCTCACACACACACACACACACACACACATAGAACCCTACAGACCTGTCTGTCTGTCTGTAGAACAGGAACAAGAACCCAGTATTACACAGCAGAGAACACAGCGCACACACACACATCAGGGTATCTGCACATTTTTCAAGTACAAATTTAAAGACTTTTAAGACCTTTTCAAGACCTCTAAATGGAAAAATTCAGACCAGGGGCGCAACTACTCACTTTTGGGGGGTATGCGCCATTTACTGTTGAATTCTCAGTTTGATGTGATGCAAATAGTCTTTTATTCTTTTGGACCCTTTTTGGATAATAATGAGGAACATGCCTTGGACAATCTTTCTTTGCAATTTGCTAAATTCCCTGATATTCATTCTAAATAGTTTAATTGAAAGTGTGTCTAAACCCTTGGAGGAAATGGGCTACAATAGCCTACCTTGTGTTTCTGAATCAGTGGCCTAATTAGCACAGGGTATTTTTTGACCAACATATCAGTCATGGGATGCCTGTCTGAAATGACCACTTCAGCCTAAAATTGGAGGCTAAAAACAGCTGTTATTGGTATGTATAGTGGTGTTATTGCTAGCTGTTGGAATGCAGCTTATTTGATATGGCTCATCATGCATAGCCTACCTGTTTCCACAATAGCCTACAGTACTTCGAAATCATTAATTAATCTGTAGGATAAACCGTTTATCACAGCAACTAGTGACCACCATAGATGAGTGGCTCTTGTGGCGTTCTTTCAAATGATATATGTATGACATTTGGGAGAGAAAAACTCACCGAGTTATTAAATAGAAAAAAAACTGATAGATTTGGAACTCATAAGCGCACGCGACCACATCGCAATATTAAATGCGTTCGCTGTTTTTATATCGCGAAGGGTCGGGTGGTGGGTAGAGGTAGGGGCAATTTTAAGGTTACCTGCTGTCATTCATGCACAATAATCTTTGACATATGATCTCACGTCCTTTCATCTTTGTCTTTTGCTCTTTCTCTGCCATTACGATCTCGTTGACGTTAACGTAGGCTACTGACTGAACTGAAGTTTGCCTCGACTCATCAGAGTTAAAAGCCCGCCCATAATGAAAGGCACGCACACACACACCGTTCCGTCAGGCACCCCTTCTCTCTCTGCCCCTCTCGCTCACTCTCTATGCGCGCATATTAAGATGCGCGATGTAGAGAGTAAATGTTTCACGTGCATGATCTGGCTTGCTAGCTCTAGATTCCGGGAGATATTATTCAATTCACTGCCCCCAAAAGGTACGCTGGTCACTTCTTAAATTACGGTCATAGTTCAAAAATAACCAGATGGAGGTTTCATTCGTTCGGTCAAATAAATTTAATACCTTCTTCTGGAAAATTCCAGTCATTCCGGGCAATTTAAGACATTTTTAGAGCCTTAAAAACCCATTATTGTATTTAAGACTTTTTAAGGACCCGCAGGGACCCTGC
>JAODXP020000016.1:15687647-15748576 GCA_027497455.2 Sardinella longiceps | reverse complement strand
GAAACTGGACACCTTTAAAATGGTTAAGATCGCTTGCGACCAAACGGCAGAATATATCAAGGTGAGAAAGACTTCTGCCATCGTTCACAATACAAGTAAAACTATGGCAGTATTCTAAGCTTTACAAGTTTATGTAGGCTCAGGCCCAGCACACAGAGAAGCAAATCAAGAAGGAGTTTGAGAAGCTTCACCGGTTTCTACGAGATGAAGAGGCAGCCAGGATAGCTGCACTGAGGGAGGAAGAGGAGCAGAAGAGTCAGATGATGAAGGAGAAGATTGAGAAGATGAGCAGAGAGATCTCATCTCTTTCAGACACAATCAGAGCCATAGAAAAGCAGATGAAGGTTGATGCCGTCACATTCCTGCAGGTATTTCTGTCCACATTTATGCTGTCCGTATTATTGCTGTATCTAGGGTACTCCTCCACCGGGCCTACACACACACAAATATATATATATATAATGGGCAATTCCAGCGTTATGGACGTGACATTTTCATACATTATTGATGAACAAAATGCCACATAACCTCCGCAAACCTTGCAGTATTTCACAATTTTGTTCATATTCTTATGCAAACTCCATGGCTGAATATAGGCAAACACAAAAAAATGGTATCATGATTTACATTATAAGAATATGAGCCTTTCAATTTGCATTATGGACGTGACGAAAAACGGACAAACTTTTGAGAGAGAGTAGTTTTTGCTGTGAAGTGTGTGAAATTTCGAGAGAAATGTAAATATTACTACATTCATGCCAAACAGGACACCTCAGTAAAGACGGAGAAAGACTTTATTTCAAATGTAAATGTAAAAAAAGTTGGTTTTCATTGGGAGAAATGGCGTTATGGATGTGACGTTATGGACGTGACGTCTGGAAAAACCTTCCAAAACGATACAAAACAATTGTATATGGTGGATTTTAGCCTGTAACGACAGAAATAGTAATCCAACAGTAAAAAATAACTGATAGCATTGCAGCTTTTTGTGTGTTATCACCCACTTATGCCCATTATAAGCCCCTCCATAGACTTACATTATAGCTGAATAGGGTAAAAATTTTAACAAACAGATATCCTTTCGAAACTTGCTCAGTTGAATATTTACATCGAGACGATACTTTTTTGTATTGGAAGTTTTCCGAAATAATTTGTATGTCTATGTAGATGAGCCTTGAATTTTTAAGGTGAGGTTTACTTTTTCGTGGAATTGCCCATATATATATATATATATATATATATATATATATATATATATATATATATATATATATATATATATATATATAATAAATATGTAGGTCTGTTAATGTACCTTTACATTTACCTTTAAAATGACAATAAATCCTTCCATTTGCCTCAATTCCCAGAACTACAAGAGCACAGTGGAAAGGTGAGTGATCTGCCTCCTGTCTCTCTCTTCTCTGTGGTTCTGAATCCAAAACCCACAACAGCACTGACTCCTGAATGTTATTCCAGAGCCCAGTGCACACTGCAGGATCCAGAGAGGGTGTCAGGAGCTCTGATCAATGTGGCAAAGCACCTGGGCAACCTGAAGTTCAGAGTCTGGGAGAAGATGCAGGAGATTGCTCAATATAGTGAGAAGAAACACACACACACACACACACACACACACACACACACACACACACACACAAATTAATGGGTAACAGTAAAGATGTTAATTATCACCACATCAGTTATTCTCATCACATCACACTCAGCTGATGGGTGTGTTCTCTCTGCAGCTCCTGTGACTCTGGATCCCAACACTTCAAGCCCAGATCACATCCTGTCTGAAGATCTGACCAGTGTAACACTGGGTAGGAGACAGCAGCTTCCTGATAATCCAGAGAGATTTAAGGCATTTCAGTGTGCCCTGGGCTCTGCGGTTTTATCAGGGACTCACTGCTGGGATGTTGAGGTTGGGGACAGTAGTGGCTGGGAGGTGGGCGTAATGGCAGAGTCTTCCTACAGTAAAGGAGCACATCTGTTAGACAACATGTGTAGAGAAGAATGCTGGTTTGTCTATCATGACAGCCCAACATTTCAAAAAATGGAAACATCATATAATTGCTTTAGACTGAACCCACAGCCAAAAGTTATTAGAGTTTACCTGGAAGGTCAGACAGTGACATTCTGTGACCCTCCTACTGGGAGAAACCTTTGCACTTATAGAATTAGCCATTCCAGTGCGATGTTAACCCGCAATGAGAGAGTGTTCCCCTACTTTAAGACCAACTCCTCTCTGAGGATCTTACCAATGACTGCTGCAGTAACTGTAGAGCCGAAGCAGCTCAGGCCAGAGTCCTTCTGCGGGTACCTGAGCCTGTTATAGGGCCTTCACCTGGACCTTTTTGAGAGCTGAGTTCTGGTAAAAAAAAAAAAAGAATATTATTTTATTCAATAATAAGCCATTTTATGCACAATACATTGGCAAATTAAGATTGATTGTTAGTAAAAGAGAGTGGATTTCTAACTCCAAAGAGGGTGGGGGGTTGTGGAGAGTGGGCCCAGTAGAGCTTTATCTCTAGAAACACCCCTGCCTGATGAGAAGGAATGACAAACACATCTGTATGGGTTGGTATAGGAAGAGGAAAAGGGGCATATATTACAGAGGTAGCATTGCATTTGGTGGGGGTTGGTAAGCATTGGGGGGAACATGCGTAGGAGACACCCGTTACACCCATGATTTTGTTTTGTTTAAGATGGAGATGGCTGAGGGGATGAGGCTTCTACTTTTTGTTGCATCTAATGATGCTGAATCTTTTACCAGATGGCAGGAGTTGGAATAGATGGTTGAGTGGGTGAGTGGTGTCTTGTGATATTGTATTTGCTATTGTATTTGCTTGCTATATGGCTTTGGTATTAAGTTCTTGCAGGTTTGGAGTTAGGCTGATTATTTTAGTGGCAGTGCGGGTTACCTGGGTGAGTTTATTGTGTTTTTTAACTGTGAGCATGTTGAAGAAGCAGTATAGCAGAATGGGTGGTACAATGTTTGTATAGCAGTAGGTGAGGGGCAACATGATTACATGAAGTCCTTTAAGTTTTCTTATGGCTGACAGTCTCTGATTTCCTTTTCTTTGTGGTGTGGTGATCAAAGTTGAGTTTGGCGTCTATTGTTAGTCCAAGATATTTGAAACGAACAACTGTCTGTACTGATTCATTTGTGACTATGATGGGAAGATCGGGTTGTGTGTTTCCGAAAACCCATTTCTTTTGTTTTTCTTATGTTGAGGTGGATAGTTCTGTTCACACCATTTGGTAAAATAAGAGACTGTATTGAGATATGTCTGTGTTGAATGTGTGTCAGTGATGAGGCCTACAATGGCTGTGTCATCGGCATATTGTGTATAGTGTGTATAAGAACGGCTCCAGTGTTGGTGGTGAGTGAAGCTGTGGTTGTTGTGCCTATACCCGGACTGTCTGCTGTCAGTTGGAGAGGAAGTTGTGGATCAGATGGATGTATGTATGGATGGATTTAGTTTTACTTACATTAAACATTTGTCTCTAAATAAAACCAGTTCTGATTGTGTGCCTTATTATGAACTGACTCTAACACAGACCAATCAGGTTAAAGTAATTCTGCATTAGTGTCCCTCCCCGGTAGCTTTCCTGAGTAAGGAACAAAATGCAAGTCAGAATTCTAGAGTGGAGCCACACATAGGCTACTGTATTTTAGGATGCTATTTCAGATAATAGTATATAGAGCTTGATTAAGTATTTCAGCTTTTGAGATACTAAGGAGACTATCTTTTTCTAATGGTAAATATTAGAATAAAAGACCATTTTTTTTTTTTTTTAGCTCATCTGAAAGTGAAAGTAAATCTTTGAAACAGCCATTAAAGGGTGACTTAAACTAAATGTTCTCGTCATCTGTTACAGAGGAGGGTTTCACTGGGCCATTAAAATCAGTTAATATATCTCCAGTAAATTAGGGGTGATGTCATTGTGTATGTTGTAAATGCATTGTTGGCCTACAGGCTGAGGGTTGCTTTACTGTATGATTTGGGTTAGTTACAGTGTATCTACTGAGCAACAATACTCTCATAACGTTTGTGTGGAGACAACTCTTAAAAAACCTCAGCTGAGTTCAAGGGCGCTGCTAGAAATGTTTGAGCCTATGACAAAAAAAAAATATTTTGGGCTTCTGAAATATTGACTGTACTATTAAAATTTCCTCTGGGCCCCCCTGTCTGTGCCAGGCCCTTAGAATCATCCTAACTTCCCACCCCCCTAGCGGCACCCCTGGTGTTATTGTCTGAAGCTATGTGTGTGCATATGTGTGTATGCATGCATGCATGCCTGATGTATAATGTCACCTTTGATGCGAAAAAATGACCTGCTCACACACCACAGCCAGTCTTCTTCTTTAAAGATCCAACACAGTTAGCATATTGCAACCATATTAGTGTAGAAATCACAAGACAACTTTTTGCAATGACCTTTATCACCTCCATTGGGTTAACTGATACATAGTAACCCAAACAAGGTGAAGTTTGGTTGCTGATAGTCTCAGTGCTCAATGTTAAGGCTGTAGAACTTGACAAACTAGTTCATCACATTAGGCTAAAGTGATATAAGGAGGCACACCTTCACTGCCATGCATGCCATTAAATCCACTCATCCTGACCTGCATTCAGCAATTACTGGATCGAAGTGGGTGATGGTTAATATGCAGCACATGCTACACCACTAGTTTGGCAACGGCATCCTACGTACTTCCACCCAAAGATTTTGGCTCGTACAGTAGTCTGGCCCAACCCGCCTAGCTCGGTTCACGTACGGTTTAGTCAATCAGCGCACAGTTTAGAGCGATGTCTATGTGTGTGTATGTATGTCTGTGTATGTAGTTCAGCAGCTTGTAGTTCAACAGCCAGCCTGGTCTCAGAGTACTAACACGGACCCTTAACTCAAAATCTGTGGCCATTATACGGATTTGCCCGAAATTCTGTGTGTACCCCATGGAATTGACGTCTATGCAAGTCAATGGCAAGCAGTCTCTGTGGCTGACACACGGATTCCCTGATTCAGTTACAACAGCATAGGAACGCATTCGTTATTCTCCCTCCTACTTTCGAATTACCTTTACAAAATTGGTACATGACACTAACATCTATGATCTGGCCCCTGTGCTGACCAGATAATAAAATTATTAATTTTTCATAAGCGCTGTAACAAAGACTGCAAAGTCTGACTGACTACCAAATACAACACTCAAGAATTAATTGCTATGGGAAGTTATCTAACAACTTGTTAAAATGCACCAGATTGTAGGAAATGGCAACTTATTTTTTCAAAAATTTCTTGGGGGAGGACCCCCAAACCCTCCTACTACTTAACTATAGGCTACACGTTAAATATGTGTATTAAATGATTCCATATTCTTGATTGATAAGATTGGCAGTATTTTGAAGGTCATCATTTGATGCCGAAGTTTATTTCAGTGGTAGCCTACGTTTTGTAGCCTATACGTGCCCCCTTGAAAAAAAACTCTGGCCCCACCTCGGCCCCCCTTGTAAATTTGGTCTTGAACCGCCACTGAACAGGACCACACTGTGTTAAAGCAGGATCAGAGAGCTGCTAGCCTGGTCCACTGCCCTTTCATCCTGGCTAATCAGCAAACAGAGGGAGGTGTTGTGAATGTAGGGACAGAGGGAAACGGTCACTCTCTGATTCTGATAACAACACACACATACACATTCACTCAGCCATTTTCTCTCCCTCTCTCTCTTTCTTTCACTAAGAGAGTGTATCTATACTTGTGTATCTAATTGTAAATATACTGTAGGTATTATTTGCCATTAATTATTGTAGCCTTAAGGTAAATGGGACCACATTATGTAATTCAAGACTGTTTTCTCACTGATAAACTAAATACCTGAACCTACATATGATTTAGAGCAGGGGTGGGCAATTATTTTGGTTGAAGGGCCACATTGGCGTTTAGATTTTCACTAATGGGCCGGGTGTTAACCGTCAACCGGTTGATGCCGGTAAATTGGCAAGTCTCAAACCAGTAGCCTCACTTTCTTTAGAGGACATGTTAACAGGCAGGGTTCAAAAAGGGGATTTGTATTTCATGACTACTACAAATTTGATCATTTAGGCCCATAATCTAAGTGTCCTTGGCTAAAAGATAAATTATTCTACTTTGGGAGGGCTCCGCAGGCCGGATTAAATAGCTCAGAGGGCCGCATGTGGCCCCCGGGCCTTAGTTTGCCACATAGAAACACTGTTCCTTTAACAATTGACCTATGGCTAAGCCACGCCCCCTCCACTCACTCGGACAAACAATCGGACATTCAGTGACGGGCGCTATTTCAAGTGTTACAGCCAAAGAGATTTCTCAGGAGGCTTTTGAAGACAGAAAGATAAGATATCACCTCGAAGTCATCAAAAGGCCTTTAGCTATGCACTAGAGGATTATGTTAATAATTTTGTCTTTTAGCAAGTCGATGAAAACCTTAAGTTACACGCAACAATGTAAGGGTCCCAGTGTAAAAATGATAAACCTTATCTCGTTGCCATCGCCATTTCGGACAAGATAGACGTTAATGTTAATTTAACAAGAGCCCTTTGGACAACCACTGTACAAAAACTAGAGTATAAGAGACCAATAAACTCCCATCAAACAAAGCTACATGATGAACAACGCAGCTAGGACATAAAGTTGGGCAGAGTTGACTAGCGTTAGCTAACTTTCGCTAACGTTAACATTAGTTAACGTTGATGTTGATGTTGTGGTTAACGTTAGGGACGTTAAAATAACTTTCTGTTTCTTTCCAGCAAAGTGACAACATGTTGGCTCAAATACGATGTTGACTTGCCTTAGAACAGATGTAGACATCCTTGTTAATTTTGTCCACGTTCAGTTAATGTTGTGGTCTGTCTGCTGCATAACTTTATCCAAAGCAGACACTTATCTCCGGTTTAGATGAGGCTTGGGAAAAGGCAAAAATACACCCTGTCGCCCAGCCTCTCAGGATACCTTGTGTCTGAGTTGCTTGTACCCCCTGCACACCGTTTGACCATTTAAAACTTGAAATACGGTGAAAAAACATATAAAAACGAACAAAAACTGGCGAACTGCAATGTATTTCAATGGACGTGCAAGCAGAGAATGTCCGAGTGCATTGGGAGCTATGCGCACTGTGATTGGCTCATCGCGTTCGGGGGCGTGGTTTAGCCATAGGTCAATTACAGTGTAATGTAACAACATACAGTAGCATTCACTGGGTACTTACAGCAACCAATCAGATTCATTCTCAACCAAGAGGAAGTCCCACCCTTCAAAAGTATTTCCTGTTTTTTGAGTAAAGTAAGAGAAATTCAGTTGGTTTCCTCATTTTAGTTTTGACAGATGTTGAAGTGAATGCCATTCTTGGATAGTAAATCTTTTTTCCAATTTATCTTATCAAACTAAAAGCATTTTTAAACCTAACTGAAAGTGAAAGTAAATCCTGAAAACATTCTTTAGAAGGCAGAGACGGAACAAACAGAATGGCGTCTTCATCTTTTGCAGAAGAGGATTTCTCTTGTCCTGTGTGCTGTGACATCTTTAAGGATCCTGTAGTCCTCTCATGCAGTCACAGCATCTGTAAAGTCTGTCTGCAGCAGTTCTGGGAGACTAATGGATCTAGAGAATGTCCAGTCTGCAGGAGGAAATCATCAAAGAGTAACCCTCCCCTGAACCTCCACTTAAAGAATCTGTGTGAGACTTTTTTAAAGCAAGGTACACCGAGAGCTTCATCAGGATCTGAGGTGCTCTGCAGTCTGCACAGTGAGAAACTGAAGCTCTTCTGTCTGGACGACAATCAGCCTGTGTGTCTGGTGTGTCAGAGCTCAAAGAAACACACTGGACATATGTTTCATCCGGTAGATGAAGCTGCACTTGATCGCAAGGTACTGTCCTTGTAGTTTTAAAAAAGTTGATTATGCACTTTAAAGTCATATATGTCAAGTGTTCATTTAACTCTGAATACTGGTTATCCACCCTCACCCTTTCTATGCAATTCCAATAATTCAGCAAGAATTCATGTGGTTTCACTTCATTTAAACAATGCTATATTTTATGTTCCAATTGAAAGTAATTTTTGTTGTGGGTCTTAAGTGTTAGATATTTTAGATAAGTGCAAGTGTCACATTGTGACAGAACAAGGGAAAGTAGAGACACATGACATGATGAGAAAGCATATTACTCGTTATAGCACCTGTCTCCCTCACACACAGAGAAAGTAAATTTAAAAATTGGGTATTAGAGTTCTTTATGTAATGTGTTTGACAAGGTCATGTAGAATGATCTTTCATCAGTCGTTATTCATTCCAGGAGGAACTGAAGGCTAAACTGCAACCTTTACAAAAGAAACTGGAGGCCTTTAAAATGGCTAAGATCACCTGTGACCAAACAGCAGAATATATCAAGGTGAGAAAGACAACTTCTGCCATCGTTCACAATACAAGTAAAACTATGGCAGTATTCTAAACATTACAAGTTTATTTAGGCTCAAGCCCAGCACACAGAGAAGCAGATCAATGAGGAGTTTGAGAAGCTTCACCAGTTTCTACGAGATGAAAAGGCAGCCAGGATAGCTGCACTGAGGAAGGAAGAGAAGCAGAGGAGTCAGATGATGAAAGAGAAGATTGAGAAGATGAGCAGTGAGATCTCATCTCTTTCAGACACTATCAGAGCCATAGAAGAGCAGATGGGAGCTGATGATGTCACATTCCTACAGGTATTTCTGTCCACTAATCTCAGGCATTTATGCCAATGTTACAGCATCTCCAGAAAGAGCACAGTAACTGTTCCACAGTTTTTCTAAACCACTCAAACACACACATTGACACACACACACACACACACACACACACACACACACACACACACACACAAATAAATATGTATATGGGCAATTCCAGCGTTATGGACGTGACATTTTCATGCATTGTTGATGAACAAAATGCCACATAACCTCCGCAAACCTAGCAGTATTTCCCAATTTTGTTCATGTTCTTATGCAAACTCCATGGCTGAATATAGGCAAACACAAAAAATTCATATCATGATTTACATTATAAGAATATGAGCCTTTCAATTTGCGTTATGGACGTGACGAAAAACGGACAAACTTTTGAGAGAGCTCAGTTTTTGCTGTGAAGTGTGTGAAATTTCGAGAGAAATGTAAATATTACTACACTCATACCAAACAGGACATCTCAGTAAAGACCAAGAAAGACCTAATTTCAAAAGCAAATGTAAAAAAGTTGGTTTTCATTGGGAGAAATGGCGTTATGGATGTGACGTTATGGACGTGACGCCTGGAAAAACCTTCCAAAACGATACAAAACAATTGTGAATGGTGGATTTTAACCTGTAACGACAAAAATAGTAATATAACAATAAAAAATAACTGATAGCATTGCAACTTTGTGTGTGTTATCACCCACTTATGCCCATTATAAGCCCCTCCATAGACTTACATTATAGCTGAATAGGGTAAAAAAATTAACAAACAGATATCCTTTCGAAACTCGCTCAGTTGAATATTTACATCAAGACAATACTTTTTTGTATTGGAAGTTTTCTGAAAGAATTTGTATGTCCATGTAGGTGAGACTTGAAGTTTTAAGGTGAGGTTTACTTTTTCGTGGAATTGCCCATATATATAAAATATGTAGATCTATTAATGTAATGCCTTTAAACTGACAATAAATCTTTCCATTTGCCTCAATTTCCAGAACTACAAGAGCACAGTGGAAAGGTGAGTGATCTGCCTTCTAGTCTCTCTCTTCTCTGTGGTTCTGAACCCAAACCCACAGCAACACTGACTCCTGTATGTTATTCCAGAGCCAAGTGTACACTGCAGTATTCAGAGAGGGTTTCAGGAGCTCTGATCAATGTGGTAAAGCACCTGGGCAACCTGAAGTTCAGAGTCTGGGAGAAGATGCAGGAAATTGCTCAATATGGTGAGAAGAAACACACACACACACACACACACACACTCTCTCTCTCTCTCTCTCTCTCTCTCTTTCATACACACACACACTCTCTCTCTCTCTCTCTCTCTCTCTCTCTCTCTCTCTCTCTCTCTCTCTCTCTCTCTCTCACACACACACACACACACACACACACACACACACACACACACACACACATTAATGGGTAACAGTAAAGATGTTCATTATCACCACACCATAGGTTATTCTCATCACATCACACTCAGCTGATGGGTGTGTTCTTTCTCTCTGCAGCTCCTGTGACTCTGGATCCCAACACTTCAAGCCCAGATCACATCCTGTCTGAAGATCTGACCAGTGTAACACTGGGTAGGAGACAGCAGCTTCCTGATAACCCAGAGAGATTTAAGGCATTTCAATGTGCCCTGGGCTCTGAGTTATTATCAGGGACTCACTGCTGGGATGTAGAGGTTGGGGACAGTACAGGCTGGGAGGTGGGCATAATGAAAGAGTCTTCCTACAGTAAAGGAGTATGTTTGTCAAACAGAACATTTAGAGAAAAATGCTGGTTTGTCTGTCATGACAGGGCAACTTTTCAAAAACAGGAAATGTCTCATAATTATAATTGCCTCGGATTGAACCCACAGCCAAAGGTAATCAGAGTACACCTGGAAGGAAGGAAGGTGACATTCTGTGACCCTTTGAATAAGCAATATCTCTGCACTTTTAGGATTGCACCGTGGGTTTTTTTGGTCAGCATTTCAAAGTGTTCCCCTACTTTAAGACCAGCTCCTCTCTGAGGATCTTACCAATGACGGCTGCAGTAACTGTAGAGCAGAAGCAGCTCAGGCCAGAGTCCTGCTGCAGGAAACCTGAGGAGAAGAAATAATCCCCAATACCAGTGGATTTGATGAGCATGAAACACTTGTAATACTGCAAAGGCACCGAATGTTGGCTATTTCTTTCATGTAAAGGCAAATGATGTGACTGTTATAACAATTGTTGCTCTGTGAAGTGGACCGTATTCTGTAGATCACGGCAGGGAAACTGATAATTGCTGAATTCTGATATGCTTGTTCTACATAAATATTGATTTGAGAAATTAAAAAAGTACATAAAAACTATCACAGTCTATGGCTGCCTTTTTTGAGTTTTTCCTTTGAATTGAAAATGGCCTCATCATCTTTTGTGGAGGAGGATTTCACTTGTGCTGTGTGCTGTGACATCTTCAAGGATCCTGTCCTCTCCTGCAGTCACAGCATAAATAACATCTTTCTGAAGCAGTTGGAGATTGTAAAGAAGCTAAATAATGTCCGATATGTTGGGAGGTATGGTATCTACAAATTATAAACTTTCCCTTGTTTGTTCAATTGAAGAACTTGTGTGAGACATTCTTACAGGAGAGAAGTTGAAGAGCATCAGCTGAGGTGTCTGAGGTGCTCTGCAATCTGCACAGTGAGAAACTCAAACTCTCCTCTCTGGAGAGCCTGTGTGCCTGATGTGCCAGACCTGAAGAAAAAAAACACACACAT
This sequence comes from Sardinella longiceps, assembly GCA_027497455.2. Classification (NCBI taxonomy): domain Eukaryota; kingdom Metazoa; phylum Chordata; class Actinopteri; order Clupeiformes; family Clupeidae; genus Sardinella; species Sardinella longiceps. Next base: position 15,737,087 of record JAODXP020000016.1, on the reverse strand, counting down.
AAATGTCATACCTTCCGTTGTGTGTGTGTGTGTGTGTGTGTGTGTGTGTGTGTGTGTGTGTGTGTGTGTGTGTGTGTGTGTGTGTACGCGATGATGATCTATGTGAATTTGTGAAGCCTATGGATAATTTGTAACACATACTGTATTTCCCAATCCATATTCCAGTTACTCAGACGCACAAAGATGTGAGTATGTTGCACAGAGTCAAACATGAAATCATTCATCATGAGAAAATAATTTCTGTGTGAGGGCAGTGTCACCGTGTGTGACTAATCCACTGATCTGAGGTCAGTCTTTGTCTCACTAATAGTCACTGAGGCAGGTGGGCTACAGTACAGTGCATAAACTGATCATGAGTGACTGACTGAAGTGAAAAAAGAAACGGTCTCTTTAAGAGACATAGCAAAACTAACCAATCAGAGTCCCTCTTTACTAGAACCCCACCCCCTCACAGCCTGAATGAGGAAGTGCAGATAAGAGAGGAGAGGACTGGAGTTACAGTAATTCACTGGGATAACGGTAGTCTACATGTGACTGATATCACTTGTCATGGTCTGGAAAGTGAAAGTAAAGTTGTACAGTACAATCCTGGAATTTAACAGGAAAGATGGCATCCAAGTCTGAGGAGGATCGCTGTTGTCCTGTGTGCTGTGACATCTGCAAGGACCCTGTTATCACCTTATGTTGTCACGGTGTGTGTAAAGTCTGTCTGCAGCAGTTCTGGGAAACTAAAGGATCCAGACAATGTCCGGTCTGTGGGAGGAAATTTTCAAAGGATAACATTACACTGCCACCCATTCTGGCTCTAAGGAACCTGTGTGAGACATTTCTAAAGGTGAGAAGTCAGAGAGCTTCAAACTCCTTTTCTGTCCCCTGCTTTTAGTCAAACAATTCACCTCTTGTACAGGAGTAAACGTAAGGAAACCCAAACAGTTAAAGTGGACATTATCTCAGCCTGTACTACTCAGTCATTGGCAGGGATGCAGTGTAATAAAGTATATGCATTTAAATTGAATAAGTGTAAAATTTGCTTAATAGCCTTTTATGCTCTGACTTTTTTCTAATATTAACGTTAATTCCTTCCAGAATGAGCTCAAGACCAAACTGCAGCCCTTACAGGAAAAACTGAAGACTTTTGGAAAAGTGAAACTCATCTGTGACCAAACAGCAGCACATATTAAAGTCAGACAATATCAAAATACAGTGCTGGTAACGTATATAAACTGAAAAATACTAAAAGGATTGGAGCTCCATTTGTCATCATTGTTGTGTTTTATCCAGACTCAGGCCCAGCACACAGAAAAACAGATCAAGGAGGAGTTTGAGAAGCTTCACCAGTTTCTACGAGATGAAGAGGCAGCCAGGATAGCTGCACTGAGGGAGGAAGAGGAGCAGAAGAGTCAGATGATGAAGGAGAAGATTGAGAAGATGAGCAGAGAGATCTCATCTCTTTCAGACACAATCAGAGCCATAGAAGAGCAGATGGGAGCTGATGACTTTACATTCATGCGGGTAGGAACCCCTTTTGATGTCTATTACTGTATTAAAGAGCGTATAATTATTAAAGTGTGGTAACACATTTGTTTATGAAACCTCTGGATGTTACAACCTGTTTATGTCACACACACACACACACACACACACACACACACACACACTACTGTGTGACATATTCCCTCTGGTCTTATTTTCAGAACTACAACACTACAGTGGAAAGGTGAGTGTTCTGCCTCCTGTCTCTCTTCTCTGTGAAGAAACTTCTGAACCCAAACCCACAGCAGCACTGACTCCTGAATGTTATTCCAGAGCCCAGTGCACACTGCAGGATCCTGAGAGGGTTTCAGGAGCTCTGATCAATGTGGTAAAGCACCTGGGCAACCTGAAGTTCAGAGTCTGGGAGAAGATGCAGGAGATTGCTCAATACAGTGAGTAAAAAATACTGTGTACACACACACACACACACACACACACACACACACACACAGTGTGTGTGTGTGTGTGTGTGTGTGTGTGTTGGTTGGTTGTGATAGAGATAGTGTGTGTCTGAGATCATATTGAGTGGTCGTGTGTGGATGATGTTTCTGTGTGTCATCACATCAGTGGTTTTGTGTGTGTGTGTGTGTGTAATTAGCAGTTACTCTGTGTGTGCGTGTGTGTGATTGTGATATCTAGAGATAAACATTGACTGTGTATGTCATTATAGTGGTAGTGTGTGTGGTTGTTTGTGTGTGTGTGTGTATATGTGTGCATGTGTGTATATGTGTAGTTAATAAGCATAAGTGTTTGACGGCTTATGTATGCGAGTGATTTGACCAGGTGTGTGTGTGTGTGTGTGTGTGTGTGTGTGTGTGTGTGAGTGAGTGTAAGATCTGTCCACCATTCACATTCTCATCACAAACCACTCAGTGTTCAGCTCACGTGTGTGTTCTTTCTCTCTGCAGCTCCTGTCATTCTGGATCCCAACACTGCTAACCCATATCTCATCCTGTCTGAGGATCTGACCAGTGTGATATACAGTACTGAGAGACAGCAGCTTCCTGATAACCCAGAGAGATTTGATGGATATCTCAGTGCCCTGGGCTCTAAGGGCTTTAACTCAGGGACTCACTGCTGGGATGTGGAGGTTGAGGAGAACAATTTCTGGGACCTGGGAGTGATAACCGAGTCTCTCCAGAGGAAGGGACTCATCTACTGCTTGAGTGGAGTGTGGTACGTGAGGTATGATGGTGAGGGATATGAAGCATGTGATTCACCTCATGAATCCACTCCTCTCACAGTGAAGCAAAAACCCCAGAGGATCAGAGTGCAGCTGGACTGGGATAGAGGAAAACTTTCATTCTCTGACCCTGATAATAACACACACTTACACACTCTCACACACACTTTCACTGAGAGAGTGTTTCCGTACTTCTGGACATGGTCAAATCTCACTCCTCTCAGGATTCTCCCAGTAAAATCTAGTGTGACTCTGACTCATCCCAGTTAGAGCTCATCCAGCCTCTGTGTGCCCATGGATGATAAGAATCCAAAGCCCTGATGGTAACACACATCTCTACCATTTATTAGTTGGAGCTCATGACAGTTAGAGATCAGACTGACTCCGGAACAGGATCATACACTGAGAGGGAAGCCAACAGGGAAAACCAAAGCCAAACAAAATTGTGTCTTATTGTGTGGGTATCAACATCTAAAGCTGTGCTCTCCAGGTGTGCTGTTTAGTTCTGAGATTGAAGCCGATGGAGAAAAGAAACATGTGTTAAAACTTGAACTGGTAGCGCTGATGCTCAGATGACTTATAGTACTCTTGTGGTATTACAAAATTTGGTAACACTTTGCGGTAAGGGTACATGCATTATCATGAATTCATGCATGATTTCATTCATGATTCATTCATGATTCATGCATTACTTCATCTCTGAATATCTAATGACTCATCAGGTATTAGCATGAATACATTGTTTATCATTAATGACCTCCTGCTGAAATAGCAGATGATCTTAAGTATTAATTACTCTGGGTACATCATCATGAGTCATGATTAATTACACATGATCATGATGTTTTTGTTCAAAAGAATTTGATATAATTTGATATAATAAAAGTACTTATTTAGCCTACTTTGGCCTAGTCATACGCCATACGTCAACTAAATTTTACCAATTTAACCATGTCAACACTTTAGTTGAGGGGGCACAAACATGATGAATTCATCATGATCATGCTAATAATCATGACTCATGCTAATTAATCATGACTCATGATGATGTACCCAGAGTAACTAATACTTAAAGGGGAAATCCTGTCAAATTTCAACAAGAGCTCTATTGCTCAAGCTACTTGAGATTAGTCAATACTGAAGACGCAAGACATTTTGGTCCAACCATATAGGTTTCCTTGAACAGAGAATAAGCCCTGACAGTTAACCCAATGGGGCAAGTTTTCAAAACTGTGTTTACAGCATTTAAACATGCTCCAAATATCACCCCAAAGTTATACAACATCATCAGACACATTACACCACATAACTGTATTGTGTATGGCAACAAATGGCTGGGAAAGTGGTTAAAACTGTGAGCTTATGCAAGCAGCCCAATATTGTTTGTTTACAAAACGGTTTTGTAAACACTGCATAAAAACACAATTTTAAGCACTTTGTTAGACATTTGTAGTCAAAAACACTACAGAGGTGTGTTGTAATGTGTCTGATGATGTTACAAAGCTTTTGGGGTGACATTTGGTGCATGTTTAGATGCTGAAAACAGTTTTGAAAACTTGCCCCATTGGGTGAACTGTCAGGGCTTACTCTCTGTTCAAGGAAACCTATATGGTTGGACTAAAATGTCTTGCGTCTTCAGTATTTGCTAATCTCAAGTAGCTTGAGCAATAGAGCTCTTGTTGAAATTTGACAGGATTTCCCCTTTAAGATCATGTGCTATTTCAGCAGGAAGTCATTAATGACAAACAATGAATTCATGTTAATTCCTGATAACTCATTAGACTTTCAGAGATGAAGTGAATGATTCCATGCATGAATTCATGATAATTCATGTACCCTTACCGCAAAGTGTTACCCAAAATTTAATAAATCATGCATGGGATTATGTTTATACTTGTGTTTTGTCTGCCACGTGATGTAGCCTTGTGACACTTCAAACGTGTATTATTTTCTCATATCTGCTCGCCGTGTCGTTCATTATCCTTTTAAGGAGACTGTATTCTCCTTACTGGACTGTATAACCCCATACTCCACGGCTTTGCCCACGCAGTTTGCACACAGTGCTCACTGCAACGTTCAGGTATACTTTTTTCCCTAGCTGTATAGGTGCACGTCGGAGTCCTGTGCCCGATAGCAGCAACACAGTTCAGTTTCTGTTCAGTTCAGTCATCTTTCACTAGCAAGCTATTTCCGTTCAGTTAACATCCATAATAAACACACAAGAAACTCTTGGGACACATCCTCGTTTACTACACAAATTAATATTTGTAAACTGTTTTATACCCTCTGGTATACGTGTTTGTGTGTGTGTGCGCGCACGCTGCACATGGATGTAATAAGCTGTTCCACACTGGAGCAGCTCCTAATTGTGTGTGTGTGTGAGAGAGAGAGAGAGAGAGAGAGTGTGTGTGTGTGGGCCCTAAACCCTTCCACTCTCCCAGTCTCCCCAACCCTGGGTTCATCCTTTACAAGGGGGCAGAAGTGCCAGACTGCATCTCTGCTTAGAGATGAACCACACACATGGAGATACCCGCCACCAATGTAACTCTAATATGACTCACTTGGGCTATGGAGATATCCGCCACCAATGTTACTATAATATTACTCACTTGGGTTCTGGAGATATTGCCACCAATATTAATGTAATATTACCCACTTGGGTTCTGGAGATGTCTGCATCTAAAGCCACTCTAATATGACTCACTTGGGCTATGGACCAATTCTACTTACACTAACTTGAGCTTGAGTAGATTGCTCTCACCTGTTTACTCTATGTTTAATGTCTGTTTCTAATAATTTCTATTCTATTCAATTATATTCTATTCAAAAACAATGTTTCAACCCATCACAGTGTTCTTTAGACCATAAGACTTGCTGGGTAGAAATACTGACGTTCTTTTTGCTTCCTAATAGACCAATTTACCGTGACGTCACACGCTCTTCCGGGTGGCAAAAGGCAAAAGTTGTCAATGAAACACTAGTCAAAAGCATACATCCTATTTCACCAAATATGCATTTTCTGGTTACAAAACCTGGAGCTTTCATATTCAACGGTCATTTCTATCGCATTTATCGTATCCTTTTTACAAAACAAAAATGCCGAACTTATTAATTTGTGAACAACTTTACCGGCAGATCCCTTCCTAACCTTGCCGTGTGGCAAGCATGGTAGACCGGCGCCGGTCTGTTTGCTACCTCGGTAGTAACGTTACTTGGGTGTCAACGGGTATGGAGTATGGATACATATCACAACGGTATTTTCTGGTCACAAAACCTACGTTCAGAATGAACGGTCATCATCTCTTATCTCTTTTTAACAAAATAAAGTCATAAACCCCAGACTTATTGATTTCAGGCAAGTATTCCCTGCTTGGTCTGTTAAGCTAATCTAGCATTGTAGCTAGCAAGCTAAACCCACTGACGTCCCTGTTTATAACGGTTAGCCTAATTCGGTTGCTAAGTGGGTAACAGGTGTAGAGATCGTATTAACACAACAAGTTTATTTTCTGGTTATAAAACCTATGTCTTTAGATTTAACAGTGAGTAGTTATTATCTCGTTTTGCAAAATAATAATTCATAAAGGCGAATTTATTAATGTAAGACCGGTTTTCCCCGTTGAATGTATTCACGTCAATGGGGTACCAGTTGCTTTCTGCCACCCGGAAGTATCTCAGTAACCATTGTTTACAAACATTCTGAAAAGGCCTATACTAGCCTCTCCAATGTGCTGCCATTTATTCTTTTAACACACACTGTCACTCTGACAATGCTTCCGTCACACAAGTCTCTACAGTCTACACTCACACACACTTTCTTTGGGTGAGGAGGTTTCTGGTAAAAGGAGAGCAGCAAAGTTAGATCTGATATTCTTGATGTCCTGCACTGGGTCAAACGTTAACCCAATCGACATGAGTAGAGTCTGTGTGAGAACAGACTGTGTATCTAATCCACTGATCTGAAGTCAGTCTGTGTGACACACACTGAGGCAGGTACAGTAGAGGGCAAAACATTTACCTGAATGACTCTCCAAAGCGATATAACAAACTGGTTCTTCAAGTCACATTGCAGAACTGACCAATCAGAAACTTTCTTTAGTAGAGCCCCACCCACTCACTCAGGTAGCCTGAAGGAGGAAGTGCAGCTGAGAGAGAAGGAGAGGACTGGAGTTAATTCACTCCTTAATGATTAATTCAAAGGTAGTTTACAAATTACAGATTACAAATTATAGAATACAAAGATTGGGTCAGCAGATTGGTGAATTATGTGTTAGTTTAGCAGAGTTAAGAGATAGGAAGTTATACATGTGACTGATTTTGTTTGCCATGGTCTGGAAAGTGAAAGTAAAGTTGTACAGATGTGAAATTTAGCAGAAAAATGGCGTCAAAGTCTGAGGAGGATTACTGTTGTCCTGTGTGCTGTGACATATACAAGGATCCAGTCCTGTCATGTAGTCACAGTGTGTGTAAAGCTTGTCTGCAGCAGTTCTGGGAGACTAAAGGATCCAGAGAATGTCCAGTCTGCAGGAGGAAATCTTCAAAGGAAAAACTGCCACCTAACTTGGCTTTAAGAAATGTGTGTGAAGCTTTTTTGAAGGAGAGAAGTCAGAGAGCTTCATCAGGGTCTGAGGTGCTCTGCAGTCTGCACAGTGAGAAACGCAAACTCTTCTGTCTGGACGACAAACAGCCTGTATGTGTGGTGTGTCGTGACTCCAAAAAACACACTGGACACAAGTTCCATCCAGTTGATGAAGCAGCACTTGATCGCAAGGTATTAACCAGTTCTTAAATCCACTTGTTCACTATTTACAAACGAATGGAATTAATTTATAGAATGTATATGCATGGCATGTAGTTCACACAGCATTTTTTTTTTAATTACATTTTTTTTGTAATTTTATGCAATGATAGCTAAATACACAATTCCCTTGGTACTCTGTATTCTACATTCATTAGCTGGCATTATTTTTCTATTCATTCTAGGAGGAACTGAAGGTCACACTGCAGCCTTTGCAGGAGAAACTGAACACCTTTGAGGAAGCAAAACTCTTAAGTGACCAAATAGTACAACACATCAAGGTGAGAGAGACAACTTATCTTAATGACACATTTAGGTGAATTCTGCACAGATAAACTATATCATTACTACTACTGATGTGAAAACATCTTTATCCAGACTCAGGCCCAGCACACAGAGAGGCAAATCAAGGAGGAGTTTGAAAAGCTTCACCAGTTTCTACGAGATGAAGAGGCAGCCAGGATAGCTGTACTGAGGAAGGAAGAGGAACAGAAGAGTCAGATGATGAAGGAGAGGATGGAGAAGATGAGCAGAGAGATCTCTTCTCTTTCAGTCAAAGTCAGAGCCATAGAGGAGCAGATGGGAGCTGATGATGTTATATTCCTCCAGGTAAGAGCCATCAGTTCTAGAGTGTGTTATTTAAGTGGAAGTTCATTTTAGCCCATTTTAAGTTTGTCTAGGATGAAATAGAATCATCAATACAAAAGGGGTGTCTAGGATAAAATAGAATCATCAATACAAAATGTTGACGATTGGCACATTTAGAATTCCCCCGTGTGCTTCAGAATAGCTTGCTTTGTGCATGTCTGATAATGTCCTTTTAATAACTTTAAACTCTTATTTTAAAACATGTGCAGTTCACCGAGTTGTTAGTGGTGTCTGTTGATGTTCCAAAAACAATTATCGTAGCAATGTGCCATTGTATTGTCCTTGAGCAAGATAGTAATCCCCAAAATGCACCTGGTGAGCAGGTTGGCGCCTTGCCTTGCCTGGCAGCCTCCTCCACAGGTGCATGAATGTGTGTGGGAATGGGGGAATGAGAGGCATATTTTGGATAGTCCATGTTCCATATACAAATACTCTGTTATTACTGTATGTTAGATAATTATTCTCTCCATTGTTATTTCCCAGAAATATAACACTACAGTGGAAAGGTGAGTGATCTGCCTCCTGTCTCTCTTTTCTCTGTGATTCTGAACCCAAACCCACAGCAGCACTGACTCCTGAATGTTATTCCAGAGCCCAGTGTACACTGCAGGATCCAGAGAGGGTTTCAGGAGCTCTGATCAATGTGGCAAAGCACCTGGGCAACCTGAAGTTCAGAGTCTGGGAGAAGATGCAGGAGATTGTTCAATACAGTGAGTATATGCATGTACACACACATACACACACACACACACATATATAGATAAATGCTGTGAAGTGAGGGCCGTGTATGTGACAAGACAGTTTGTATTACGTGGTTGTGTGTGTGTGCATGCCTGTGTGTGCACACTGCATGTGTTTGTGTTTGTATATCAGATAGAGTGATTGTCTGTGTGTGTCACCAAATGTGTGTGTGTGTATAGAGATCATGGTGTCATGTTTGTGTGTGTGAAATAAGATAGCGTGTGTTTTGGGTGTGTGAGTGAGTGAGTGTGTGTGTGTGTGTCCATCGTTCACATCCTCATCACCCATCACTCAGTGTTCACCTCATGTTCTTTCTCTCTGTAGCTCCTGTCACTCTGGATCCCAACACTGGATACCCCAGTCTCATCCTGTCTGAGGATCTGACCAGTGTGAGACTCAGTGATGAAGTGCAGCAGCTTCCTGATAACCCAGAGAGATTTAATGGGTATCTCAGTGTCCTGGGCTCTGAGGGCTTCAACTCAGGGACTCACTGCTGGGACGTGGAGGTTGGGGAGCATGATGACTGGGACCTGGGTGTGATAAGAGAGTCTCTCCAGAGGAAGGGATTCATATATTACTCCAATGGAGTGTGGGCTGTGCAGTGTAATAAAGCTGGATATAGGACATCTGCACCAAGTCATGCCTCCACTCTTCTCTCAGTGAATAAGAAGCCCCAGAGGATCAGAGTGCAGCTGGACTGGGACAGAGGAAAACTCTCATTCTCTGACATTTATCATAAAACACACATACACACTTTCACACACACTTTCACTGAGAGAGTGTTTCCATACTTTTGGAATGGATCAAAACTCTCTCCTCTCAGGATTATCCCAGTAAAATGTAGTGTGACTCTGACTCATCCCAGTTAGAGCTCGTCCAGTCTCTGTGTTCCCATGGATGATAAGAATCCAAAGCCCTGATGGTAACACACATCTCTACCATTTATTAGTTAAAGCTCATGACCTGTTTCCATTCTTGTGGACTTTCTCCACTTTCCCCCTCTGGGGATGTTAGGAGTGAAGGACTCAGTAAAAGTAGAGCTGTAGTGTGTGTGTGTGTGTGTGTGTGTGTACAGTAAGATAAAACCAAAGCCAAACAAAATGTGTCTTTTTGTGTGGACATCAACATTTAAAGCTGCACATTAATGTTCAGATGTGTCATAATACTGAAAGGGAAGCAATTATGTTATCGTGTGAATATTCCGTGATATTTTAACATTTGATCAGTCGAATAAACACAATCCATTCCATTAATGAGATTCTAATATCATTTGTGTTTTGATTTCTCTCACTGAGTATACCAGATTAAACACTGCAACAGTTTTGATAGTTTCTCTCATTTCATTCCAGTTAAAGGTATAATCCGGAGTGAATCAACACGTAGCCCTGCTGTTTTATACTGCTATGCGCTACTGAAAGCCCCTTCAATGATTGACTTTCGTGCATCGTAGACCGCGTTTGCGAAACGGCTAACACTAACTGAATGAGGCATGTCAAAAACGAAACCTAATCGATTTGCTTTCCCCATTCTGTTACCATTAACTGCCGTTTCGCTATCTCAGTCTGCATTGCATGAAATTGAGTGATTGAGGTGGCTATCAGTAGCGCTTGGCACTATAAAACAGTAGGGCTACGTGTTGATTCACTCCGGATTTTTTCTGTCAGTCAACCAGAAAACAGTATTCCAGAGCCATACCCATAGATATTGTGGAAGTGCTTAGTGCAGGCTTAATGTGTATAGAAATATACATAATATGGTTCTGCAGTATTCCATTCCACTGGGTGATAAATATACAGAAGTAGCAAAGATCTTTAAACAATGGCCGCTTGAATCCTCTCTAGAAGTAGCTTCTTTGTTTTTATTGCAGGCCTAGTTATATATTCATTGTAACTTAGCCTGAGAGATCAAAGTCTGTGTGTGGAGGAGAGTTTGTGTTTATTCCACTGATCTAGGTTCAGGTCTCTGGCAGATACAGTTCACAGGCCCTCCCACTGTATGACTGATGGAGGAGCAGGAAGCAAGGTGAGTGGCAGGTAGATTCTCTGTCCTGCACTAGACACTCATGTGGGACATTTTGATCAGAAGTTTTTTAGTAACAGTGTTTAGACTGAGGGAAACAGTTTGGGTTAAAAACTGAAGCTAGAGGAGCTAAGAGTCGTGTGGATGAAAGTGTGAAACAGTTTGGGTGTTTGGGACCGGCTGACCCAACTCCAAGTGAAAGTGGAGTTGCTGAACCAGACTGCACAGAGGAGAGAGTTGACTAGCAGGACAACATGGCTTCTAAATTCGAAGAGGATCTCACCTGTCCTGTGTGCTGTGAAATATACAAGGATCCTCTCATTCTAACCTGCGCTCACAGTGTGTGTAAAGCCTGTCTGCTGAAGTTCTGGGAGAGCAAAGGATCCAGAGAATGTCCCTACTGCAGGAGAAAGTGTTCAAAACAATACTATCCTCCTAATCTGGCTCTAAGGAGTCTGTGTGAGACTTTCTTACAAGAGAGAAGTCAGGGAGCTTCAGCAGGGTCTGAGGTGCTTTGCAGTCTGCACAGTGAAAAACTCAAACTCTTCTGTCTGGAGGATAAACAGCCGGTGTGTGTGGTGTGCAGAGACTCCATCAAGCATACTGGTCATAATTTCCACTCAATAGACGAAGCAGCACCTAGTCTAAAGGTAAATGTTTATGTACATGTACAGGTGATCAATTTTTAATTTCTAATTAGTTCACAGAAGTATTTTTAATTCACAGAAGATTTTTTTTAATTTCTAAGTACTTTGTTCACAGAAGTAGTTCATATGAGCCTTATGAAAGTTTATGATGATATTACGATGACATTATGTTTTCCATCAAACACACACACACACACACACTTGTTATTGATCTTTGACCTCTGTGCTCAGGTGTGTGTGTTAAATATGTGTTTTTTATAACACAAATAAAACAAAGATTCTATTACAATATCCATTAATTCCAGAAGGAACTGAAGATGAAACTGCAGCCTTTACAGGAGAAACTGAAAGTTTTTGAAAAGACTAAACTCACCTGTGATAAAACAGCACAACACATTAAGGTGAGAAGTAACCTGCACAGGTAGAGGAACTATATGAAGATGTTGTTGATCTCATAACCTATGTGTTACTCATTTTTTTCAGACTCAGGTCCAGCACACAGAGAGACAGATCAAGAAAGGATTTGAGATGCTTCATCAGTTTCTACGAGATGAAGAGGCAGCCAGGTTAGCTGCACTGAGGGAGGAAGAGGAGCAGAAGAGTCAGATGATGAAGGAGGAGATTGAGAAGATGAGTAGAGAGATCTCATCTCTTTCAGGCACAATCAGAGCCATAGAAGAGCAGATGGGAGCTGATGATGTCACACTCTTGCAGGTAGGAACTATCTTACACTTATGTTAAGTAGCATATTTGATAATAAAACCACTGGGTACACACACAATTAGGGAGTATAAGGTCATAAAATTAAATTTGCGAATACCCAGCAATCTATAGAGTTAATTTTTAAAATAAAAAACAGCAGGACACAACCAGCTGCCAATGTTACAATAGTTTGATGCTCCACAGGACTAGAGGAGGCAGTTAGGACATGGGAACATGAAAGATGAAATGTTATGTGTTAGGAGGAGCATGGTTATAGATGTTGAACCATAGCAGAATTATTTGAGGAGCCAGAAATCCTTGAATCTAACTGGACGAACGGCTTGTCCATCAATTTAATTGACGTGCCACTTCAGCCAATCACATCGAAACCAACCAATGACGCTGGTTATGTTTGTTGGATTCAAAACAGTCACTTCCTATACAGCAGCCGCTACACAGAATGTGTGTGGGAATGGGTGAATGTCAGGCACATTTACTTGGATAGTATATTGAGTGCTCGTATAGAATTACAATATAGCCTAATATGCTGTCCATTTACCATGATTTACTCACACTTATATTAATGTGTAACATATTCCCTTCATTCTTATTTTCCAGAATTACAACACTACAGTGGAAAGGTAGGTGGTCTTTGTCCTGTCTCTCTCTTCTGTGGTTCTGAACTCAAACCCACAGCAGCACTGACTCCTGAATGTTTGTCCAGAGCCCAGTGCAGACTGCAGGATCCAGAGAGGGTTTCAGGAGCTCTGATCAATGTGGCAAAGCACCTGGAAAACCTGAAGTTCAGAGTCTGGGAGAAGATGCAGGAGATTGTTCAATACAGTAAGTAGAGATTGATAGTGTGTGTGATAGGAGAGTGGTTGTGTGTGTGTGTGTGTGTGTGTGTGTGTGTGTGTGTGTGTGTGTGTGTGTGTGTGTGTGTGTGTGTGTGTGTGTGTGTGAGTGAGTGAGTGTGTGTGTGTAGGAGTGAGTGAGTGAGTGAGTGTGTGTGTGTGAGTGAGTGAGTGAGTGTGTGTGTGTGTGTGTGTGTATCAAAGCATTTGCATTTGTCTCTCTTTTTCTCTCTCTCAAACACACACAGATTGATAATGTGAAATACTGTGGGTGTGGGTGTGTGTTAGGTGTGTGTAATCATTGAATGGTGGTGTGTTTAAGTGTGACCAAAGAGTGTGTGCGTCCATAGAGTGTTTGTGTGCGTGGCTCTCTGTGTGTGTTTGTCAGTGTGATTAAGAGAGTGTGTGTTTAAGAGTTTGTGTGTGTGTGAGGGTGTGTGTCTGATCAGAGTATAGTGTATATGTGTGTGTAATGTAGATCAAAGATTGGTCATAGAGTGTGTACGTCCAATGAATATGTGTGTGTATGTGTGCTTGTGTGTGTCATCAGAAAATTAAGAGTGGTAGTGTTTGGAGATATTGGTAGAATGTGATAATGTGTGTAATGAGTCAGTGTGTGATTTGGGAGTGGCAGTGTGTGTGTGTGTGTGTATGCGTGTGTGTGAAAATGAAGAACGGTAGCGTGTGTGTGTGTGTGATTAGAGAGTGGTAGTGTGTCTGTGATGAGAAAGTGATAGTGTACAAGTGTCGGAGAGTGGTTGTGTGTGTGTGTGTGTGTGTGTGTGTGTGTGTGTGTGTGTGTGTGTGTGTCCATCTTTCACATCACATCACCCATCACTCAGTTTTCTGCTCATCTGTGTGTTCTTTCTCTCCGCAGCACCTGTCACTCTGGATCCCAACTCTGCGCACCCACAACTCATCCTGTCTGAGGATCTGACCAGTGTGAGATACCATATTGTGAGGCAGCAGCTTCCTGATAACCCAGAGAGATTTAATGGGAATCTCAGTGTCCTGGGCTCTGAGGGCTTTAACACAGGGACTCACCGCTGGGATGTGGAGGTTGGGGAGAATTGTAAATGGGAGGTGGGTGTGATAAGAGAGTCTCTCCTGAGGAAGGGACTCATATATTACTCCAATGGAGTGTGGGCTGTGCAATGTAATAAAGCTGGATATAGGACATCTGCACCAGGTCATGCCTCCACTCTTCTCTCAGTGAATAAGAAGCCCCAGAGGATCAGAGTGCAGCTGGATTGGGACAGAGGAAAACTTTCATTCTCCGATCCTGATAATAACACACACATACACACTTTCACACACACTTTCACTGAGAGAGTATTTCCGTACTTTTGGACAGGATCAGATCTCTCTCCTCTCAGGATTGTCCCTGTAAAATCTAATGTGACTCTGACTCATCCCAGTTAGAGCTCATCCAGCCTCTGTGTTGCCATGGATGATAAGAATCCAAAGCCCTGATGGGAACACACACTTTCCCCCTCTGGGGATGTTAGGAGTGAAGGACCCAGTAAAAGTAGAGCTGTAGTGTGTGTGTGTGTGTGTGTGTGTGTGTGTGTGTGTGTGTGTGTGTGTGTGTGTGTGTGTGTGTGTGTGTGCGTGCAGTAAGATAAAACCAAAGCCAAAGAAAATGTGCCTTTTTGTGTGGACATCAACATTTAAAGCTGCACATTAATGTTCAGATGTGTCATAATACTGAAAGGGAAGCAATTATGTTATTGTGTGAATATTCCGTGATATTTTAGCATTTGACCATAGTCAGCCAAATAAACACAATCCATTCCATTAATGAGATTATAATATCATTTGTGTTTTGATTTCTCTCACCGAGTATATCACATTAATCACTGCAACAGTTCTGATAGTTTCTCTCATTTCATTCCAGTTAAAGTTATAATCCGGAGTGAATCAACACGTAACCCTGCTGTTTTATACTGCTATGCGTTACTGAAAGCCACTTCAATGATTGAATTTCGTGCATCGTAGACTGAGTTTGCGAAACGGCATCTAACACTAAGTGAATGAGGCATGTCAAAAACGAAACCTAATCGATTTGCTTTCCACATTCTGTTACCGTTAGCTGCCATTTCGCTATCTCAGTCTGCATTGCATGAAATTGAGTGATTGAGGTGGCTATCAGTAGCGCTTGGCACTATAAAACAGTAGGGCTACGTGTTGATTCACTCCGGATTTTTTCTGTCAGTCAACCAGAAAACAGTATTCTAGAGCCATACCCATAGATATTGTGGAAGTGCTTAGTGCAGGCTTAATTTGTATAGAAATAGACATAATATGGTTCTGCAGTATTCCATTCCACTGGGTGATAAATATACAGAAGTAGCAAACATCTTTAAACAATGACCGCTTGAATCCTCTCTAGAAGTAGCTTCTTTGTTTTTATTGCAGGCCTAGTTATATATTCATTGTAACTTAGCCTGAGAGATCAAAGTCTCTGTTGAGGAGAGTTTGTGTTTATTCCACTGATCTGGGTTCAGTCTCTGAGTCTCTGGCAGATACAGTTCACACCCACAACTGGAACTCCATTGGAGCAGCAGTGAACAAGGAACTGGTCTGGTAACCAAGACTGACCAATCAAGAATCTTTCCCTGCTGCTGTCCCTCCCACTGTGTGACTGGTGGAGGAACAGGAAGTGAAGTTGAGTGGCAGGTTGATTCTCTATCCACCACCAGACGCTCTCATGTGGGACACATTGATCAGAAGCTCCTTAGTAACAGTTTTTAAACTGAGGGAAACCGTTTGGATTGAAACTGAAGCTAGAGGAGCTAACGTTATGAGTCGTGTGGACTAAAGTGTGAAACAGTTTGGGTGTTTGGGACTGGCTGACAACTCCATTGCTGAAAGTGAAAGTAAAGCTGCTGAACCAGACTGCACAGAGGAGGAGAGAGTTGACTGACAGGACAACATGGCTTCTAAATTTGAAGAGGATCTCACCTGTCCTGTGTGCTGTGACATCTACAAGGATCCTGTTATTTTGACCTGCTCTCACAGTGTGTGTAAAGCCTGTCTCCAGAAGTTCTGGGAGAGCAAAGGATCCAGAGAATGTCCCTACTGCAGGAGGAAGTGCTCAAAGGGAATGTATCCTCCCAATATGGCTTTAAGAAACTTGTGTGAGACCTTCCAACTAGAGAGTCAGGGAGAATCTGTGGTGCTCTGCAAAATGCACAAAGAAAAACTCAAAGTTTTCTGTCTGGAGGATGAACAGCCTGTGTGTTGGGTCTGTCAAACCTCAAAGAAACATGAAAATCACTCCTTCAGGCCCATTGATGAAGCATCACAGGACTGTAAGGTAAGAATACTTTCTTACTGTATTTTTAAGATCAAAATAACGTTATCTACAAATCTATCTTCTTGGAAGAGTAAGTGCTGTGACCTAACACAGAGTGTGGGAGATTACAGCTGGCTACTATCCTTCTTCTGACAGTCACAGATGGTGCTGTTTGATAGCTGTGTAGAGCGGTATATACTGTAGGCAACTCTAGGATTTGAGGATTCTACAATGTAATTGTGTGGGGCAAAGAGTTGGTGTAAATAAAAATGTTTCTTCTCACCATTTTTATTTTTAGCACCCGGTAACACTGGAATGTAAAATTACATTGTGGAATATTCAGATTACATTTTGGTGTGTCCAAAAATTCAACATACAGGCATAGTTGTCAAAGTCCAAAAAGATCTTTATTGCTGTAACGATGCCGGGGGCATTTTACAAACAGATGAACGGTCATTTAACAAAAACCCTCTTGGGGGCATTTTACATCTTATACCTCTTCATGCAGGGTTAGTACATGGTCACACATTCACATGATCCATTATCTTTCAACCATACTATACATGGACACTTCTTTAGGTTCATCATGCGATTCACATAGTGCACCCCATATTAGAAGACAATAACCACACATAAGACACATTTCAATATACTGTATGCAACTCTTATCATCGCAAGTTGTATGCCTCTCGAGGTGTCTAATTAGTTACCCATGACATCTTGCAGAGGCAGGGAATATTACTAGCCTATAGCCTATGGGTCCCCATTGGGTCATTCCGTGTGAAATCAACCAGTGACGGACCGGTCACCCTCTCTGAAAAAGCTGAAAAAAATTACAGTTGTTTGTATACTCAACCTATGCTTGAATCTGAAATAGTAAGTCTGTATCACTAATGGTTGCAAAAGTACAGCCATTTGAAATTTCAAGTAATTTTAAGCATTTTGGTGAACAAGCCTTTTGTCCAACTTCCAACATAACTGGCTCTTTTAGTATTTCACACACAATGATGAAACCATGTGCATAGAAACACATTTTCCTGTAGAGTTCAAAAATCTACTCAGATCTGATGTATCTTGTGTAGTTTCCCCTCTCCAGAGCTCTGAAGATGGCTGTAAATTCTATGTGTGATTTCACACCACCACCTTCCAGGGCTTCTTGTTCAAAAAGGAAGTGAGACAAATTTATCCGAGTTTTTTTCCCACTCAAAAATGGATTTTGCGGTCCCGTTTATGCATTAACTTTTGTTGATAATGTTATCATACTGTCAGAGCATTTCTTCAAAGATGGTTCCAATTTTGGAAAAGGCTGTTTTCATCCTCTTATTTTACCATGTGGACAGTTTGCAAGATTTTTTACAATTTTTGCCATGACTCATTCAGTATCTGAGGAACATCTGTCCAAAATTTGGTGTTGTTGCTGAGTCTCGTTATTGTGATATGATTTTTTTGAAAATATTGTCAGTAACTCCACTGATTTACATTGACTTCCATTGTATTGAAAGTGCACCACATATGGCGCAATGTGGTACTGCAGATAAGCAATTAAAGGAGAAATCCAGCATAAAACCAATAGGCCCATTGTTCCAGTTACCTGAATGCTGTCTTTCAGAAAAAGAACATAAAAATTGATTATAGACCAAATAACAAACAAACTAATGCTGAGTGAATGGGGCAGAATGAAATAAAAATGAAAGTAAGTTGTTGGGTAGGATTTCTCCTTTAATTCAGTGGTTTTACTGACAATATTTTCAAAAAATCATATCTAAATAATGAGACTCAGCAACAACACCAAATTTTGGATAGGTGTTCCTCAGATACTGAATGACTCATGGTAAAATTTTAAAAAATCTTGCTAACTGTCCACGTGGTGAAATGAGAGGATGAATATGGCCTTTGTAAAAATCATACCTATTTTTAAAAAAATGCTCTGACGTTATGATAACAATATCAACAAAAGTTAATGCACAAACAGGACCGCAAAATCCATATGTGACTAGGAAAAATACTCCGATGAATTTGTCTCACTTAGTTTTTGTACAAGAAGCCCTGAAAGGTGGAGGTGTCCAAACACGTATAGAATTTATAGTCATTTTCAAAGCTTTGGAGGGGGGAAATAAAACCAGATACATCTGATCTGAGCTGATTTTTTAATTCTACAGGAAAATGTGTTTCTATTCACATGGTTTCACTATTGTGTGTGAAATACTGAAAGAGCCAGCAATGTTGGAAGTTGAACAAAAGGCTTGTTCACCAAAATGCTTAAAATTACTTGAAATTTCAAATGGCTGTACTTTTGCAACCATTAGTGATACAGACTTACTATTTCAGATTCTAGCATAGGTTGAGCATACAAACAACTGTAATTTTTTTCAGATTTTTCAGAGAGGGTGACCGGTCCGTCACTGGTTGATTTCACACGGAATGACCCATATACCCAAACACATACAAATGACAGTCTCATGTTTCTTATTAGGCTTAACAGAGGAGAGTACCTTCCAATAGAGACAGCAGAGAGAAACACATGTCAGAAAAGACAACCTTTGCTATACGTTTTTGTAGGATAAACTTGATAGTAAAACACCATAAGGTTAAGAATCCCTACTCAAATGTAAACCATTAATATAATATGTAAGCTAGATGTTCACTTCTAACAATACAATTATTAGCAGATATATACACCTTGTAATAGATTTTATGTTAAATATATTTAGGGCTTTTTGCCTTTAATTTGATTGGACAGTAGAGATTATGACAGGAAATGAGTGAGACAGAGAGAGATCCTCAGATTCATGGTAGAACACACTAGCTCACTGAACCACGGCACCCCTAGATATGACAGATTAATAGAATTTATTGTTAATGTTCATAAATTACTACAATGGCATCTGTGAATTGATGACTGAACTCTCTTTATAGTCAGCTCTTGCCGTTTCACTCTGGCCCTTTTCTTCTCTCCATCTGTCCCTTTGAGTTGTCACTTCTGTACAGTATATAACACCAAGCGAAGGAATCTTTAAACACAAATTAAAAAACAAACATAATTAATCAGTGGAAGATATTGCTGATTATAACACTCCCACTGTCACCCTAAGGACTTCTTGAGTGTAGCACCAAACTGTAAATGAAGACTTTAACAAAATGGCAAATCTGACCTTGTATTTGTATCCAAACACATCTTGCAGTTATACGGACAATAGCATTGACTTTACACTCTAAATGGAGTTTTGCTCTGGCCTGAAACTGAGTTATTCCGTGTCAATTCAACCAATGCCCACCCACATACGTTCTAAAAAATAACCAGGTGTAGATAGATAATCTTTATTGTCCATACTGAAAATTTGTCATCGCAGCCATTACAGTACAATGCCTTACAAACAAATATGCATACAATACTCAGACTCCTATAGCCCTCCACCAATGTATATTACCCATAATACATGCAACAATGCAACATGCAACAATGTCACATGTTCACATAACAAATCTTGACAGTTCAACAGCATTTGACACCATATACAGTACACATACCTCAGACAGCCAAGTGAACCAACATAGTTTCAGTACAGATTGACAACAATCACTGCTTGGTGTTTGCATTCATAACCACTATAGCAAACTATGATTTTAAACACCTCATCAGTATAGAATAATATTACATAGCCATTCTATGTTATGAATAACGGCCAGGGTTTTCCAATCTAGAGAAATAATTAATTGACAAAGCAAGGGCCAAATTAACCTCAATCATGTCAGATGATGTGTTACGCTGCATCCATTCATCTGATATTTCTGTTATTGGGAGGGATTTCAGTGTGATTGTGAAACACCCTATCCATTCAGGAGACAGTAGAAACGGCCAGTTGTAAGAAACACAACTATGACAGTCATATATGAAAAAGATATCAGTGTTGTGCTGGTTAAAACGATTATTTTGGTAATTATGAAATGACGTTGCGTCATGGGATGTAGTGTCTTGTCACAGGTTGGTTTTTGATGTGAGTGATTTAATTAGCATGTTAATAAAGATGACAGACACATGGTTTATCCAATTATATGCAAGGATTTTGGATGATGTCTCGTCCTCCACAGCAACTCTCCTATGGAAAGGTCTCAGATAGATACATGCAGAATGTGTGCAGTGTAACACATCATCTGACATGAGTGAGGTTAGGGGCAAATAACTACAACTCTGGGTGGTCATTTGACATAATGGCTTCAAAACCATTTTGATACTACAATTATACCAACAGCATCTCTGTCATACAGAGTGTCCATGATGCCCTACGTTACACTAACATAGAGCTATGTTGTGTTTATATCAAGCCAGAGCAGAGACACTTTTTCTAGGCAATGAGAATTCTTCAGCATCATTGTTCAATGGGGTTAGGAAATTAAAATAAATGGAGTCTCATGTTCATTCATTTCAGGAGGAGCTGAAGATGAAACTGCAGCCCTTACAGAATAAATTGAAGGCCTTTGAAGAAGTTAAACTCATATGTGAACAAACAGCAACTCATATTAAAGTGAGATATTAACAAATCTATATTTTCAGTTACAAATAAGTTGTAAACAGAGATTCTGAAGGAAGTCTTAATCATGTTTTATCTAGACTCAGGCTCAACACACTGAGAAGCAGATGAAGGAGGAGTTTGAGAAGCTTCACCAGTTTCTACGAGATGAAGAGGCATCGAGGATAGCTGCTCTGAGGGAGGAAGAGGAGCGGAAGAGTCAGATGATGAAGGAGAAGATTAAGAAGATGAGTAGTGAGATCTCATCTCTTTCAGATGCAATAAGAGTCATAGAAATCCAGATGGGAGCTGATGACATCATATTCCTGCAGGTAGGAGCCATCTGTTTTAGAGTGTGTGTTTTGGTGTGTTATTAAATTCTGATAACCGCTGGGTATTAATATTTTCACCTGTTTTTGCCACTCACACATACAATTGTATTAACAATCAGAGACTGGGGAGAATAAAATCATAAAATTATTATATAGCCTATTTGTACAATTCAACCTAATGTGGGATTATAGAATATTACTTCAGGCAGGTTACTTGTTATACTGCTAGAAAGTGGCACAAGGTTATTGCAATACAGTGAATGATCCAAGCATAAAAATAAGGACAGACTGCATGTCAAGCATTGACATTACCCATATGGAAATAACAGAGTATAGGTCAATATGTCATAAATATTTTAAACGAGAAAAAAAAAAGAAAAGCCATAGATCAAAATTCAAAATATGACAGAACATGATTCTAACACTAGAGAGAACAATGCATGTTTTATGGTATTGAAACAAGTTTTGTTATAAATATCTGAAAAATGTGTGGGATAATGTCTTATCAAGGGTTTCTGATTGCGTAAAAATGTAGCTGTGTTACTTGTGCCCTGCTCTGCCCCTGGGCTACAGTAGCAGTACTACTAATCTGACACAGACAGACCACAGAAACCCACTGCAACATTCTGAAAAACTTGAGTCCTGCCCCACATTGAGGCTGCACATCCACAGGGGAGTTGGCACCACCTGACCCCACTGAAGTGTCCTTGTGCAAGATAGTGATCCCCAAAATGCCCCTGGTGAGCAGGTTGGCACCTTGCCTGGCAGCCTCCTCCACTGGTGCATGAATGGGTGAATGTGAGGCATACTTTGGATAGGGATTTGAATGAAATCTTTACTGGGATTGTGGCATCTCGTTTACGAGATGGTCCCAAGCAAGACACATACAATAGACAGCACAATATACACATGTAACACGTAATACATACACTTATAACAGCAAATACATACAAAAATTAAACAAGAAAACACAAACACACACACACACAACTAGGGATGCACCGATACCGATACCAGTATCGGGTATCGGGCCGATACTTCGTTAAAATACTCATACTCGTATTCGTACATAAACTGCCTAGACCACGCCGATACCACTCAACAATGAATAGACTCAAGCGCGTCATTTTAGCCGGGGACGCCGGGGATATGTCCCAGGGACTTTTTGTTATGACAGATTTTGTCCCCATCACTATTGACAATTTAAAATAACATGTCATTAACAGAAAATCTCTAACCATGGTACGTAAATGCCAGGGCTACGATATCCATGCGAATAGCCTACAAGGAAAGTTGTCTGCTTGCGCTATTAACGTTGGATCAGCAGCGCTGATATAGAATTCCTCCACTGCCAGAGAATTTTCAAAAATAAAGCCAACACTTAAGGCAAAAAAAAAAAAAAAGATCAGGCAAGGTCTAAACAACAGCTGTGCTCATCTAGACTTGGTGTAAAGTCAGATTTTCCCTAGGCCTTATGCTCAAATTCTAACATTTACTTTGTGGTAGCCTGTCTCAGTGAGTGTAGGTCATGTTACATACTGTACAAGATCAGACATAGACTACTTCTGCGTGTTCATATAGGCTAAAGTCTGAATCGAAGACTTGTGACTTTGGTGAAGTTATAGGAACTTACCGCAAGCTTTTGTTTGAAGACGCATCAGCTGGGGAAGTAGCGTCTTTTAACCGTTCAGCCCGACGTTTGTTGACCAAGAGATTAACGGTTTGTTTGGGACTTAAATTGCTATCAAACTGTGTGGTTACAATCATTTACATTGGGACTAATAGAGCAGTTAGTTCATATGAACCATTGAGTTTGTTTTCGAGACGTTTAATGACTTTTAAAAGCATAACTTTCGCAGCGTCATTCTGCATCACTGGCCGGGGCAGCTATTTTTCCTTTGAATTAGTCCCGTACATTTTCTGCCTATTATTATTCTTTGGAAAGGTTTGGCAGGTGATGGGAACAAGAGTGAGAGACTTGCAGCACGATCAGTTTTCAGTAAGCCTATGAATAACTTTCAGTGCATTAACGGTAAACATTTTAGCGAACTCCTTGCACATTAGACAATGCAATGTATACCAACACTTTTGAAACAACGCAAAACGTCCCAAGAATTATTTCACAGCAAGTAAAGTCGCCGTCAACCGTTAAGTCTAGCCTGTTCTAGTTCAAGTGATATGCTTGGTTCAATCGTGAACAAAGATGACATCACCTCAAATGAAGGAAATTGGCGAAAGGAATTTAATGCAGACGCAAAGCCTAGAGCATAGCCTCTTGTTCCCTTCACCTTCCATTGCGCTCACGTGTGCGCAAGATATGGACAAGTTATGGACTGGATGGTTCAATTGTAGGCCTAAGGGAGAATGTGGTGGTTTCAGATCAGTCACCCTTTCGATGACAATGCCATGCTTATTTTATAAATGTATTTTAATTCTCACAAACCGCGCGAATCTAACGCAATGCGGATGATTATTTCCACAATTTTATGAATTTATAAATCACCATGTATTAAATAAAAAAACGTTTCCATACTTAAGTTGGTTATTAAATAATTTACCATCGATTTGTAGGCTACTCAGACAGACCAGTAGAGCTGATTTATGTCTTATAATAACGAATGTACAATAATTGGCTAATAAAAAGTGGAGATGCAAAGATTTCAGCTGCTGTAGCCTGGCCTAAACGACTGCTCCCTGTGGCTAAACTACTGCTCCCTGTTGGCCTAAACGATGGCAGGGGGGCCTAAACGCAAAAGGCCTAATCGCCCTTCTCCCATACACCGTATTTATCCAAATGTATCCACTTTCACTTTCGGTTCCCAGACCAACTAAGCAACATGTTTACGTTAAAGCCTAGGTCTGAGATCTGCCGAGAGAGCACAGCAGATTTCAAGCGCTACTCGCGTGCGCAAAGCTGTCCAAACATAAATTCCTCACGTATCACCTAGTAGATAGGCCTAATAGTTGTTTTTTTTTTGCGAGAAGATAGGCTTACATGTTGCAATTTTGTATAGACAGAAGCATAAAAGAAACATTAAGAAATTTCTATCCCCAGCACTTTGGAACCAAGCTGTATATCAGTGTTTTTGTCCCCAGCACTTCAGAAACCAAACTGACGCCCTTGAATAGACTGTTTTCACCGCATCAAAAATGAACACAGTAGGTGTGTGGAATTGTCCCAAACGACTTCGGCCTCTAGGGGGAGACTAACGACCTGAAAATTTGGCTTCGGTGATCTGTTAGCGTCTCTGGCGGCTAGTAGCGAGTGAGAAACTGAAAGCATTAGACAAAACTATTTTCCAGACTAATCAGCAATGTCAGCAATTTGGGAATGCTTTAAGATAAATGACGACGATAGGAGTTAGGCACATTGTAAAATCTGTACTGCTACGGGCTGGTGATTAAATAAGGTGGCTATTATTACAATCAACAGCTTCGTTGCATATCATTGCAGGCTACTGAGATGCCGTGATCAGCAGTGGTTAGCCAAACATAAACTTTCCTTGCGAATTAAAAACGACATCTCGACGTCTCCCGAGCACAAATGAGCCAAACCCAATCGGATCATATTAACACTTTGAATGCCAGAAACGTAATGTTACGTTATAACTTGTCATGCGTTGAGTGCCAAAAACGTAATGTTACGTTTTTGCCTTTTTTTTTAATTTACGAAAATAGAAACCCTCACACAGGTTATATATGATTTTTGGAACTCTGTGATAAATAGAACTGAAATAAATTACGATCGGAAACTCATAAAAACTCACGATCTGCACATTTTGTCTGGACATTTTCACATCACAAGGCAGCATTTGATTACTATTGCAGCATTTGTGTCAAATAATGCACGTCATGTCATGTTGTCCTTTCGCGGGTTCGTCACTAGGTGGCAGTCTCACCACAGGCATGATTCGGCTTGTGTCACTCCTCGAAACTTGACAGAGAACACTCCATCATAATCATAAAAGAAGCGATATCTCCTTTTCTAGAAAAAAACAAGGATTTTGATGAAAACTACCCACTGTTTAGCTTGGGATTTCTCAGGAACGGAGGCATGTAGAAATAAACGGTTTTCACCCACTGAGAGCTCAGAGTCTTACCTTTCAAATGACCCATAGTATGTGTCCATAGCTATAACACAGAATACGCTGTGGCTCTATAAAAATAGGCAACAGTGGCCTGGATTGCTGGCACTCTGGGCCAAAGCTTGTTAAAAACACCTGGCAACCAAACTGTTAATAACCCAATTGTATATTACAAAAAAAGTCACCCTGCGGTTTTCTATGTGTGCGTAAATGTTAGGGTGCCGTTCTGAGCACATGCAGCCCCTAGTTACGATCAAAGCTTGGCAGGTTGCGCCATTACTCTTTCAGCCAGAGGGGTGGACTGTACCATGTTATTACAGCAGACACTTACCACATGTGAATTTGCAATTGGTAGTCTATTTTTGTTTTAACACCCACATACAATTATTTAGGCTACATTTCATAATGTTAAAAAAAAGAAAGAAAGAAAAAAAACTTGCTGTAAATATTTTGAGCTGCTTAATAAAATTCAATGATTTCAGCCATGATGACATACAATCTGTTTTCCTTGACTACATTCTGTCTTTGCTTTTGTCAACTAGGCCTTCTGTATGCTCCATGCTATAATTTGATGGAAGTTTTTTTGTTACAGATTTTTGAGATTTTTTCAGATTGAAACAAATTAATACATTTATAAATGTATTAAATAAATTCACTTCCACTCAATTTACAATTCTACAAGGTGCATAATATCTACACACATTTGCACATTAGGCCCAATTTTTGCTTCACACTTTCATGGAAACCCAATCTCAGAAATATCGGTACTCGGTATTGGCAAGTACACATACAAAAGTATCGGTATCGTATCGGTTTTTAAAAAAGTGGTATCGGTGCATCCCTACACACAACAATGAAAATTACATAAAGATAAATTAGTAAGAGAAACATTAAAAGACAGCAGACAATGAGACAAACATACGAGCACACACCTACAGTACACCAACAACACACACATATACGCGCGCACACACTCACACACACACTCACACGCTAAACATAATGCAGAGCCTACAAGTAGGCCTACTGGGTAAGTCAGCTGTACAATGTTTTGAAAAGCTGAAAAGGTGTTGAAATAATAAAGAAAAATAATAAAGGAAATAAGAAGCATTTAAGAAAAGAGGGAAAGAAAAGTGAGAAAAGAGAGATAGAGAGAGGAGATGTTAGAAAAATAAAGTAAAAGGTATTATATTCGGTAACGCTTTAATTTACAGCCCCTGAAGTACTGGGTAAGTATTCGTAAGTATTAGGTAAGAATGGTGTAACAAAAAAGTATTAAGGGATAAATTACTGAGTACTTACAGTGTAAGTTTGCTGGTATAACACACGTCCATGCTTTATTTTACAGCCCGTGAAGCACTGGGTAAGTACAGGTAAGAACAACGTAACAAAATAGAACTTCATGTGTAATATTGCCATAATTACAAAATGGGTATAGCCTAGGAGTGCAATATAGCCTACAGGAAATGCATGCGTTGATTCACTTCATTTTACAGCCCTCACATCCAATATTAGGATGTAGTTACAAGTAGTTTTGGGATATTTAGGTAATTCCACTGTAGGTTACTTGTTCTTTACTTTTCAATAGGGTAGCCAACCTACAGTAAGTGGTGTACAGTAGCATGCATAGTCAGAGGCAACAGTTCGACAAAGATGTGTTTTATTTACAACATGGAAAATGAAACTAATAAATCCCGCACTTGCGCTGATTATTCCACTCCAAATGGAACAAGACTATTTCTCTGAACTCGCAGGAGATTTTACCCTTCATCATTCACGATTGTCTGTGAGCCTCTATATAAATAAGGTAGACTTTATTTCATTAGTTTAACACTGAACAAACAACTTAGTGATCAAACAACATAGTTGCTGCCCTTGCGAGATAATCTATATCTGTCTGCAATACCGCTCTCGGCCCTCGTGCACCTTCTGCATTGATAGGACGCGCACACTGATGCTACACCACTTAGGTAGGCTAAGTAAAGAACAAGTACAGTGGAATTACCTAAATACCCCAAAACTACTTGTAACTACACCCTAATATTGGATGTGGGGGCTGTAAAATGAAGTAAATCCACACATGCCTTTCCTGTAGGCTATACTACGCATCTAGGCTACCCCTTATTTTGTAATTATGGCAATACACATAAAGTTCTATTTTGTTACGTTGTTCTTAACTGTACTTACCCAGTACTTCACGGGCTGTAAAATAAAGCGTGAAAGTGTGTTATTCCAGCAAACTTACGCTGTAAGTACTCAGTAATTTATCCCTTGATACTTTTTTGTTACACCATTCTTACCTAATACTTACTAATACTTACCCAGTACTTCAGGGGCTGTAAATTAAAGTGTTACCTTACATTCTACAGGTGCAAGTGTTGGGAAAAACCTTTGAAGTGCATGCTTAAACATGTTGAATGATGATAGGGATCTTATATTTGACGGCAAATTATTCCAGTCAGATGGTGCTTTAAAACGGAACGCTCTTTTAGAAACAGACTTAGAAACAGAAGGAATAGAAAAAAATAGCTGTGCTGTATGTCTTAGTTGGTGAGTGGAGGAAAAGGGAACAAGGTGTTGCTTCAGATAAAATGGATAATCAAAATGAACACATTTAAAAATAAACTGTTGCCAATGAATGTGTCTTCTTAGCTGTGGTGTAGACAAGGCCAAGTAGCTCATAAAGTGTACAGTGGTGTGTTGTAAATGGACAATTCAGCATAAAGTGCCACATTCTATTATAAGCAGTAGTGAGCTTTGATAAAGAGGAGGTTGAGGCAGTAGGCCAGGCCTACAGTAAAAAGTGCTTGTAGGATTATAATATAACATACAGTCCATTTACCATTTATACACACTCATATTACAGTTTTTCTCGATTGCTAAAGCACTAAACCCTGTTCCTTGAATTAGATTCTCAAATGCCACACTTATTGAATGAATCTCCCTTTTGGCTAAACCATAGACTAATTTCACCTATAAAGGCACATTTGGCAAAACTCTTTCACTCTTTTTGAAAAACTCTTAACACATTTTCATACTATAAAGCACATTCTGCATATTAATGCACTTCTTACTTTTATTACTAACCAAACAAGGCAGAAGATGAACACAATTAAAGCACAGATGTCACTCTATAAACACTACAACTCAAAATTGATAACACTTCCATCTGTCACAATCAATCTAAGCCAGTTGATAGTTGAAACAGGTTGATTGCCACAGAAGTGTTTTTTTTTCTAGAAATACTGTATGGAAAGCAGAATTTGAGTGTGTAAAAGGTGATCAAATAGAGTAATGATACAGTACAGAAATGCCACAATGAAAATCAAGCAAATGTGACTGTCACCAAGTTGTTACTGTATGAAGTGGCTTTCAGTATACAATATTTCTCATATGTGAAGTCCTATTTGGATCAAGAATTTATATAAAGGCATTCATTTTGAATATTTCGTTGTCAAATTTTGCATTTACTGCTTTTCAAATAATGAGTATTCACTCTTTTGAGTTACATATCCTGAGTGCTGTGTTATTTATTTTGTCATGTAGTGTCTATGACTGCTATTAGGTGTTAAAAGTTTTGAGTGGCCTGAGAACACTTTTGAGGTGATTATTTATTTTTGAGCACAGTTTTTAACAGTTTTGAGGTGTTTGAGATGATTTTGCAAGGAAAGTCAAGGGTTTTGTGAATCTTGTTTGAAAATTAGGAGTTGTGTTTAGAGTTTTGAGAAAATGAGAGGAGGTTTCAGGAAATGTGTTTTAGCAATTGTCAAATACTGTAATGTGTAACATATCCCCTCCATTCTTATTTCCCAGAACTACAAGAGCACAGTGGAAAGGTGAGTGATCTGCCTCCTATCTCTCTCTTCTCTGTGGTTCTGAACCCAAACCCACAGCAGCACTGACTCCTGAATGTTATTCCAGAGCCCAGTGCACACTGCAGGATCCAGAGAGGGTTTCAGGAGCTCTGATCAATGTGGCAAAGCACATGGGCAACCTGAAGTTCAGAGTCTGGGAGAAGATGAAGGAGATTGTTCAATACAGTGAGTAGAAATTGATAGTGTGTGTGTATAGGAGAGTGTGTGTGTGTGTGTGTGTGTGTGGGGGGGGGGGTGTGAGTGAGTGAGAGTGTGTGTGTGTGTGTGTATCAAAGACTTCTTCTCTCTCTCTCAAACACACAGTTTGATCATGTGAAATACTATTTGTGTGTGTGTGTGTGTGTGTGTGTGTGTGTGTGTATCAAAGACTTCTTCTCTCTCTCTCAAACACAGTTTGATCATGTGAAATACTATTTGTGTGTGTGTGTGTGTGTGTGTGTTAGGTGTGTGAAATCATTGATTGGTGTGTTTCAAGTGTGACCAACGAGTGTGTGTGTGTGCGTGTGTCTCAGTGTGTGTTTGCGTGTGATCTAGAGAGTGTGTGTTTAAGGGTTTGTGTGTGTGTGAGGGTGTGTGTATGATTAGAAAATAGTGTCTGTGTACAGTATGTGTGTGTGTAATGGAGATCAAAGTACAGTACGTCCAATGAATATGTGTGTGTGTGTGTGTGTGTGTGTGTGTGTGTGTGTGTGTGTGTGTGTGTGTGTGTGTGTGTTTGTGTGTGTGTGTGTGTATGTGTGTGTGTGTGTGTGTGTGTGTGTGTGTGTGTGTGTGTGTGTGTGTGTGTGTTTGAGTGAGTCATCAGAAATGAAGAGTGATAGTGTTTGGAGAGATTGGTAGAAAGTGATAATGTGTGTGATCTGTGTGTGTGTGCGTCTGTGTCTGTGTTTTTAGAGAATAATAATGGTAGAGTGTGTGTGATCAGAGTCATAATAGTACTAGATTAGACAGTGGTAGTGTGTTTGTGATGATAGTGATAGTGGACAGTGTGGTAAAAGAATTTGAAATATGTTTATCATTACATTGACCTTTTGTTTCTCTGAAGGGTTTTGTATTCTATGAAGTGGTTTGTTTCTTTGAAGTAACCTACTTTGTTTTACATGTTAATGAAGAAACCTTATGTCAGGAAGTTTGAACCCCAGCCCCACCTCAGTTCTATTTAACATACTGTAATGTAAAGTTCTCACTTTCATGGCATATTGTATATGGAGGACCAGGAGTGTCACGAAAAGGAATACATGATTTGTCATTTACAAAGCGAAATTTCGGTTTTTTTTTAAATGAAAATCCAATTAAAGATTTAAAAAAGAGATTTAAAAAGGCATTGAAATCCAGTTTTCCATTTCTTTTTCAATATATATTTCAATTCCAGTTTTAAATTCCATTTTCAATCCAGTTTTCAATTTCTTTTTCAAATTACATTTCCATTCCAATTTTAAATTCCGTTTTGAAAAGAACTTTCACTTAACATTCCGAATTAGAACCGTCCTTGACAACCGCATTGTCAAATCAAACTCAGGCTACTAGCTGCGCCCACTGTAGCCTGCGCTGACCTCTGGCAGCCTGACTGAGCGGCTATTGCTAGACAAGACTAATCGAGATAAACTTGATAAAAACATGAAACTGAAAATACAAGCCGACACGGGTTAACAAATAAATGTGTTGATATTATCCACGGAATGTCGACAACGCGGTTTCAGTAAGATGCATTATTTTGCGTGAGAGTAGCACCCTACAGCTGTGTCGGACAACTAGCCTAGCCTGTTTTGCGGCCAACTTTCTTATTTGGATGTTATAATAGTGCATGGTTTGAAATAAAACAAAACTTTGTTTTTTATTTGATTGTTTTAAAAAGTTTTAAAATTAAGCAATGCGATATGTTAGAGCTGGCTGGACTAAACCAATGAACCGGTTACCAAACGATACAAGGGAGCAGATCTCAATGGCAGTTTTTAGTTAGCTGCACTAGCACTAGTGGGCAGACACTAGTCATAGATAAGGTTGCGGAGAAGAGCATGCTGTATTTGTTAACTGCATGGAGGTAGGACTCATGTTTTTATTTTGGAGCGGCTGGCTCTGTTTTATGTGCGTTGGTGTGTCAAGTGCAGTTGCATGGATTGTCAGCCTGGGCTAAGAGCTCGTAGCCTAGTTGCTCTTTCCTCGTTCTGTCTGTCTATCTGCTTGAGTTGCGTGAAGGGCACTGAGTGCAAATACCCGGGATGTTTTTTTTTTCTATCTCAGTCATTGCTTGTAGGCTACATTTGCATTTTAATCACATAAGCAAAGAGTATAGTATAAGTAATTGTATAGGTATAAGAGTAGGCAATAGGCCTACTCTTTGACACAAGCTCAACCAAATGCTAGCTAGCCTGATCATAATTTTATTAGCTGCTGTTGGCAAGTGTGCTGGGCTAACGCAGCTGTCGTGTTCAGAAGTCAAGGATTTCACAGCAGAGAATTTTTTTGATAGTCCATAAATCATATTTCGAGTCTATAGACATGGAATATCATGCCTTTGAAAATTAGGTAAAGAATTTGTATTGTTGTGGACTCCCCCAAAGTTATTAGGGCAGCGTCCCTTTAGGCTACTGCACTGCCTGCAATCACCAGCCCCTGTAATCAAGCCTAAAATGAATTGTTTTTTTTTTTGAGCAAACACACTGCAGGCTATATTTTTGGGTGAGAGAACCCCTTTTGGCCTACTTAAGATAGTCGTAAGCGTTTCATTTTAGTATATAAAGAGCGGTAGTGTTAGATAACTAGTGCAACGTTTACATTTACCAACTCAACTACGTTTCTTTTACATTTGGACAGTTCTCTGACACAGTTATAGGGCTGCTGTGAGCTTCTCTCGCACAAAATGCATCTTATTGAAGCCGTGTCTAATGGATGATACCAGGGCATTCATCTAATTTGTTAACCCGAGTCGGCTTGTATTTTCAGTTTCATGTTTTTATCAAGTTTATCTCCATAAGTCTTGTCCATAGAAATATACACTTTATGAGTCTTATCTAGCAGTAGCCGTTCAGCCAAGAGTCACAGGATGCCAGAGGTCAGCGCAGGCTACAGTGGGCGCAGCTAGTTTGATTTGACAATGCGGTTGTCAAGGACGGTTCTAATTCGGAATGTTAAGTGAAAGTTCTTTTCAGCGTTCTTTTCAACATTCTTTTCGAAAAGTACATTGAAAATGGAATTTAAAATTGGAATGGAAATGTAGATTGAAAAAGAAATGGAAAACTGGATTTCAATGTCTTTTTAAATCTCTTTTTTTAAACTTTAATTTAGTTTTTGAGGAAATCTCGCTTTGTAAATGACAAATTATATATTTCTTTTCGTGACACTCTGGTCCTCCATAATTGTATGTGGGAGCAGACGTTGATTTCAATCATGACTTTATCAGCGCCACGCCGGATCCAGGGCACACAGGAGGGCGCGCATGCACGGAAGAAGTGCTGATTTGCTCATTTGCATTATTATTACTTTTCAACGATCAAAGGAGACTTTGGGGGGCAAGAGGGGGGTTGATTTGTAAAGTTAAATACTCTTGAATGTTTGTGATTCGGGGAACTTGATCACAGTCGCTTGATACGTGCGTTGATGGTGTATGACTGGTATCAGTTCCCGGGACCGGTTTTGTAATAAAGCTCGAGTTCGTTCTTACAGCCAGTTGTTACGGGTCGTCTCTAAATTAGTTATTTTTTAAAAATAACTACTTCAACAGGTCATCAGAGAGAGAGAGAGAGAGTGTGTGTGTGTGTGTGTGTGTGTGTGCGTGTGTGTGTCTGTGTGTGTGTGTGTGTGTGTGTGTGTGTGTGTGTGTGTGTTTGTCCATCTTCACCCATCAACTCATGTGTGTGTTCTTTCTCTCTCCAGCTCCTGTGACTCTGGATCCCAACACTGGATGTGATGGTCTCATCCTGTCTGAGGATCTGACCAGTGTGATATACACTGTTCGGTTACAGGGGCTGCCTGCTAACCCAGAGAGATTTAATGCGTGGTACGGTGTCCTGGGCTCTGAGGGCTTCAACTCAGGGACTCACTGCTGGGATGTGGAGGTTGGGGAGAATGATGAGTGGCACCTGGGTGTGATGACGGAGTCTCTCCAGAGAAAGGGAAACTATTACTTCTTGAGTGGACTGTGGTTTGTGGAGTATTCTAATGCTGCATATAAATCACGGTGTCCACTTCAATACTGCACTCCTCTCACAGTGAAGCAGAAACTCCAGAGGATCCGAGTGCAGCTGGACTGGGACAGAGGAAAACTCTTATTCTCTGACCCTGATAATAAAACACACATACACACCTTCACACACACTTTCACTGAGAGAGTGTTTCCATACTTTTGGACTCTGTCAAAACTCTCTCCTCTCAGGATTCTGCCAGTAAAATCTAATGTGACTCTGACTCATCCTCAGTTAGAACTCATCCAGACTCTGTGTTCCCATGGATGATAAGAATCCAAAGCCCTGATGGGAACACACATTTCTACCATTTATTAGTTAGAGCTGATGACCTGTTTCCATTCTTCTGGACTTTCTCCACTTTCCCCCACTGAGGATGTTAGCAGTAAAGGACTCAGTAAGAGTAGAGCAGCACAGTTAGAGATCAGACTGACTCTGGACCAGGACTCACACACTGAGAGGATGTGTGTGTGTGTGTGTACAGTAAGAGAAAACCAAAGCCAAACAAAATGTGTTTTATTGTGTGGACATCAACATTCAAAGCTGTGTGTTAATGTTCAGGAGTGTCAATACTACGGAAAGGGAAGCATGAATGTCATTTTCTGAATATACTGTGATATTAGACCCAAGTCAGTTGAATAAATTCATTCATGCGATTCTGATATCATTTGTGTTTTTATTTCTCTCACTGTTGTATTTCTTGTTGTTCATATGAACAGAGTAAATCAGCTTCATTACTGCAACAGTTCTGAGTTTTTCTCATTTCATTTCAGTGATTTTGGGGCAGATTGTGAAGATGTCAAACTCCATAGACCTAATGAATACTGACACCTGCTGGACACTCACCTGTAATTACACTGCAGACTCAAGGATCTTGTGAAGCATCACTTGATGCCATCCCTAAAGCACTGAGAAACATTACACTATTCATAAAATAAGCCTCTATGTCAATTCTACTAATAGATCTCACTAACATCATATTAAGTATTTTCCCCTGTATCCACTTATTTAATATGTGTGTGTGGATTGTGGAAATACAAAAAAACTAGGATGTGTAGACTTGGTCTATTATAACAATCCAAACAAACATTATAAGAGCATTGATAGGGTACAGTATGGCTCTGATTGGGGAATAACGGACACCCTGTAATCCAATCAGAAAACAGTATTCCAGAGCTATAGAAATTGTGGAAGTGCTTAGTGCAGGCTTAATTTATAGGCTATAGACATTTATATGGTTCTGCAGTATTCCATTCCACTGGGTGACAAATACAGAAGTAGAGAAGATTTTCAATGACCGCTTGAATCCTCTCTGTAAGTAGCCTCTTTGTTTTTATTGCAGTCCTAGTTATATATTCATTGAGACTTTTGGCCTGAGAGATCAAAGTCTGTGTGTGGAGGAGAGTCAGTGTTTATTCCACTGATCTGGGGTCAGTCTCTGAGTCTCTGGCAGATACAGTCACACCCACAACTGGAACTTGAACTGAACTCCATTGGAGCAGCAGTGAAAGAACTGGTCTGGTAACTAGACTGACCAATCAAGAATCTTTCCCTGCTATTATCCAGGGCCGGTTCTAGCTTTTTTGGTGCCCTAGGCCAGATTTGAGTTTTGCCCTCTCTTTTCTAAAAATAAAAGAGAAAAACTGAAGAAAAAAGGGGGAAATGCATTGTGATGCCCCCCTGATATTTGGTGCCCTAGGCGACCGCCTCGTTTGTCTATGCCTAGAACCGGCCCTGCTATTATCCCTCCCACTGTGTGACTGGTGCAGGAGCACTAGACGCTCTCATGTGGGACATTTTGATCAGAGGTTTCTTAGTAACAGTGTTTAGACTGAGGGGAAAAGTCTGTGTTGAGACTGAAGCTAGAAGAGTGAAAGAAGAGTGAAAGAAGAGTGCAAGAATAGTGTGTGGATTAAAGTATGAAACAGTTTGGGTGTTTAGGACTGGCTGACTGAACTCCACTGCTGAAAGTGAAAGTGAAGCTGCTGAACCAGAGTGCACAGAGGAGAGAGTTGACTAGCAGGACAAAATGGCTTCTAAATTTGAAGAGGATCTCACCTGTCCTGTGTGCTGTGAAATCTACAAGGATCCTCTCATTCTGACCTGCGCTCACAGTGTGTGTAAAGCCTGTCTGCTGAAGTTCTGGGAGAGCAAAGGATCCAGAGAATGTCCCTACTGCAGGAGAAAGTGTTCAAAACAATGCTATCCTCCTAATCTGGCTCTAAGGAGTCTGTGTGAGACATTCTTACAGGATAGAAGTCAGGGAGCTTCAGGAGGGTCTGAGGTGCTCTGCAGTCTGCACAGTGAGAAACTCAAACTCTTCTGTCTGGAGGATAAACAGCCGGTGTGTGTGGTGTGTCAGACCTCAAGGAAACATAAGATTCACAACATGAGTCCCATAGATGAAGCAGCACAAGACTGTAAGGTAAGAAGAAAGGCTTAAAAAAAACCTTACCAATAGTAATTTACCAATATATTGCCTATGGACGGTGGTTATGACAGTATGCTGCAATGGCTTTAATTCAACAGTAGAGAGCACTCTGCTGCTCTGCCTGAATTCACCATGTGTAGAGAGGGGCAAACACTTAATAAACATCTAATAAAAATTCAAAGCAGCATGACATCCCTGAAGTAAAACTACACTTAAAGTAGTTAAGTGTAGTTTTACACTTAAGTGTAGTTACATTTTTTCTGATAACACCTTATTTTAGCACAGGCATATTTGCCATTAACTAGCCTCTTAACATACAGTAAGGCTGGTTAGGCTAATAAGGTATCCTGACAGATTCTGAGGTTGTTAGTTGTCAAATGAATGTGTGTCTATGACAGATAGTGTTTTTGTTGTTCTTCCAAGTGTTATGATTGGCCAATGATAGAGGAACAAAGACAGGGTGATGCAGAAGTGGTACAAGAGTACAGTTATGGAAATCGGTATCTCAGTTTGGCCAAAACATGACTTACCCAATTATCCTATGAGGCTGACGATTTGTTGATCATTTCAGATCATTGAAATATTCTGGTGTGGAATTATTCTCACACACGAATCAGGGCTGTAAAATACTGTACCTTATGGCAAGTTAAAAGTAAATCCACTTCTTCTTTATTATATTCAGTGTTGGGCAGTAGCTAGCTACAAGTAGTAAAGCTACTAGTTTAACTACATTTTTGAGTAGCTTGGCTGTAGTGTAGCTATTTTCTGAATCTGATAGCTTTTCAGTAGTGTAGCTGTTTTTTTGGCCATGTAGTGTGGTAGCTTTCCCATTAGCTACATTTTCAGGGCATCAGTTCACAACAGCAAATCTTTCATCAAGGCCATGTACAAAGGATCAGTTCTTAACAGTACTGTGATGCATTTATTGCCATAATTTAAAAAAGTGCCCATAATGAAAACAAAAATCAATTGTGTTTTCTATCATCAATTTAATGTAATTAATTATTACCTCTGCCAAGGAGGTTATGCTTTTGCCGGTGTGTGTGTGTCTGTGTACAACATAACTCGAAAAGTGCTGCATGGATTTGGATGAAATGTTTCGACAACGTGTGTATTGGGATGAGTAAGATCTTATTCAATTTTGGTGGCAATCGGTGATCCAAAACACTATTTGTGACCACATTACCTTGGTGGGGGTCTGCAGTCTCATATGTTTTACCCATATAAAAGTACACATTTAGATAGAATTAGTAAGTTACTGTCTGTTTGAGAGACCTGATAGTTTGATCATCAATACTTTGGTTGTAGCGCAGGATTTATCTATAGGCCTTTTTGTGTATTAAAAAATAGCTTCACAATAGTTAAGCTACTTCTGACATTTTCTCATAGCTTAGCTTGCTACATTTTGTCTTCCAGTAGCTTTGGTGTAGTGAAGCTTCATATAATGTGGAGTAACTGGTAGCTAAGCTTGCTACATTTACTGAGTAGCTTGCCCAACACTGATTATATTATACAACCCCCTAATACTGTACATGCCTTAGTTTAAAGAAAAATATACAGTATGCTGCATTTAGAACAATTTGAAGATGTCTCACCATGGGAAACATGCTCATGGATGTATCTCATACTCAACTGGAATCTGGCAGTATACGAATCATGGTACACTGTATGGCTTTGCAAATTGCTTTGGGGGAATAGGGGGGTTGGAGAAATGCAGAAATTTTCTCACAGTGACTATTGGTAACACTGTTTGAAAGCTCATTTTATCTGTGTTTTTGGGTTTGAATTCAGTGCCCATCTTGCAACCGTCATTCTCTGTATTGTTTTTTAATAATTAGGCTTAATAATTATAGGTTAACTGGCAAGATTATTGTACATTGTCATCATCATATTTAGGCCTTCCCTTTTGTTATTATGCATGCCCAAAATGTACTGTAACAGATCCTGACTGAAATACGGTAGGTTGTTTTAGCATACAGTATATTTTAGCAATATTTGGCTGCTTATTACTATAACAAAAACATTTAAGGTCAATAAAATTAAGTAAATTCATGTAAGGTGTTATCTTTTATGTACTGTAGTGGTTGTCTTTTAAAAATCCATGGGTGATTATATTTTTCTTTTTATTACACACATATTCTTCATTAATGTTATGAACTTAATGGGGAGATTCCAAATTTTGTACATAAAACCTCATTTACAAGTAAGCATGATATTTGTCAGTAGAGACCGTTCTCAACCTGTCTCTGTTTGAACACACTTCATCCAGTCTTTCTAGTTGCCTAGCTTGGAAATAAATTAACTTCTTGTTAGCCATCTAATTAAACAGTCCTACATACTCCACAGTAGTATATGTAGCAAATAAATTATAATGCCAGACTATCGAGGCACAAATAAATGTATGTGTGTGAATAGATTAAAGGAGAAGCTCTGTGTGATAAGGACCCAAAGTATACTGCAACGTAATAAAAAGTTGGAATGATTACCGGGAAGCAGAATTTTGATACGTTCTTTGTTAATGTCACACTTTTGTTTATAGTATATTGACAGTTCCAACATTTAAAACCAGGCATCGAAAACTTTAACTGTACAGATAGCTACTTATCCCCTAACTTGGTGACCCCGGAAGCTACAACTAGCAAGTGGTCTTAAATTCTGCTCCCTGGCAAAACTTTTCATGATGCTGCAATATACTTTGGGTCCTTATCACACCAAACTTCTCCTTTAAAGTTAGAAAAAAACCTGGAACGTTTCTGATTCAGGAACAATATTTTTTTGTTCTAACCAGTTCAGAAACGTCTATTTTGGGGTGGGACCCAAAACCAGAAACATGAAAATACTGTTTCTGTTCCGAAAGAACCAATTGGCAAAAAGTTCTGATTCAAAGGCCCTTTCCTAACATTACTCTACAGATACATTTTCAGTTATACTCAGGCATTATAATTTATTTGTTTTCAGTCTACTGTGGAGTGTGTAGAACTGTTTTTATTGGCTGGTTAACTAAAAGTCCTTTCACTTGTCCTAGCTTAGCACCAGCAAACTCGGTAGCTAGAAATGTGTTGAAAACGGTCTTCGCTAATAGATATTGTTCTGGTTTACTTTAAAATGAGGTCCTAAGCAGGGCTGGACTGGGAGCAAAAAATGGCCCGGGCATTTTTGGCCATGGTGGCCCACCATGATTTTATTCAATATAAAATGAGTAAATTATGACAGCCCCGGCCCAAAAATGACCGTCGGCCCACCGGGCATTGCCCTGTATGCCCTATGGCCAGTCCATGCCTGGTCCTAAGTCCAAATTTCGGAACCCTCCCCCTTTACAGTGTAACTGAATCACAATGTAATCAATCAAACATACTATTTGATTGATTCAGTATTAATCAGTAGTAATCTAGTCATGTCTAATAATTCCAGGAAGAGCTCAAGATCAAACTGCAGCCCTTACAGAAGAAACTGAAGACCTTTGAAGAAGTTAAAGTCATCTGTGACCAAACTGCTGCACATATTAAAGTCAGACATAATATTATAAAGAATGCTTTTATGTCATCAAAATTACTGGTTGGTGGGTACTTGAAAATTAAATTGAATCTCTAAATTGCATTGTTGTCATTTCTTTATACAGACTCAGGCCAAGCACACCGAGAAGCAGATTAAGGAGGAGTTTGAGAAGCTTCATCAGTTTCTACGAGAAGAAGAGACAGCCAGGATAGCTGCACTGCGGGAGGAAGAGGAGCAGAAGAGTCAGATGATGAAGGAGAAGATTGACAAGATGAGCAGAGAGATCTCATT
Source organism: Sardinella longiceps (assembly GCA_027497455.2). NCBI lineage: Eukaryota > Metazoa > Chordata > Actinopteri > Clupeiformes > Clupeidae > Sardinella > Sardinella longiceps. Next base: position 15,697,469 of record JAODXP020000016.1, on the reverse strand, counting down.
TCTTTCAGACACTATCAGAGACATAGAAGAGCAGATGGGAGCTGATGACCTTGTATTTCTGCAGGTATCTGATGTTTTTATAGCTAGGCCTATATTAATGCCTATATTATCTTTTTGTATATTCTAAAATTGACAACCATTTAGTTAGAGGGTTTTTTTGGCGAAGGAATTGGTATCTATGAACAATTTGCTACATTTCTAGTTGGTGTGTCTTACTTTAAAGGTGACATAGAATGGATTAATGGAGTATTGTACCTTGTTGTCTAATGTTAAAATACAATATATTCAATTGTATTTTGTAAAAAAGAAGATCAAGTGATAATTTACAAGACTAGTTAACATCTCATATTTAAGATTTGTATTGAAATTGTTTTTTTTGTTTTTTTTGCCTAAACAATGCCCCACTCTTGCCACCTCAATCAAACTGCAATGGCGTTGTGCTATTTGACATCACTTGAAGGCCTTGTTCTAATTCGCCCATGTTTTAGTGGCTATTTCTAAATTTAGGATTTCCATATGAAAGAGGGCAGAAACATGCCTCATGTTCATGATAGCTCTTTGACCATGCACAACCAAGCAGTTCTCTGTGTGTAAATATATTCCCTCCATTCTTTTTTTCAGAGCTACAAGAGCACAGTGGGGAGGTGAGTAATGATATCTCTCGTCTCTCTCTTCTCTGTGGTTCTGAATCCAAACCCACACTAGCACTGACTTCTGAATGTTATTCCAGAGCCCAGTGCACGCTGCAGGATCCAGAGAGGGTTTCAGGAGCTCTGATCAATGTGGCAAAGCACCTGGGCAACCTGAAGTTCAGAGTCTTGGAGAAAATGAAGGATATTATTAAGTACAGTGAGTAGTTTGCATCTCTCTCTCTCTCTCTCTCTCTCTCTCTCTCTCTCTTTTTCTCGCTTTCTTTCTTTCTTATAAAATACACAATGAAATGTATGTTCTTTCCCTCTGTAGCTTCTGTCACTCTGGATCCCAACACTGCAAACCCAGAACTCATCCTGTCTGAGGATCTGACCAGTGTGAGACTCAGTAATGAGAGACAGCAGTTTCCAGATAACCCAGAGAGATTTGATTGGGGTGGCAGTGTGCTAGGTGCCGAGGGCTTCAACTCAGGGACTCACTGCTGGGATGTGAAGGTTGGGGAGAATGATGGGTGGCACCTGGGTGTGATGACCGAGTCTCTCCAGAGGAAGGGATACATATACTCCAGGAGTGGACTGTGGTATATTCGTTATGGTGGTGCTGCGTATGGAGCAAATACATCACCTCATCTCCCCATTACCCTCACAGTGAAGCAGAAACTCCAGAGGATCAGAGTGCAGCTGGACTGGGACAGAGGAAAGCTCTCATTCTCTGACCCTGATAATAACACACACATGCACACTTTCACACACAATTTCACTGAGAGAGTCTTTCCATATTTTCGGACATGGTCAAACCTCTCTCCCCTCTCCCTTGAAATTGGTAAAGGTTCTCTCCTCTGAATATCTTGTGTGACTCTGACTTATGCCTGAGCTAATCGAGCCTCTGTGTTCTGAACCCTTTACAAACTGCAAAATGGCTCAATAAAGACACCTTGTTCAAAATAGAATTTCTGATCCAATTATCTCCCTTCAGAATGCGATTCTCGTCTCTGATTGGCTGATGGGTGACCATTGTTCTTAGATAACTGGCTACTTTGGAAGTAGTTCCAAAATAGTGATAATAACTATCACCGTTCGATATGAATGCCTTTTATAACAACAATAAGCAGCCTTGTAGATACTTTCAACTGAAAATAGTGCCCAAACCAAACAGGTTAACTTCTTTCAAATTGGAGTTGCATGTTTCTTTTATGCTGCGTGCGTCACCGGAGTTCTAAACTCCATCTCGCCATTATTTCTGTACAACCGGTCACCTTGTAGCCCTTTATCCCTGAATAAGATTGAAAAGGTTGTTTTATTCCATTCCATCTCCAGTTGAACTGTCATGTAAACGTTTGATTGGAATTAATATTTTTTTGTGCATGCTTATTTCTCGTTTTGCAACATGAACAAACATGTATTTTGTGAAAATAAACGCTCTCATAAATAATTTCACTGCTGCTGTGGTCATACCAGACCTCCCCCACAACAATCTCTGTGTGTGTATTCAGTAGAGCAGCACACTTAGAGCTCATACTGAGAGGCCAACAGGAGAAACTCCAAGTCAAACAATAGCTTTGTTCGGCTAGCTGGCTGTTTAGCTCAGTGATTAAAGCGTTTGACTTCCGTGCTATGTGTTAGTTGTAATGGCAAGTTCAAGATTTGGGTGTAGTGAGAATGCTTCTGGCTACATTTGTGCCGTGACCCGGGTGGGAGTGAGGATTTAGGGGTGAGAGTAACAGATGTCAACTGGCTGGCGGCAGTACATGTAAATCCTCACATCCCCCTAACCTTCAAGAACTCCTTTAACCACTAAATTAGAAGACTGGTCTTTCAGCTCAGTGGTTAGATTCCATGCGTGGGTTGTAGTTGACGGAGTGGCAAGTTCGAGACCTGAGTATGGTGAGAACGGCTGTTTTAAACTGGATTAACATTTGAATATGCCCAACCAGTTTGCAAATTTCTATCTTTTATATATGTAGCCCATGTACAATGATTTTTGATTTTTGAAACGGTCTTAAAATTCGACAGATGTTACCTAACATATTTTGGCCACAAGGTGGTGCTATTAGACCAAAATTGTAACAAATTGGTGTAATAGCATTCAACCTTTAGATGGGGCTATATATACTATTGGACTGCAGTTGTTGAACCATTCCAGTGGCTTTAGAGATGGGATATCCCTTATCTTTCTGAACTGAAATTCATGCACCCTGTTTTCATGCCTGTCCTCATTAGATTGAAACACTTTTACATTACGGGAGACTGTTAAACTAAACAAGACAACAGTTGTAATTCTTTGGTGCTAAAGCCAGTGATACCTGCCTCAAGTTCAAGATGGCAAAACGTTTCAACACATTTTATATGTAACCCACAGGGATGAATGGGAACCATTGCAAAACGTTTCAAAATGTTGCGGCTACTGCACTTGTCCCAGGGTATGAGTGAGACATACTGTAAATTCCATGCTCTATGTTCCAGGATTTTAATTAAGGAACAGCAATATACACATGTTCAAGTTAAGTAAAGACAACCACTTGAAATATACTCAAAATTTATTTCTGTGTTCCATGGGAGCATTATTGCCAGGTGGTGGTTCAGTATAATATGAACCAGTTCCAATTCTTGTTTACTGCTTACTTTCAAGGTCTTCATATACAGTAAATCCCTCCCTTGTCTCACTATTAAACTGGACACTTCATGTTTTTCCTTGCTAATTATTATAAAATCCTGAAATAAAGATTCTGTATAATTCAACAGCATTGATGACACTACCTTCCTTGATTTCAAAATGACAAAACATTGCAAAATGTTTTACACGTCACTGGTAGGGCTAAATGACCATAGCAAAATGTATCAAAATGTTGCGTCTGCTGAAATTTGTCCTTATCAGCCCTCTGTTTTAGCCACACCCTGTCACTGAGCATTGGTAGTGACTGATAGTAGATACCACCAATGAGATTCTGTCTCTATCAAAATCCCTCCCCTTTCCCAGAAGGGTGTACTTCCTGTTTATACTGTGTAGCTTTGCTGTTCATCAGCTGGAATTGCAGACACACATTTATGCTAGTTTATCTCTTTCAATAGTCAATACAATCCAGAGACTTTCACCCAAAGAAAATGGCATCTGCAGCTTTTGTGGAGGAGGATTTCACTTGTCCTGTGTGCACTGAAATCTTCAAGGATCCTGTTCTCCTCTCCTGCAGTCACAGCATTTGTAGAATCTGTCTGCAGCAGTTCTGGAACACAAAGAGAACGAGAGAATGTCCAATCTGCAGGAGAATATCATCAAAGGGTAAACCCCCTCTTAACCTCCACTTAAAGAATCTGTGTGAGACTTTCTCACAGGAGAGAAGTCAGAGAGCCTCAGCTGTGCTCTGCAGTCTGCACAGTGAAGAGCTCAAGATGTTTTGTCTGGATGATAAACAGCTGGTGTGTGTGGTGTGTAGAGACTCTAAAACACACGCCGGACATAAATTCAATCCCCTGAGTGAAGCAGCTCTGGACTGCAAAGTGAGTTTCGTTCAGTGTTCACATGTACTACAGTATATTAATCTTTCATAATAACGTGTCACTATGTGCCCCAACTTACTTTACATGATACACATTGACCTAAACATGAAAGATATTGCCTAGATTATCTCTATCACATGAGGGCTAACCTAGTCATACTGGTCTTGGGTTGGGGAAACGGAGACAGGCACCGCCCCATGCTCCACATCTAGAGGAAGGATATAATTTAGGTATACTTCGGTATTAACCACTTAGTGAGTTATACATGTTTTTAAATAGGTTGTTCTATGGACAGGATTGAAATGCCAGTAGCTATTCTAAAGGAGCCAGGGGATATTCTAAATGAGCCAAGTAGGGGAGACAGAACCAATTGTCCAAATTGTGGTGTCAATCATTCAAGACACCCCAGAAAAGGGGCTAAACATGCTAAATACCAGAATATACCTTTAACTTGGTCTTCTGTCTTTCTCTCCCTCAGTTGGTCTGTGTTTGATGTTACGTCACATAGCATGAGTGCAGATGTTTGTTTGTTTACATTTACAGTACCTTACATCTGTATACTTTCTAGGAACAGCTCAAGACCAACCTGCAGCCTTTACAGGAGAAACTTAAAACCTTCCAAGACATGAAACTCGTCTGTGATAAAACAGCAGATCATATTAAGGTGGGAAAGAGATCATTATTCAAGATAGAACAAGGAACCTTAGCCTATAGACAAATACTACTTACATGTTAGCATTTCTTCATGCTATGTGTTAATCCAGGCTCAGGCCCAGCACACAGAGAAGCAGATCAAGGAGGAGTTTGAGAAGCTTCATCAGTTTCTTCGAGATGAAGAGGAAGCAAGGATGGCTGCACTGAGGGAGGAAGAGGAGCAGAAGAGTCAGATGATGAAGGAGAAGATTGAGAAGATGGGCAGAGATATCTCATCTCTTTCAGGCACAATCAGAGACATAGAGGAGCAGATGGGAGCTGATGATGTCTCATTCCTGCAGGTATTCTTGTCACTTCACTTCACTGTCACTTCAAATAAATATCATCCATTGGCCATCCAGATCAAGGTTCAGATTATATAGCCTATTGTATACTAAAGTGCATAGCCCACAACTGTACTAGTCTACACTACTAAGACTAATAGTTTAACTGTTACAATTCAAAAGTATAGACTTACAGTCTGATTCCCAGCTCATTCAATACTAAAGTGAGCACAGTATTAATTATGGCAGTGCACGGACGTCTAGCTCACCCCTCCACACCAGGTGATCCAAATTAAGCTAGAATTAACTGTTCAAATGATTCCCTAGGCTTTCTCTTTGCTATTTCAACTTAGAGCGCCATATTTAAAGCTGAATCTCTGTGCTATTCTATGCAGAACAACAATATTGACATCAATAAACAGCCCATTGTCATTAACAACAAAATATGTTTGTTTCTTTGTTTACCAGAACTACAAGACTATAGTGGAAAGGTGAGTGATCTTCTTCCTGCCTCTCTTCTCTGTGGTTCTGAAGCCAAACTCATACCAGCTCTGACTCCTGAATGTTTTTCCAGAGCCCAGTGCACACTGCCGGATTCAGAGAGGGTTTCAGGAGCTCTGATCAATGTGGCAAAGCACCTGGGCAACCTGAAGTTCAGAGTCTGGGAGAAGATGCAGGAGATTGTCCAGTACAGTGAGTAGAGATTGATTGACTGTTTGAGTAGAGTGTGTGTGTGTGTGTGTGTGTGTGTGTGTGTGTGTGTGTGTGTGTGTGTGTGTGTGTGTGTGTGTGTGAGAGAGAGAGAGAGAGAGAGAGAGAGTAGAGTTTGTATCTCTCTTTCACAGACTGTGTAAATTAGTTTTTGTTGTCTACTTTCATCCCTCTCAGACTCACATCTTGCTCCTGTTGTTAAAATCATCATTCATGTATATACTCCTCATCTATGTTTTGTTTCTGTGTGCAGCTCCTGTGACTCTGGATCCCAACACTGCTTACTCCAGTCTCATCCTGTCTGATGATCTGACCAGTGTGAGCGACACCTGTGTGACTCAGAAGCAGATTCCTGATAACCCAGAGAGATTTGATGAGGGCTCCATAGTCCTTGGCTCTGAGGGCTTTAACTCAGGGACTCACTGCTGGGATGTGGAAGTTGGGGGGAGTGATTGTTGGGAGCTGGGCATGATTTCAGAGTCTTACCAGAGGACGGGGCTTGACTCCTCCAGTGGCCTTTGGGGTGTGGGTTTTTTAATGGTTGAATATCAAGCACGTTCCACTTCCACACCACAGACATCCAGCGTCTTACGAGTGAGTAAGAAACTCCAGAGAATCAGAGTTCAGCTGGACTGGGACAGAGGAAAACTCTCATTCTCTGACCCTGATAATAATGCACACATACACACTTTCACACACACCTTTACCGAGAGAATGTTTCCATACTTTTGGGTTGGGATTACTTTAACATCTCCACTCCGGATTCTCCCAGTAAAATCCTGTGTAACTCTGAATCATCCCAGAGTTCATCCTGCCTCTGTGTTCTCATGGCTGTGGACGTAATAATACCCTGATATTAGGCCTAGCAAACATCTGTCAGTGTAGATCTGTCAGTAACTGCAGGAGGCAGCCAACCAAATACTCAAAATGCATAATAATTTACCCACTTAAATTAGCAGCATTGACTTGGATTGACTGATGTTCTTTTTTTCAAGTGTTTTGCGAATAATGAACAGCCCGCCTTAAATAAATCAAATGAATGTTGCCATGTTTACCCTGAACTCATACTGGCCATCATTGTTGTTGTGTGTTTTTATTACCATGAAAGCATTTAAAATCAAACATTTATTTACACTTGTTCAATCATTCCGTTTTTATAACAGTGGCTCATTTTATTGAGGCTCTTTTTTTAATGATGGCTTTAAAATTCAGAATGCCAAGATATAACTCAACCGCAAAATAAAAATGTGACAAATAGTTCTTGCTTTGTTTTAATTGGAGGACTATTAACACACACACACACTAGGTTACTGTCTTCTTTAAAGCAAGTCCATGTGCCTGTCCTTTGACTGAGAAGTAGAACTTTCATGCCCTCATCAGTTAGTGCTAGTTGCCGTTTTGCTATTTGGTCTGTGTTGCACAAAATTCAGTCATTCTCATAGCTAGGCTATCAAAAGCACTAGCAATGTGAAACAATATAGCTAGTTGATTCACTCCAGATAATTCCTTTAATATCAAAACAATCCTTCATAATAAATGTGTGACACAAACAACATTTAACATTATAAATGGGGATAATTCCTGTAGACTAATACAGTATGTGTCTGCATGTCAGTTTAGTAATTAACCACATACGATTATTTTTTTTAATTTAATTTTATTCTAGTTTTAAGCATGTGTCTGTGTCTTTGACAGATACAATTTATACCTGAATCACTTGTGATATCTTCGAGTGGTGAATGTATAATCCACCATCGTGTCTTATAACCCCTAGTTAGATCAAAGATCAAAGATCAAAGTGTGCGTGGGAGGAGAGTCTGTGTGTATGTGCTGTTTTGAGATCAGTTTCTATACTGTTCCACAACTGGAACTTGAACCTGAAATGTGATGTGTCAGCGTTGTGCCGTAGCAGACTTCAATAAGGCTTTACTTGTTGAATATGAGGCACAAGGTCTGATGAATCATTCGATTTTAAAGTGTGAATCTGAGTTTTGGACTGGCACAAATTTTGGACAGATAAAGGAAAAGGAAAAAAGAGAAAAACCTTTCTAAAGACAAAATGGCATCTAAACTAGAGGAAGATCTTACCTGTCCTGTGTGCTGTGATATCTACAAGCAGGGTATAAAATTAACTTTTTGACCCACCTGCCAATGGCAGGTAAGGCCTGATCTTTTACCGGCCAAAAAATATTTCTACCGGCCACTGAAAAAAAATGATGGTGCTACAACTTTACTTTTCTCTCAGGTGTTTCTGTAACAAAAGCCATAACACACACAAGTTCAAAATTTATTTTGTAGCAGATGGTATCTAAACTCAACTACTACAACGTCTACTGGCTCCTCTCATTTCATTTCACATTAATGACAAAAGTCATAGGCCTATATGAAGCTGTTATATTTTAATAGTCTGCCAATGGCAGGTAGCTTGGTTTTTGTTACTAGCCAAATCAAATTTTCACCCGCATTTGGCCGGTGGCGGGTGCTAATTTTAAACCCTGTCTACAAGGATCCTGTCTTTTTGACCTGCTCCCATAGTGTGTGTAAAGTCTGTCTGCAGCAGTTCTGGGAGAGCAAAGGATCCAGAGAATGTCCCTTTTGCAGGAGGAAGTGTTCAAAAGAAAACTATCTGCATAATATGGCTTTAAGGAACCTGTGTGAGACCTTCTTAAGTCAGAGAGTCTCTGAGGTGCTCTGTAATCTACACAAAGAAAAACTCAAAGTTTTCTGTGTAGAGGATGAACAGCCCGTGTGCCTGGTGTGTCAGATCTCAAGGATCCATAAAGATCACAGCTTCAGGCCCATAGATGAAGCAGCACAAGACCATAAGGTAAGAATCTACTCTCACTGCTTTTAAGATCAAATGATCGTCATCCATTTTCTTAGAATAGGTCTAAATACTGCCACCATGGCTAGAGTTTGGGAGACAGCAGGTGCTGTAATAATGTATTAATTGTGACAATTAATCCAGACTTCTGAGCCAAGGATACACTGCTGCCACTTTTCCTTCTCACCATGTTTAAAGCAGCAAACTAGGAATTCTTAAAGGTATAATCCGGAGTGAATCAACACGTAGCCCTGCTGCTTTATACTGCTAGCGCTACTGAAAGCCACTTCAATGATTTAATTTTGTGCATTGTAGACCGAGTTTGTGAAACAGCAGCTAACTGAATGAGGCATGTCAAAAATGAAACCTAATCGATTTGCTTTCGTTTTGAAATGCCCCATTCTGTTACCATTCTGCTGCCATTTCGCTATCTCAGGGCCCTATTTTGACGACGCAAAGTCAACTGTTGTTTGGCGGATGGCGCATATGGTTTTGGGGGCGTGTCGGCGGCTTTTTGCTATTTTCACAGCGCAGAAAATGAACTTCACGCTGGCGCAAAGTCCAAAAAGGTTGGACTTAGGATGCCTAATTAATCATGGGTGTGTTATCGGTGTAACACAGGCATAACCAATGACAGATCAATCCCTCATTGCCTTTAAGAACGAACAGCGCAAAGCGCCTGGTGAATTGCTATCACACCAGCTGATCTCCTCCTTGTGCATTTAAAGAAATTAAATTATTGAATACCGAGCAAGCTCACACGTCGGGTCTAGTCATAGTTAGAGCCGTAATGGGTATGGTAATATTAAATTGATGTCTACAGGCTGCACAAGACACGTAGGAAGCTGATTTAGCCTGATAGATATCTCGGAATATTCATTCGAAAGCGAAAGTAAACTTGATTCTCCATTTAACGTCCCCCCTTCTTATATCCTCACTCGTTTTCTGTTACAGGCTAATAGATTGTGGTTAATCACATCTTCCTGAGCATCATAATGATTTTCCGATTGTAATAATTATTGTTGTGGCCGTCATTGTTATGCTGGAACAAGGACTGCATTACCTATTGCGTTGTGCGTCCATAAAATAGCATTTCGGGAATGCGTGACTGACTAATGACCAGGTTTTTTCCAGTCACTGGCGGATCCCTTTCTGCGTCTGCATA
>JAODXP020000016.1:15660875-15687547 GCA_027497455.2 Sardinella longiceps | reverse complement strand
TGGTAATCCATGTTGTCACAGGTACATTAATCTGGCTCTAGCCAAGAGTAAATTTAATTTCAAAATCTCTCTCCACCCTCTTTGTCTCATAATTCCAGGAGGAGCTCACAGTCACGCTTGGTCCCATGAAGGAGAAACTGAAGGTCTTTAAAAAAGCCAAAGTCAACTGTAATAAAACTGCTGAGCACATTAAGGTAAACAATGCGCTGCATAGATACAAGTCATGATTATAAGCATCTCATGCTGGAAAAAAGGTATTAAGAAATACTTCTACATTAGAGGTCTTATATGTAACCCTTATCCTTGATGACCTCTTTCCAGACTCAGGCCCAGCACACAGAGAAGCAGATCAAGAAGGAGTTTGAGAAACTTCACCAGTTTCTACGAGATGAAGAGGCAGCCAGGATAGCTGCACTGAGGGAGGAAGAGGAGCAGAAAAGTCAGATGATGAAGGAGAAGATTGAGAAGATGAGCAGAGATATCTCATCTCTTACAGACACAATCAGAACCATAGAAGAGCAGATAGGAGATGATGACGTCACATTCCTGCAGGTAAGATCCATAATATGTGTGTGTTTACTCATATAACCAACACACATCCTTTGCGCACACATACAACACACGCACACACACACGCACACACACACACGCACAACCACATGCACACACACACACACACACACACAGACACACACACTAACATACTAACTACACACTAACTAACTTTTGTTATGTTTTGTTATGTTATCTTGCTGAGTGTGGCGGTGTGTATGTGCATGTGTATTTTGGCCTTGTGATTCAGATACCAGACACTCTTCTCTGACCACAGTCGTCAAAGTGTCGTTAAGGATCAATTATAGCTCTTACATGCGGAATAGGGGCAGAAAGCAAAGTAAAGACGATTCGGTCACAGACACAAAATAAATTCCAGATTGTGTTCTAGATTCCGGATCCAAAAATCGAATCAGTTCTTACTTCTCCCAATATACTGTTGTCCGAAAATCTAATCCAAATCCGTGCTGTACTTTTCGAGTTATGTTGGACACATGCCGGCGAAGGTAATAATAATCGTAATAATACTTTTTATTTGTAAGCGCCTGTCAAGGTACCCTGAACAGTGGAGTAAGAGCAACCAAAATAGGTCATAGCACAGTCAGTGCGAAGCCTAGAGTTCGGGACTTTTAAGAGATCTTTATCTGTGGAGTGAAGATTTAGGGGTGCTTTGTGGAGTAATGAGGTTTGAGAGATAAGAAAGGGCCAGGTTATGTAGAGATTTGTAGACAAGTAGGATGACTTTATACTGAATGCAGTATGGGACTGGGAGCCCGTGCAAGTTATAAATGATTTGAGTGATATGGTCCCAGGGCCTGGTGTGTGTGAGTAACCTAGCAGCACAGTTTTGAACATATTGTAGTCTACTGTATTTAACCTCTTGGCAGGGATGCCATCAAGTAAGTCATTGCAGTAGTCCAGTCTTAAGCTAATGCATGTATGAGAGTTTTAGCTGCAGTTGAAGTCAGAGAGTGGCAGAAAAAAAGGACGTTTCAGTGATATTTTTTTGTTAGTCAAAAGAAAGAGAGGAGTCGAGGATAACACCTACCCTACAACTCAGATATCAGCTCCAAAACAACTGCTACTTAGTCTCTGTATCTGTTTTGTTCTGCTGGAATACAGCTGAGGTGCGTTCAAATTCGCTAACTGAGGCAAACGTTTGCGAACGAAGGCGAACGGTCTGAGGAGGTAGTGAGCTGCAAACAGTCCTGTATGCTGGATAGAAAAATTGTGTGCCCCGATTGGAAATAGGCCTACATCCACAAGAGCATTGAACTTTATCAGTATGTCCTTAAGCAACTTTGTCTCTCATTAATAGCATCTGCGAGTAATTTCTACTCAGTTTGCCATTTTCGTTTCCAGTTTAGAACAAACTTTTTGGAACATTACACAAAATCGTTCAAATTCCACTGTTAAATGCAAAAATGTTTGCAACGAACGTTTGCGTATGTTAGATGAATCTTAATGCACACCTGAATTACATTTTAAAATAATTTTATTTCCTTTTTCCAGAACTACAAGAGCACAGTGGAAAGGTGAGTGATCTGCCTCCTGTCTCTCTCTTCTCTGTGGTTCTGAACCCAAACCCACAGCAGCACTGACTCCTGAATGTTATTGCAGAGCCCAGTGCACACTGCAGGATCCAGAGAGGGTTTCAGGAGCTCTGATCAATGTGGCAAAGCACCTGGGCAACCTCAAGTTCAGAGTCTGGGAGAAGATACAGGAGATTGTTCAGCACAGTGAGTTAACAACACACCATCTCATTCTCTCAAACATCACACACACACACACACACACACACACACACACACACACACACACACACACACACAAATATTGGTATATCACTGACAATCCCCAGACTTACATTTGTCAGGGACCCACTTCAAGGGACGGATGGGTAGAGTGAAAAGATGAAGAGAGTGATGGAGATAGGAAACAGGGCTGTGATATTGGAAGGAAGGAAGGAAGGAAGGAAGGAAGGAAGGGTTGCTTTGTAAGAAAGGGAGGGAGGAGTTACAGAGGAAATTGCGTGGAAAGCTGGAGAAAGTGATAGAGACAGGATGGTAGAACAATCCCACCATTCCACTAACACCCTCCTCTCCTGTGAGTAACTCCTGCACAGCTGGGATCCCTTCATACTGATGACTAAAGAGCATTTCACTGTTCCTACTTCTCCTGCCATTACACTTGGTAACACCACTATTAATAATGACCATCATTCACATCCTCATCACACATCACTCAGTGTTCAGCTCATGTGTGTGTTCTTTATCTCTGCAGCTCCTGTCACTCTGGATCCCAACACTGCAACACCCAGACCTCATCCTGTCTGAGGATCTGACCAGTGTGAGACTTGGTGATGAAGTAGCAGCAGCTTCCTGATAACCCAGAGAGATTTGACTCACTATGCCAATGTCCTGGGCTCTGAGGGCTTTAACTCAGGGACTCACTGCTGGGATGTGGAGGTTGGAGAGAACACATGGTGGAATGTGGGTGTGAAGACAGAGTCTAGTCAGAGGAAGGGAGAGTATGGTGGTGATGTGAGTGGACAGTTGTATGTGTTTTATAAAGATGGTAAATATAGAGCACGTGCTCCACCACAGCCCTCCACTCTCCTCCCAGTGAAGCAGAAACTCCAGAGGATCAGAGTACAGCTGGACTGGGACAAAGGGAAACTCTCATTCTCTAACCCTGATAATAACACACACCTACACACTTTCAAACACACTTTCACTGAGAGAGTGTTTCCATACTTTAACAACGCCTGTAAACTCTCTCCTCTGAGGATGTTACCAATGAAGGCCTCAGTAAGTGTACAGCAACCCAGTTAGAGACTTCATATGTAGGGGAAATATTTGATGATTGGTAGACTGTAATATTTAACTCTAATGAAATTATTGAGACTTGGAGACTGCATCAGGCCTTTTGATATTTTGTGTCCACAAACCTTTTCAGGAATGAAAAAAGAGCCGGTATGAACTGGTTACCACATCTCTTCCTCTGACTCTCCTCTCCAGAAGGAGGAAGTGAAGTTGCAGTGACAGACAGCTGCTCTGCTGATGTCACTCCTGTAGATAGATAATAGAAATTTAAAACAATATCAGTGGACTTAGTTGTTTTCAGGAAAAAGTTGACTGGCATACTCATGTTAAAAGAAGAAAAGAAGAAATGAGAAAACTCCTGAAAGTCAGAGTAGGCTGCTATTAGCATGGCTGTAAACTGACTTCATGACTGAAGGAGGATCTCAGCTCCACTTACTCTGCTGCTGCACACAATAGTGTTACTGTAAGCAGCTTTATTCAATGTCCTGTAGAGTGCACACTCCCACACTCCCATAATCATCATCATCATCATCATCATCATCACCACAGATATATATGCTTGTCTTGTACGTAATGCTTCTCACGTTTCCCAAGTGTTTAGATTAAAGAACAATGTTTACGGAAAAAGTATTCCTCCTAGTTGGTTATCCAGGTAAATAAAAGAATGAATGAACAAAATGAGTAAACTGCTCTTTTTATTTCACTAGAAACCAAAACACAGAAGGTGCTTTGGTTTTCTCTCCTTCAACAGAATGACTTGTCTGCAAAAAGAAAATGTCTTTTAAAATCTGTAAAAACATATCTCTGCACACACCCCCAGTATCAGAACATATACAGTGTGACAGTTTATTTATGTCACTTTCAGACTGATCAGAGTGACAGAAACTTCAGATCCTCACTAGTTCCTCATTCATTCACCACTCGCTCAATGGCGTTAACCCTAACCCAGTACAGCCTATAAAGGCACTACCCTTACCCTATTCCTAACCCTAACCACCTCAACCCTCATCCTAACCCTAAACTGAGTGAAGTGGTGCCTGGAAGGCAGTGCTACCTGGAAGGCACCATTGAGGGCAAGAAACACCAAAGACCTCACCGCTGTTGTGCTGTTGTTTACTTTTTAAAAAGTGAATGTGACTGCATCAGTAATACAGTTAATATGTCTCTAAAACACCTTGGATAAGCTTATATCAATCATATTACGAACAAGCATCATGTAACATGTTATGTCATAAGCTGCATCAAAGATCAGCTGTGCTATCTGAGAATGAACTGACTCGTCACTGAGACCCTCAGAGTCAATCACAGCTGAACACTGACAACACACTCATCATCTGGAACACACAGACTTAAGAAAGTCTAAATCCATCTATCTATTAATGCAAGGAACAACTGTCTGTGTGTCCATGCATAACTATCATGGCATGCATCTTGCTACTGGCATGAGTGGGTTGCCAAATTTGGCGATTTGGTTGGATAAAAAATACTACAGATATTATTAAATTAAGCGGCACACACGGGCAATGCACAAGTATATTCAAATATAAGTCCATTTCTAACCGATTTTTAGTCACAACCTGTGGAAGTGGAGACTTTGTACTTCACATTTATGGTTCCAGCCTACACATGTCCATATGGAATTTGAAAGTGCTCTGCAATGTGGAGTGGTGTTTGGAGGCCCTAACAGAGCATATGAGGATTATATGCAGCAATGAGAACAGGACAGAGATTCAACAGGAATCATTTACAAATACTTAGGCACTCGTGTAGAACTATATTGCTCATGTGCTTCAGGAAAGACAATTGTTCTTCAATTCAATGCAATGGAAGCATATTTTGGAGAGTATTGTAAGGATCTATTGTCATAAAAAAATATAACTCTGGCACTTCTCCAATGAAATTGAAATGTGATAGTTAATGTCTTCTTGTTTTGACCTAAACATCACACACAGTGTTACTTTGAACTTACATCTGGCACACAGGAGTAAAGTCTTAGTTTAAACTAAGTTGTGAAGTTCAGTGACAAACAACAACAAATATGTCCAAGCCCAGCAACACAATAGGCTATTTAAAAATAAGGAATGCTCTAAAATATTAATGAAGAAGATACATATGTATGTATCAGCGTCTCTAGATATCTCAAACACTGCCATTTAAACCATTGAGGTGTTAGAAAATGTCTTTAACACCAGGAAGTAAAGTTTTCTGCCTGACCTGATGTGAAGTTTATCAGGCTCACCAGGCGATAGATACAGACGGCAAGTCCGGGCACGCCCATAAAATCAGCTCCTCGTGTCCCCCATGTGGGGGAAAACAAACCCTAAATTAGTGAAGGAGTCAATGGCATGCTAAGCTACAAGTTACACTGAGCACCATCTACAACGAGCCAGACACATTTGAGGGCAATGCCTGAAGGTAGTAATGATGGTCAGATGGTCCGATGTGAATTCTGAACTTGACACCCCTCCAAACGCGATACTGATGACAATTTAGATGATGTTTGTTAGCTTCATTAGCTTGCTAACTAGCCAACTTCATTGATCACCACAGTAAATGTAGCTAACTTTAGCTTGCTTAACTGAGCTAATCAGACTTGTGATTGAAAGTTGCTTTACTTTTGACAGGAGCAGAGACGGCTCATGACATTTCTGTTAGTGTAACTGCAATAAACTAATGATGGAAAGTTTTTTTTAGTCTAAACACAAGTAGGCAAACAGGTCATGATTAGACAAAACATCTAATATGGACTTTGTTCAATTTTACTTAGCGATCTTTTATTGTTAAGTAACTTTCTCTACCTTGTCCATTCACCATAATGTTAAATTGCCCTCTGTTATCCCCCACGCTGACTCCACCCTCGCACTTTGGGGGCGTTAACCGTACTTGCCGTCTGTATCTAATAAGCTCGTTCGTGTTCAGAGTCGGTACGGCTACAGGCTGTAGCCAGAGCCAGCGAGATCTACGGAAATACGTCGGTGGGAGTGGAAAAGCATGGGGGACAAGGTGGACAACACAGCTGCAGCTGGCTGAAGCCATACAACACGTGAACATGGACGTGATGTCGGGAGATATCGCGGAAGTTTGTTTACACTGAAAACAGCTTGAATCCCCTCATTTCACCATTAAAATGAACGTGATAACTGGCGAAATAAATCATATAATGTTGCTTAATAAATTATTGTTGCAATGCAAGAGGAACAGAGTTGTGTTTGAAGGTGTTTTGTTAAAAATAGTAATGTGGTATGAAATGCTTATTTGAGATGGCAAACCAAGCCATGCTGGAGAGCAATAAGGCTATTTCATTGGGCAAAACTTGCATACTGCTTAGCAGAAGCTCATTCAAATAAGCCCATTTTCAGTGAGTACAACGTGGTTGGTGTCATATTTGTCATGAGGAGTTTCAAAACAATCGGAATAATGAGTTACGTCATGGGGGTGGGATGCATCCTCTTGCAGCCGAGAATAAGGAGATGCGGGTTTCGGCTGCAGGCGCCTTGTTACCGCGAGTTTTGAGTGACGTGCTGTGGGCGTATTTTGGTGACGCATTCACAAGGTTGGTGAAGTCAGCCGGAAGTCGGACACCGCGTCTAACCACAATGCATCGCTTGGCTGCAGCCGGCTGAAGGCGGCTGTAGGCGGCTTTACATCTCAAACACGCCTATTGTTTCCTGGTGAACCGTAGCCTGTAAGTAACAGGCTTCTGGTACACCAGTGATTCGCTCTCCTCCTCCATTTTCGAAATAACCGGGGCAGCACGACGAATCAGGATCGTAGGGAGGGATTTCAGTGGGTATGACGTTTCTGTTTTGGTTCCCGACCTGGCGGCGCTTACGTGACGACACGTCCTACGTCACAAAGCTTCAACGTGAGTGGTCGAAGTGTCATGTCATTCATATGAGGTTGCTCCAACCACGTGCAAGCATCTTTTGACTAAATCACGCCTGCGGAGAGGCGTGAAAGGGCAGTGTGCCAGTAGCCTGTTACTTACAGGCTACGGTTCACCAGGAAAAGGCTATTGCACACAATGTAATATTTCACACTCTCATCATCTCAGATATATCAGCCTGTATTATATAAATGCCTGTAATTTTGCTCAAATACCGTATTTGTGGGAAAATTGTTTCTTATGCATTGTCATCCTGATAAATGGATAAGGGCAATTCCACGAAAAAGTCAACCTCACCTTAAAACTTAAAAGTCTCATCTACATGGACATTCAAATTCTTTCAGAAAACTTTCAATACAAAAAAGTATTGTCTCGATGTAAATAATCATCTGAGCAATTCGAAAGGATTTGAAAGAATTTGAAAGGATATCTATTTGTTAAAATTCTAACCCTATTCAACCATAATGTAAGTCTATGGAGGGACTTATAATGGGCATAGTGGGTGATAACCATTGGGTGATAACACACAAAAAGCTGCAATGTTATCAGTTATTTTCTATTATTATATTACTATTTCAGTCGTTACAGATTAAAATCCACCATTCACACTTGTTTCGTATATTTGGAAGGTTTTTTCCATAACGCAATTTATCAAAAAATAACCCTGATGAAAACCAACTTATCTTATACACTTACATTTAAATTGTCTTTTTCTACGTTCACTGAGGTGTGCTGTTTGGTATGAATGGAATAATATATGTTTCTAAGGAAATTTCACAGACTTCATAGCAAAAACTGTAATCTCCCATAAAAGCTTGTCCGTTTTTCGTCACGTCCAAATTGAAAGGCTCATATTCTTTTGATGATGCTCATATTTTTTGTGTTTGCCTGTATTCAGCTATAAAGTTTGCATAAGAATATGAAAAAAATGTGAAATACTACAAAGCTTGTAGAGGTTATGTGGCCTTTTGTTCATCAATAATGCATGAAAATGTCACGTCCATAACGCTGGAATTGCCCATAAATAGAGTAAATAAATAAAAGTACATTGTACTGTTTATTTCACTGTGACACACTGTGGTCAAAGGTGCTTTGATTCTCTGTCTATACAGTAAATGACATGGAAATGACTTAGCCCGGTCACAGGTGACTGATTATGTGTCATTTTCAGACAGTTGTCATTTTTATAGGGTCAGTTTACATCACTCTAATGTAACTATCTGTGTGACACTCCTGTGTGTGTGTGTGTGTGTGTGTGTGTGTGTGTGTGTGTGTGTGTGTGTGTGTGTGTGTGTGTGTGTGTGTGTGTGTGTCCAGTTCACACCTCCAAGCTGAATAATACAAATGGGAATATGGTAGAAGCACAGTTGAACATGTACACAGGAACATTATCAGTCTTGTCAGTCAGACCAGTCTGTGTGAGGCACTCTTTGTTGGAGGAGTGAATCCCCATCACACACACACACACACACACACACACACACACACACACACACACACACACACACACATACATACACACACACACACACACACACACACACACACACACACAACACACACAACACACTGAATATGCAGCTGGTATTTGCATAGGTGTCACTCGCCGCACATCAAGCTCTCTGGGAATGAACATGATTGCAGTAGGAATGAGACCATTTTTGTGAATAGCTATAGTGTGCGTGTGTGTGTGCCATGTATTATGTTCAATTTCAGATAGAAAATGGCTTGGCTATCAAGTCAAACTATACAAAAGATTATGGCCTAGTTCCTGACTGTCCAACAACATGTTTGGGGAATCCTTGGGGGTAGGGGACAGGTGTGAATTGTCCCATTTGAGAAGAACAATGCCAACTATTCAGTATCAGGGCTTTTACAGCATCATACCCTAGCATCCAAATTCTTACTGGAGGAAAAGGAGTTGAGATTAAAAGTGATTAATCACGATTAATCATTGAAAAATTGTGATTAATCAGATTATTTTTTTAACCGTTTGGCAGCACTACTTACAACACATTTAGCTCTGTGAATGAATTTGCCTTCAGTAGGAATTAAATATGGAAAAGTATGAATAGTGAAAATTGTGGAAGTGTGAATGTATTGATATTACATTTGTACATGGTTTCATAATCATAAATATAAATATACATATAGGCCTATTATGTGTTCATGACTGTCAGTTAGGGATCACTGAACCTGGTACTTTGAACCAGAATGAGAAATTGACCAATCAGATTTCAACTCTCTTGATCTCTGACTCACCTGTCCTGAAGGAGGAAGTGAAGCTCAGTGAGAGACGGCTTCTCTGCGCTCTGTTACTCCTACTCGATAGAAACTACTACTGCAGGTGGGAAAAACGTAAACAATTAAATCAAACAAGTGAAAGTTATTGTTTTCAGAGCAGAAGCTGGAGAAGTTGTCTAGAAACATTAAGACAGAGAACCAAGAAACTGATATGAGTTTTTCAAACTCTTAAAAGTGAAAATAAAACTGTAGTTAGTGTTGGAAATGGCTTCACGGCTGGAGGAGGATTTGTGCTGTCCTGTGTGCACTGATATCTACAAGGATCCTGTGCTCCTGTCCTGTGCTCATAGTATATGTAAAGCCTGTCTGAAGCAGTTCTGGGAAACCAAAGGATCCAGAGAATGTCCAGTCTGCAGGAGGAGATCATCAAAGCCGTACCCTCCAGCCAACCTGGCATTAAGAAACTTGTGTGAGACGTACTTACAGGAGCGAGACACACTTACACTCCAGAGAGGAGCACAGTGCAGTATCCATGGTGACCCACTCAGGCTGTTTTGTCACACTGATCAGCAGCTTGTGTGTTTCTCGTGTCGAGACTCCAAACTGCATAAAAGTCACAACTTCAGTCCCATTGATGAAGCAGCTGCAGACCGAAAAGTAAGTACCATTATCATTCAGCCAGGCCTAATGATAAAGATTTAGATTTAGATTTTGAGTAACCTGAAATATCATGACTGTTGCTGTTATGACTGCAAGTCAACACTGGGTGGCACTTCATTTTTTACATGAAATTCTTTGCTGCCACTTGAAGACTGTATTCTGAACAGCAGCCATTTGTTATTTTAGTGATGGTAATCCATGTTGTGTCACAGGTGCATTAATCTGGCTATAGCCAAGAGTAAGTTTAATTTCAAAATCTCTCTCCACCCCCTTTGCCTCATCATTCAGGTGGAGCTCACAGTCACCCTGGGCCCCATGAAGAAGAAACTGAAGATCTTTGAAGAAGCCAACGTTAACTGTAATAAAACTGCTGAGCACATTAAGGTGAACAATAAGAATATGCATCTCAGGCTGGTATTAAGGAAAAGGTGTTAAGAAATATTTCTACATCTGAGATCTTGTATGTAACCCTTGTCTTTGATGACCTCTTTCTAGACTCAGGCCCAGCACACAGAGAAGCAGATCAGGGAGGAGTTTGAGAAGCTTCATCAGTTTCTACGAGATGAAGAGGCAGCCAGGATAGCTGCACTGAGGGAGGAAGAGGAGCAGAAGAGTCAGATGATGAAGGAGAAGATTAAGAGGATAAACAGAGAGATCTCATATTTTTCAGACACAATCAGAGTCATAGAAGAACAGATGGGAGCTGATGATGTCACATTTCTGCAGGTAAAAGCCATTATCTATATTAGTGTGTGTGTGTGTTTGCTCATATGACACACATCCTTTGCGCGCACACACACACACACACACACACACACACAAACACATGCACACACACAGCCAGGCACACTAACATTCACATGGCAGTCCTTTACTGATGGTACTGTTTTGTTATGTTACTTTGCTGAGTGTGGTGGTGTGTACTATATGTGCATGTGTGTTTTGGCCTTGTGAGACAGATGACTATGTTATAAAGATGATGATGATGGTGAGTAGCGTCATGGTAAAGTCTGCGCTGCTTGGTGTTACCACCCACTCTTCTCTGACCACAGTCGTCAAAAGGACATTCTTAAGGGTATTCTTACATGCGGAATAGGGGCGGAAAGCAAAGTAAAGGCGATATTCGGTTTGCACGCAAGTCATGTAAACTTTGTTCCATAGCACAGTCAGTTAAATCATAAAGTAAAACAAAAAACAACCATAGAGAAAAATGAACAAAGACTTAAAAAGATTCAAAGTGATAGAATAGTAAGTTAGTATGGTAATAAATGTATAGTAAAGAATCAATGTAAAATAAGAGTATGAGTAAAAGTCAATGAGAAATCGCCAAGCTAAAAATACAGTATGTGTTTTAAGGTGTTTTTTTTAAAGGTGGACATTGGCATATTGCAAGAGGCAAGGCATTCCACATATGTGCATCTGTGGAGTGAAGATTTAGGGGTGCTTTGTGGACTAATGAGCTTTGAGAGATAGCAAAGGGACAGGTTATGTAGAGATTTGTAGACAAGTAGGATGACTTCATACTGAATGGAGTATGGGACTGGGAGCCATTAGCCTGATTGCTGCCTTTGGTCTGACCAAGAGCCTGTATAACAAAGTTTCTCAAAGCGCATGGTTGACCCGCCTCCCTGAAATGCCTCGGTTTGCTACTGGTCGATGTTAGAAAATGCAGTGCCGAAGCAAAACCAATCACACCACTCTTTCCTCTGACGTACTGTATGTGACGCGAAGGGAATTGTTTGAACAGGACTGAGAGCCGTTGGAGCTGCTCAAAGTTGATTGGTTCTCGACCAAGAGGGGGCAGTTTTCCCCCGTCTAGGGGAATTCAGAAATCCTGCCCGATCAGCAGCTGGCCAGACCAGCGACAGCAATGCCGCAGGTGTTACGTCACTGGGGAGTCAGTGCAAGTTATAATGATTTGAATGATATGGTCCCAGGGCCTAGTGTGTGTGAGTAACCTAAGAATATAGTTTTGAACATATTGCAGTCTATTTAGCCTCTTGGCAGGGATGCCATCAAGTAAGTCATTGCAGTAGTCCAGTCTTGAGCTCATAAATGCATGTAGGAGAGTTTTAGCTGAAGTTGAAGTCAGAGAGGGGCGGAGTTTGGAGATACATTTCAGGTGAAAAAAAGGAAGTTTTAGTAATATCATTTTGTGAGTCAAAAGACAGAGTGGAGTTGAGGATAACACCTACAGATATCAGCTCCAAAACAGCTGCCAGTCAGCTGGTGGACAACTTCCTCTCTGTATCTGTTTTGTTCTGCTGGGATACAGCTGGATTGCATTTAAAATCACTGTATTTACTTTTTCCAGAATTACAAGAGCACAGTGGAAAGGTGAGTGATATTATCTGCCTCCTGTCTCTCTCTTCTCTGTGGTTCTGAACCCAAACCCACAGCAGCACTGACTCCTGAATGTTATTCCAGAGCCCAGTGCACACTGCAGGATCCAGAGAGGGTTTCAGGAGCTCTGATCAATGTGGCAAAGCACCTGGGTAACCTGAAGTTCAGAGTCTGGGAGAAGATGCAGGGGATTGTTCAATACAGTGAGTTAACCGCACACCATCTCATTCTCTCAAACACACACACACACACAGACACACACAATTGGTATGTCACTGACTATCCCTACATTGGTACATTGATCAGGTGTCCACTCCAAGGGAGGGATGGGTAGAGTGAAAAGATGAAGAATGTGATGGAGATGGAAAGAGAAATGGGAAACAGGGGTGTGATATTTATTTTATGGAAGGAAGGAATGAAGGGTTGCTTTATAAGAAAAGGAGGGAGGGGATGATGGTAAAACAATCCCACCATTCCACTAACACCCCCCTCTCCCGTGAGTAACTCCTGCACAGCTGGGATCCCTTCATACTGATGACTTAAGAGTATTTCACTGTTCCTACTTCTCCTGCCATTACACTTGGTAACACCACTATTAATAATGACCATCATTCATCACATCCTCACACATCACTCAGTGTTCAACTCATGTGTGTGTTCTTTCTCTCTGCAGCTCCTGTCACTCTGGATCCCAACACTGCACACCCAAAACTCATCCTGTCTGAGGATCTGACCAGTGTGAGACGTGGTGATGAGAAACAGCAGCTTCCTGATAACCCAGAGAGATTTGACACACTAGCCAGTGTCCTGGGCTCTGAGGGCTTTAACTCAGGGACTCACTGCTGGGATGTGGAGGTTGAGAAAAACTTGGCATGCACAAAAGGTTCTATATAGAACTTTAAAAGGTTCTATAGCTTGGTACATATATGGCACCCTCAAAAGGTTCAATATAGAACCATTTCAGAGGGTTCTATTGAAAGAACCCCTAAATGGTTCCTTATTTCTTAAAAAGGGGTTCTAAATAGCACCTTGGAAAGGTTCATTGTTACCCTTATTATTATTATGCAAAATTATAATATTGTGAAATAAATAATTTAATTAATTACCTGCAGCTTTTAAAAATATATATAGCCTACTAGTCAATAACTAGGCCAACTTTTATTTACAAGTTATACCGGTGCTATATGAAAGAAAGAGAGAAGGGGTGGTTTAAAAAATGAACTGTATTGATCATTTAAAAGGTCATACACATTCACATACATTCCCAAGTAAAATAACAATTAAAAAGGAGCAAATCCATTTGTAGAGGTTGAGTACAGGGATAGGCAAGACAGATTTTTTTTTCCATTTTGCATTTTAAACAGATAATGTTCTAGAAAACTCAATGTGTCCTTTATGTGCTTGGGGTAGTCCACACCACAGATGAAGTATTCAGTACTTCCAGTAGGCATCGGCCCCCACTTGTGCTGGTGACTTTATCCATCTTTAGATGCTGGGTAGGCAAGAAGGGTCTTCTCAGGGTCTTCTTAACGATGGATGATTGCTTGAAATGGGCTGGGTGGTTCCTACATATGTAAATGAGAAATGTTTAAGGGACTGGACATGATAAACACCAAAGTAAACACCAATAGAGTAAACACCAATAATAGAAATTACACCCACCTCTTTTAAACGACAAAGGAGTCCTCCTTGAAAGGCGCAGATAAGAAAGTTGGCAGCACTCTTCTGAGGTCTGAATGTGAGATGTCCATCTTCCCACTTGGCTTGGTGGTTCCTATGTAAATGAGAAAAGTTTAAGGGACTTTTGAGTTTATTATTAGCTTCATCAACTATCATCAAAGTTATAAAAACAACAAGGATAAAAACAACACCTACCTTATCTGAACATAAAGACACATTGAGTTCTTCTTGAGATGCCCATCTTCCCTCTTGTTTTAGATGCTTAACTGAAGGAGGGTCTGCGTCATGACAGATAATGGCTGGAAATGGGATTGGTGGTTCCTATGTAAATGAGAAATAGTGAAATAATTATCACTTTGTGATACTTGATGATTTTAGGAAAAACTTGAGAGAACAAAGTGACAGAAACAACACCTACCCCATCTAAACAATGAAGACACATTGAGTTCCTCTCGAAAAGTGCAGACAGGATAAGGGTGACAGCATTCTTCTGATGGTCTGAAATATATATAAAAAATGTTTTCACAAACCAAGAGTTTTATAGGGACAATTAAAGAGTGCCAGAGAAAAGGAAAGATGGTAACCTACCATCTGTCTCATTTCAAAACAGGCTTGGCTGCAGCTCCTTCTGACTTCCACTTTGACCTAATAGCCTTGATTGACCTGTTATTTATTACATTAATGTGCTTCCCCAACATCTTCAGGATCCGTAGTAATGTGGGAAAGAAAGAAAACTGAGAATGAATGACTGAAATTTAGTGTGTGCGCATAAGCAATAAGCATTAAATGTTCCAACAGAACTTCCAAATTGTATTTTCAATTCTGCACCATTGGCTGTCTGAAATTAGCTATATGGAATTTGTTAAAAGTAGGATTCAGAAAAATAGTGATAGCACAAACTAACTAGCAGACATGTGCAGAGAAAGGACAAAAGTTGGACAAAAGACAATAATGGTATTCACTTACAGTATGTGCTTAAGCATTTAGCTCCATGTGTTTCAGCCTGCACTAAACACTTTGATGGACCTGGGAGAAACTGCTCTAAAATAATAATAGTAATAAAAAATGTTACCTGAGAGGTTTGAAGAATAATTCTGCAGTCTACTTAGTTGAGGAGTCGGTTGTTGGCCAGCAAAGAGCCTGTACAGAAACAAAGAGACACATGTGCTGAAAGCCATTAAACCATTATAGCTATTGCCAATATTTTGCAAGATAAAACTTGCCTAACCAGCTTTTTGGTTATATTCCTTACCTGTGAAGATTTATTTTGCATCAACATGAGGTGGATTGAAACCAGTCGCAGACATCAAGACATCACTAGCAGTCCAGTGCACCGGTTCAGCCTAATCTTAGTCCTTAACACATTTGGGGATGACTGGAGAACAAAAAATCACTTCATGGGCAATAGGGTGCAAGCGAAAAGGAAATAAGCTACTGTCTGTGTTAGCCTGATTTCAAAACAGGCTTTGCAGCAGCTCCTGACCACACTGACCTGATCAATAGCCTGATATTCATATGTGTGCTTACCCAACACTTCCAAGGAACATCATAATCTAGAAAAGAAAGAAAATAGAGAATGAAGAAGTAAAATTGTGTGTGTGGGCATAAGAAACCATAATGTTAAAAGACATACATTTATTTGAGTCATCAGCCAAAATATTGCCAACCTCTTGTATTCAATCCATATTCCCAGATGGCATCTGAGTTGTAGGCTATTTTCCATTCTAGACCATTTGCATGCATGTCAAAGTTGCTTAAAATAAAATGCAATCTGTGATTTGTTGTCCCTAAATATGTTAAAATTATACATTTAGCCCTATACCTCATAGGTGCCCATTGATTTTCCACTCAGTTTCCACTGACTCGCGATCGCCCCCTAGCGGATTTGCAATTGGAATTGCAGGTTGAATGGCGTTAATAGGAGTGCCATGGCTCGCCGTAAACGGGCTCTGTTCCTGTGTAGTTCCTAGTCCTGTGCTTCCTTGTCTCCTGTGTCTCCGCCCCTCACCTGTGCCTTGTCATTGCCTTGTTAATTTGATTATTGTTTCTAGTCTCGTGTTCACCTGCCTCTCCCTCCTGTGCCTTGTTAAGTCCTGTGTATTTAAGCCCTTGTGTTTCCTGTCTTCCTTGCTGCGTCATTGTGTTTGTCAAGGTCTTCATGTTCTTCGTTGTCTCGAGTAAAGTCTCAAGTATTCTCTAGTCTCAAGTTTCGAGTATTCTCTTTGAGTGTTGCCTGCATTTGGGTTCCAAAACCCTTTTCTCCTGAAGATCGTGACAAGACATGTATCTAAATAATCTATCTGAAGAGATGAATAATGAAATATGTGTAAATCAAGCTCTTTTTAGCCTACTGCTCTGTTTATTTCACTCTGAGGAAACAAACACAGAAGGTGCTTTGATTTTCTCTCCTTCAAGGAAATCTATTATCTGGAAAAGAATTGTCTTTAAGTCTGTCAAAGATTGCTCTGCATACATGGCCAGTATCACCACATATATCAGGGGGTCAGCCTTATGTTCCCACACTTCCATATACAGTGTGTGATTATTTATTTGTATCACTTTGAGTGACAGAAACTTCAGATCCTAACTAGTTCCTCTTTCATTCTCAACTCACACACATAGCTGGCAAACATGCACTGTGCATTAGTGACCACTAGATGATGGCGGTGTGTACTTTTAAAACAAGTGAATGCAACTGCATTGGTAATACAGTAACATGTCTCTAACAACCCTTCGATAAGCATATGACTATGAGTTGATTTGTCATATCAACAACAAGTAGGTAAGGGTCAGGTGTGCCATCTGAGAATGACCTCATTCTTGTCACTGAGACTCATAGTCGCAGCTGAACACTGACAACACACTCATCATCTAGAACACAGACTATAAGAAAGTCTAAATATCTTCAAATATCTGTAAGTCCAAGTCTAACCGGTTTTCAGTCACTACCTGTGGAAGTGGAGACTTTATATTTTATGGTTCCAGCCTACACGTGTCCATATCTGTATGGAATTTGAAAGTGCTCTGCTATGTTGTTAGGATTGGAGTGTGGAGGCCCCAACGAAGATTATGCAACAATGAGAACAGATTGAAGATGAATCATTTACTAATACTTCCTATGTGCATTTTTAGATCTAGATTGCTCACGTGCTTCAAGAAAGACTACTGTGTAGTTCTTCTAAATAAGTGTCATGGAGGCATATTTTGGAGAGTTAAAAAGTCTCACACTTCTCCAAAGAAGAAAGTGATCATTAATTACTAGGACCTGTATTCTCCCAGGTGCTTAGGTCAAAAAGTGCTTTGCTCCAAAATTCATGGATTCAATTCTAAACATTCCTCTCACAAAATATCTGTTCGCAGACGATGTCCTCATTTACGCAACGCAATCATCCTCAAGTGTCCCAGTGATCTTAAGCATAATTGAAGATTTCTGTAGCTTTTCAGGCTATAGAATGAACTAGGGGAAAAGTGAGCTTATGCCAGTTGGGCTGGACTCCGCTCAACTCTCACACCTCCCTTTCAAAATATCTAAAGATAAATTTACATACCTTGGCGTTGTTGTAACCAGATTGCCAACATCTCTTTTCACAGCCAACTTTACTCCTTTGTTGGAGAAGTTGCAGCTGAATATTCAATTTTGGAAGTCCCTTCCCATCTCTCTAATAGGAAGGATTAATACCATCAAAATGATCTTCCTTCCACAGCTGTTGTACCTTCTCCAAAATCTCCCAATCTTTCTTCCTAAGACATTTTTTAAGCAGCTGGATTCAATAATCATGCCCTTTATCTGGCACTACAAAACCCACAGGATCAACCTTAGGCCTATAGCACTGTTGCTGAATGACTATAGTGGGTATTGGGCGTGGATAGAATTGGAAAGGGAGCAGTGCACCCCCTATGATCTAGCAGCTGTTATACTTTCTCCAATTGCTCCTAAAAAAAACTATTTATGAGGGCAATTTTATTATTCATAATATGATGAAGATCTGGAAACAAATCAAAATATTCTGTGATGTAAACTCACTATCCCTTTTCCTTCCTATAGTTAATAACCCATCCTTTCCACCATCAATGCTGGGCAGTGGCTTCAAGCATTGGAAGGAGGCGGTATACACAACATTGGGGATCTCTACCTAAATGGGAGATTTGCGTCTTTCACTGAACTGCAAGAGAAATATGCTCTCAGCAAGAATAATTTCTTTAGATTCTTACAAATAAGAAACTTTGTACAATCATACTCAAAAGATTTTGTCACAGCCACCCCCTCCTGCTTAGATAAGTGTCTTAGGAACTACTTTAACAGCTAGTCCATCTCATTGCTGTATGGGACACTACAGAATCTTCACTTACCTTGATCAAATTCAATTAAGGCAGTTTGGGAGGAAGAGCTAGGGTTAGAAATTTCTGATGGATTCTGGAAAAATAGCCGAGAAGAAATTCAACACTGTTCCATACACGCGAGACATTGTCTTATCCAATTAAAGTGGTACACAGACTCCACTACTCAAAGACCAAATTCCACAAGATATTTGATAGATAATGTCTCTCCAATTTGTGATAAGTGTAATGCTGGTGATGGGACAAGCCCACAGCTTTGTTCTTTGCCCTACTTTACAAGGATACTGGCAGCGCATCTTTAAAGTCCTTGCTGAAGTAATACAAAAGGACCTTGAGCCAGATGTTCTTCTTATATCGTTTGGACTGTCAAACCTGTCATTCAAACTGTCCAAATATAAACAACAATTTCTGTCTTATGGACTCCTGACAGCAAAAAAGCTCATACTGACCTTTTGGAAGAAACAGCAGGCACCTTCCCTTGGCTCAGTGAGTTAACTAGCACACTGCACCTTGAGGAAATTAGGTTTTCCTTAAGAGATAAAAGGCACCACTTTGATAGAATTTGGGCCCCTTTTATGAGGTATTTTGATGAGAATAGTTAAGCACTAACTGATCATCAACAACCCCAAATTTCCCTCCCTTGTCCCTGACCTTTTTTCTGTTGATATAAGCAGACGACTCCCTTATTTTCTTCTTCTTCGTTTCTTTTCCTTTCTTTTGTTTTGTTTTCCTCCCTCACCTGGGTGGGTGGGATATGCTTAGGGGTTTAAGTGTGCTGGTATTAGTGGTATACAACATGTATTCCATTTTTTGCTACTATAACTGATACACTTGTTCTTGTGATTATAAGTTAAAAACTGGAGAACAGCAATGTGACATTGTTGATTGTAATCTGTATCTGTATCTGTATCTGTAATCTGTAAAGTATTCTTTGCTCCATACATTTCAGTTTGCACTGAGCACTTTTTGGACTTGAGCACCTGGGAGGATGCCGCCCTATGTGTTTATGGCTGTCACTTAGGGATCACTCAACCTGGTACTTTGGACATTACAGTGTACTGAACAGCAAGAATGAGTAACTGACCAATCAGATTTCAGCTCCTCTTGATCCTTCCCTCTGACTCACCTGTCCTGAAGGAGGAAGTGAAGGTCAGTGACAGACGGCTGCTCTGGGCTCCATTATTCCTACTCTATAGAAACTACTACTGCAAGTGTGAATAACATAAACAATTAAATCCATCAAGAGAAAGTTTTCATTTGTTTGTTAATCTAAGAAACTGATATAAGTTTCTCAAACTCTTCAATGTGAAAGTAAAACTGTAGTTGCTTTCGGAAATGTCTTCACGGCTGGAGGAGGATCTGTCCTGTCCTGTGTGCACTGAGATATACAAGGATCCTGTTCTCCTGTCCTGCACTCACAGCTTCTGTAAAGCCTGTCTGAAGCAGTTCTGGGAATCTAAACCATCCAGAGAATGTCCAGTCTGCAGGAAGAGATCATTAAAGGAGCCTCCAGTCAACCTGGCATTAAGAAACTTGTGTGAGACATACTTACAGGAGCGAGACACACTTACACCCCAGAGAGGAGCACAGTGCAGTATCCATGGTGACCCACTCAGGCTGTTTTGTCACACTGATCAGCAGCTTGTGTGTTTCTCCTGTCGAGACTCCAAACTGCATAAAAGTCACAACTTCAGTCCAATTGTTGAAGCAGCTGCTGACCGAAAAGTAAGTACCATTATCACTGGGCCTAATGAAAAAGATTTGGATTTAGATTAGCTATTGAGTAACCAAAAATGTCATGACTGTCAAGTTGTTGTTATGACTGCAAGTCAACACTGGGTGGCACAATTCATTTACATGTAATTTGTTGCTGCCACGGACCTTCAAGTGTGTTAAGATTAAGAAGCATTCTGAACTGCACCTAGTTGTCTTAGTGATGGTAATCCATGTTGTGTCTAGATTTAAGTTCAAAATCTCTCTCTCTCCCTCTTTTTAACCCCAAACCTCCACCCCACCCCCTCCCATTGTGTCCTCATCATCCAGGAGGAGCTCAAAGTCACCCTGGGTCCCAGGAAGGAGAAACTGAAGATCTTTGAAAAAGCCAAAGTCAACTCTAATGAAATAGCTGAACACATTAAGGTGAACAATATGTTGCATTGATTCATGTGTAAGAATAAGTATTTGTTCTGGACACTGTGTTCTAACAAAATGAAATGCTGACATTCTGGGAATCAACCAGGTTTGCAACAATGTATACAATGGCTCCTAAAAGCTGTACTGAATCAGTAAGCTGACAGAACATGCAGAAATGCACCTTCTCCAGCAACCCACTTGGGATTGCTGTGCTTTGTGTTGTTACAGTACCAATAAACCATCTTTTAATTAATACAGTTTTCGGGATCATTCCTTTCCTCCCTGTTTTTTGTAACATAAACAGGCTGGAAAAAGGTCTTATATGTAACCCTTGTCGTTGTTGACCTCTTTCCAGACTCAGGCCCAACACACAGAGAGGCAGATCAAGGAGGAGTTTGAGAAGCTGCACCAGTTTCTACGAGATGAAGAGGCAGCCAGGATAGCTGCACTGAGGGAGGAAGAGGAGCAGAAGAGTCAGGTGATGAAGGAGAAGATTGAGAAGATGAACAAAGAGATCTCATTTCTTTCAGACACAATCAGAGCCATAGAAGAGCAGATGGGAACTGATGATGTCACATTCCTGCAGGTTAGAATCATACTCAGTATCTCAGTATCTGTGTGTGCGCATGCGCTCATGTGATGTATACACATCATGCATACACACATTCATGTACATAATTCATTCTGATGAATACTATTTGTGCGTGTGTGTTATGTGTGTGTGTGTGTGTGTGTGTGTGTGTGTGTGTGTGTGTGTGCGTGTGCGTGTGTGTGTGTAAGGGCATAATATTTCATTCTTATTTCACTTTACATTTTTCTAGAACTACAAGAGCACAGTGGAAAGGTGAGTGATCTGCCTCCTGTCTCTCTCTTCTCTGTGGTTCTGAACCCAAACCCACAGCAGCACTGACTCCTGAATGTTATTCCAGAGCCCAGTGCACACTGCAGGATCCAGAGAGGGTTTCAGGAGCTCTGAATGTGGCAAAGCACCTGAGCAACCTCAAGTTCAGAGTCTGGGAGAAGATACAGGAAATTCTCCAGTACAGTGAGTTAACAGCACACCATCTCACTCTCTCAAACAGACACACACACACACACACACACACAGGTATATCACTGACAATCCCAGACAGAGTGAGAAGATGAAGAGAGAGGTGGAGATGGGAACCAGGGCTGTGTTATTTATTGGAGAGAGGGAAGGAAGGAAGGAGGGATTGCTTTGTAAGAAAGGAAGGGAGGGGTTACAGAAGAAATTGTGAGAAAGGCTGGAGAAAGCGATAGAGACAGGATGGTAAAACAATCCCACCGTTCCACTAACACCCCTCCCCTCTCCTGTGAGTAACTCCTGCACAGCTGGGATCCCTTCATACTGATGACTTAAGAGTATTTCACTGTTCCTACTTCTGCCATTACACTTGGTAACACCACTATTAATAATGACAATCATTCGTCACATCCCCATCACACATTACTCAGTGTTCAGCTTGTGTGTGTGTTCTTTCTGCCTACAGCTCCTGTCACTCTGGATCCCAACACTGCACACCCACATCTCATCCTGTCTGAGGATCTGACCAGTATGAGACGTGGTGATGAGAGACAGCAGCTTCCTGATAACCCAGAGAGATTTGATGTGTATGCCAGTGTCCTGGGCTCTGAGGGCTTTAACTCAGGGACTCACTGCTGGGATGTGGAGGTTGGAGAGAACACAAGGTGGAATGTGGGTGTGAAGACAGAGTCTAGTCAGAGGAAGGGACAGTATGGTGATGATGTGAGTGGAGAGTGGAGAGTGTTTTATATGGTTGGTAAATATAGAGCACATGCTCTATCACAGCCCTCCATTCTCCTCACAGTGAAGCAGAAACTCCAGAGGATCAGAGTGCAGCTGGACTGGGACAAAGGGAAACTCTCATTCTCTAACCCTGATAATAACACACACCTACACACTTTCAAACACACTTTCACTGAGAGAGTGTTTCCATTCTTTAACAATGCCTGTGAACTCTCTCCTCTGAGGATGTTACCAGTGAAGGCCTCAGTAAGTGTGCAGCAACCCAGTTAGAGACTTCATATAGGGGAAATATTTTATGATTTGTTGTCTGCAATATTTACCTCTAGTGAAATTATTGAGAATTGGAGACTACATCCTTTAGATATGTGATGTGTCGACAAACCTTTTCAGGAATGAAAAAAGAGCTGGTATGAACTGGTTATCACATTTCCCCTTCTGTCCCTCCTTAATTGTCCAGAAGGAGGAAGTGAAGTTCAGTGACAGACAGCTGCTCTGCTGATGTCACTCCTGTAGATAGATAACAGAAATTTAAAACAATATAAGTGGACTTAGTTGTTTTCAGGAAAAGGTTTACTGGCATACTTTTGTTAAAAGACTGGAGAAAAGAAGAATTGAATAAACTCCTGAAAGTCAGAGTAGGCTGCCGTTAGCATGGCTGTAAACTGACTCCATGACTGGAAGAGGATCTCAGCTCTTCAGGATCTTACTCTTCTACTGCACACAATAGTGTTACTGTAAGCAGCTTTATTCAATGTCCTGTAGAGTGCTTGTCTTGTACATAATGCTCATCACGTTTCCCAAGTGTTTGAAATAAAGAACAATGATTACGGAAAAAGTATTCCTCCTAGTTGGTTATCCAGGCAAATAAAAGAATGAATGAACAAAATGAGTAAACTGCTCTTTTTATTTCACTAGAAACTAAAACTCAGAAGGTGCTTTGATTTTCTCTTCTTCAACAGAATGACTTATCTGCAAAAAGAAAATGTCTTAAAATCGGTTAAACACGGCTCTGCACACATACCCAGTATCAGAACAGTGTGACAGTTTATTTGTGTCATTTTCAGACTGTTTCAGAGTGACAAACTTCAGACCCTCACTACTTCTTCATTCATTTTCCACTCACACAGTAGCTGACAAAGATGCACTGTATGTCAGTGACCAGTAGATGGTACTGCTGCTTTATTTTTAAAAAGTGAATGCGTCTGCATTAGTTATACAGTAACATGTCTGTAACACGCCTTGGATAAGCTTATATAAATGTGATTTGATTTACCGGTATGTCATATTACCAACAAGCATCATGTAACATTTTATGTCATAAGCGGCAACAAAGATCAGCTGTGCCCTCTGAAAATTAACTGAATCATCACTGAGACCCTCAGAGTCACAGCTGAACACTAACACACTCATCATCTGGAACACACAGACTTAAGAAAGTCTAAATCCATCTATCTATTAATGCAAGGAACGTCTGTCTGTGTGCTCCATGCATAACTCTCAAACCGTTCGTCCAACTGACCTCAGATTTGGCATGCATCTTGCTATTGGCATGAGTGAGTGCAGTGCCAAATTTGGTACAGATATCAGTAAATTAAGCCGTTGCCTTCTGCCGCTGTAAACATAGCGGCACACACAAGGGCAATGCACTTGTATAATTTTATAAGTCCATGTCTAACCGATTTTTAGTCACTACCTGTGGAAGTGGAGACTTTGTACTTCACATTTAGCCTACGGTTCCAGAATCTGAAAGTGCTCCGCAATGTGGACTTGTGCGGAGGCCCTAACAGAGCATAGAGGATTATATGCAGCAATGACAACAGGACAGAGATTCAACAGTAATCATTTATAAATACTTCCTATGGCGCATGTGTAGAGCTAGATTGCTCATGTGCTTCAGGAAAGACAATGTAATGGAGGCACATTTTGGAGAGTATTGGTATTGTCATAAAAACTTTGCGGTAAGGGTACATGAATTATCATGAATTCATGCATGATTTCATTCATGATTCATGCATTACTTCATCTCTGAATATCTAATGACTCATCAGGTATTAGCATGAATT
The DNA here is from genome assembly GCA_027497455.2 of Sardinella longiceps. Lineage (NCBI taxonomy): Eukaryota > Metazoa > Chordata > Actinopteri > Clupeiformes > Clupeidae > Sardinella > Sardinella longiceps. The sequence continues at coordinate 15,663,034 of JAODXP020000016.1, read as the reverse complement.
CATTGTTTATCATTATTGACCTCCTGCTGAAATAGCAGATGATCTTAAGCATTAATTACTCTGGGTACATCATCATGAGTCATGAATAATTACACATGATCATGATGTTTTTGTTCAAAAGAATTTGATATAATAAAAGTACTTATTTAGCCTACTTTGGCCTAGTTCCTCATATCTATCCCATACATCAACTACATTTTACCAATTTAACCATGTCAACACTTTAGTTGAGGGGGCACAAACATGATCAATTCATGATGATCGGAGATGAAGTAATGCATGAATCATGAATTTATCATGGATAAAATACCGTAATTTCCCGACTATTAGCCGCAGCTTATACATTGATTTTGCTAAAATTTCTTCCGCTATGAGGTTAAAACAGGGGGGCAGTTAATATGGTGTTAATATGGTTTTGTTTTTTTTAACTTGCATAAAACACTGTCCTGCGGCTTATACACAATGCGGCTTATATGCGGGAAATTACTGTAATGCATGAATTCATGATGATTCATGTATCCTTACCGCAAAGTGTTACCGAAGTTGGAATATGGTAGTTTATGTTTTCATGTTTTCATGTGTTGACCTAAAGACCACACATATTGTTACTTTGAACTTTCACCTGGCACAAAGGAGTTTTGAGAGATTCTGTTTGGTGAAACTAAGTTGTGAAACTGACGAATCAGCTCTCAGCTCTTTTGATCCCTCTCTCAGTCACATGTGTCCTGAAGGAGGAGGTGAAGCTCAGTGACAAACGACAACAAATATTTCCAAGGCCAGCAACACAAATTTTAAAATAAGTAATACTCTAAACTTTTAATGAAGAAGATACTGTATGTATCAGCGTCTCTAGATATCTCAAACACTGCCCTTTAAACTATTGAGGTGTGTTTGAATATATCTTTAACACCAGGAAGCAAAGTGTTCTGCCTGGCCTGAAGTGGCTCACCAGGCTATTGCACACAATGTAATATTTCACTCTCTCATCATTTCAGATATATCAGTTTGCATTATATAAATGCCTGTATTTTTGCACAAATACAGTATTTGTGGGAAAATTGTTTCTTATGCATTGTCATCCTGATAAAGGGCAATTCCACGAAAAAGTCAACCTCACCTTAAAACTTAAAAGTCTAATTTACATGGACATTCAAATTCTTTCAGAAAACTTTCAATACAAAAAAGTATTGTCTCGATGTACATAATCATCTGAGCAAGTTTCGAAAGGATGTCTATTTGTAACAATTTTAACCCTATTCAGCCATAATGTAAGTCTATGGAGGGGCTTATATTTGGCATAAGTGGGTGATAACACACACAAAGCTGCAATGTTATCAGTTATTTTCTATTATTATATTACTATTTCAGTCGTTACAGGTTAAAATCCACCATTCACACTTGTTTCGTATAGTTTTTGGAAGGTTTTTTTCAGACGTCACGTCCATAACGCCATTTATCACAAAATATCCCTAATGAAAACCAACTTATCTTACACTTACATTTAAATTGTCTTTTTCTACGTTCACTGAGGTGTGCTGTTTGGTATGAATGGAATAATATTTATGTTTCTAAGGAAATTTCTTTTGATGATGCTCATATTTTTTGTGTTTGCCTGTATTCAGCCATAAAGTTTGCTGTGAAATACTACAAAGCTTGCAGAGGTTATGTGGCCTTTTGTTCATCAATAATGCTTGAAAATGTCACGTCCATAACGCTAGAATTGCCCATAAATAAAGTAAATAAATAAAAGTGCATTGTACTGTTTATTTCACTGTGACCCACTGTGGTCAAAGGTGCTTTGATTCTCTGTCTATACAGTAAATGACATGGAAATGACTTAGCCCGGTCACAGGTGACTGATTATGTGTCATTTTCAGACAGTTTACAGTTGTCATTTTTATAGGGTCAGTTTACATCACTCAAATGTAACTATCTGTGTGAACACTCCTGTGTGTGTGTGTGTGTGTGTGTGTGTGTGTGTGTGTGTGTGTGTGTGTGTGTGTGTGTGTGTGTGTGTGTTCAGTTCACACCTCCAAGCTGTATAATACATATGGGAATATGGAAGAAGCACAGTTGATCATGTACACAGGAACATTATCAGTCTTGTCAGTCAGACAGTCTGTGTGAGTCCCTTTTTGTAGGAAGAGTGAATCCCTATC
>JAODXP020000016.1:15573863-15660775 GCA_027497455.2 Sardinella longiceps | reverse complement strand
CATCCTTACCTCTCCTCTATCCTGTGTAGGTGAGTGTCTCTCTCCTCTGTGAGCGTGCTGATCTCTCTCTCCGTCTCCTCCCGTAGTGTGTCCATCTCACTCTCCAGCTCCCTGCTCACGCTCCCTCAGCTGCTGCAGGGAGTCTGGGTCAGAATCACGGTACGCACTACACACACACACACAGAGAGAGAGAGACACACACACACACAGCACCAGCGTTATACAAGTAAATTTTGGCATAGAGGGGAGCACACAAATGTCACAAATGCCAGAAAACAACTACATGTAGATAGTTTTAGAGTGTGCATGTACTGTATGTAGGTGTGTGTGTGTGTGTGTGTGTGTGTGTGTGTGTGTGTGTGTGTGTGTGTGTGTGTGTGTGTGTGTGTGTGTGTGTGTGTGCGTGCGTGCGTGCGTGCGTGTCACCTCAGTTGTGTGGTCTCCTGGCTCATGGTCTTCAACTCTCTGCGCAGGGTTGGAGAGCCTCCGAGCCCAGGCCCTGGCAGCTGCGCATGAGCCTCAGCGATCTCGGTCTCCAGCTGGGGTCAAAAGGTCAAAGGTCAGACCCTCACCGCTGTCCCTCCAAAACACAACAACCTCCTCTACCGACCCACTGACAAGTAACTAGAATACAGTGAGTGAGTGAGTGTGAGTGTGTGTGTGTGTGTGTGTGTGTGTGTGTGTGTGTGTGTGTGTGTGTGTGTACACCAAAGAGTACAAGGGGAGCATGCAACAGGTAGCTTCTGTTGTGGTGGGGGTGGTAACAAAGTAATAGAAAGAAGAGAAAGAATAAGAAGGGGGAAAGGAAGAGAAGAGAGGAAGAGGGAAGGGAGGAGAGGCGAAGAGGTGAAGACAGGATGAGGACGAGGAGGGGGAGGAGGAGGAGGGGGGAAGGGTAAGAAGAGGAGAGATGAGTCGACAGGAGAGGCACACTGAGGAGGTTAAGGACTAAATACAGATCAGGCACTGCTGGGGAGGAGGGATTACACTGCTACTTAACACAGAGAGAGAGAGAGAGAGAGGGGGATAGAGAGACACGGAGAGAGAGAGAGAGAGAAAGAGAGAGCGGCAGACAGACAGACAGACGGTGGGGGAGGAGGAGTAATCAGACAGCTCTGAGTGTGAATGAATCTGGTTTAATTACTTTGTCTGACTGTGTGTGCAAGCATGTGTGTGTGTGTGTGTGTGTGTGTGTGTGTGTGTGTGTGCATGTGCGTGCGCACATGCCCATGGGATTACATCTGAATGAGCTGAGTCATTATATATGAGTGTGTGTAAATGATATGAGTCAATGCACGTGAGTGTGTATACAGCAGTGAACGATTCAGAGTGTGTGAGATAGATAGTGAGATAGATAGATAGATAGATAGATAGATAGATAGATCATATAAGAATGTCATATAAGAAATTCAGAGTGCGTCTGTATTAAGTGCTGAAAGTACACACATAAAATCACCATCGGAAGAACAAATTGAAAGTAGGAGAATGAGATTGTTGTGTTGTATGTATTCAGGACACTATGAGAACGAGTGTGTGAGTGTGTGTGTGTGTGTGTGTCCCATCCTCACCTGTAGTGTGCGTGCACTGAGCTCTCTCTTGTCGGTGGCCAGGGCCTGGTTGAGGGCGGCCATCTTGTCCAGGGCGTCCCGGGCCTCAGCCAGCTCTCTCTTCAGCAGCGTCGCCTCAGACGAGGACAGACAGCGCACACTCTCACGAGCCTGCAGCACAGGGGAGAGGGGAGAGGGGAGAGGGGAGGAGAGAGAGAGAGAGAGAGAGAGAGAGAGAGAGAGAGAGAGAGAGAGAGAGAGAGAGAGAGAGAGAGAGAGAGAGAGAGAGAGAGAGAGAGAGAGAGAGAGAGAGAGAGAGGGGGGAAGGGGGGGTATTGGGAGATGGAGATAAGTAGAGAGATAGGTAGAAAATGGAAGTAGAGAGAGAGAAAGAGAGGGAGAGGAGAGAGGAAAGAGAGAAGCAAGTATGGAGGGAGGGTGAGGAAAGAGGAAAGAAGATAAGGGGAAAAGAGAGAGAATCAGGGGAGAGGAGGAAGAGACAGAATGAAGAAAAGATAGAGAGGGAGCAGGAAGAGTGCAGGATATGAAAGAGAGAGAGAGAGAGAGGAAGAGGGGAAGGGGGAAGGGGAGGAAAGAGAGGAGGAGGAGGAGGAGGGGAGAGGAGGATTAGGGGGAGGTAAAGCCAGGTTGTCTCCGTGCCTGATTTACCATGAATGGTGAAGCCTGAGCTCTACTGCTGCAACTGAAGCAACTCACCAGCAGTTCATAAGTTGGTTTGTCTATCTATGTGTGTGTGTGCGTGCGCGCGCGCCTTTGCTCAGTGCCTCACTCTTGCATCCACTCTCTCCAGCCTGTGAGTGTGTGTGTGTGTGTGTGTGTGTGTGTGTGTGTGTGTGTGTGTGTGTGTGTGTGTGTGTGTGTGTGTGTGTGTGTGTTTGTGTGTACCTTGCTCAGAGCGTCTCTGTGTTCTGTGGTCTCTCTCTCTAGACGAGCTCTCTCCAGCTGCTCTCTCTCCAGCTCCCCCTGCAGGCTGTGCAGCTCCATGCGGCTCCGAGACTCACGCTCACACACACGGGCAGTCTCCTCAGCCTCCGTCTCCAACCTGCACAACACACACACACACACACAATTTATTGTCTTTTAATTATTGTAATTTAGAAACTCAAGGCAGTACTCAGCACACAATATTTCTAAAGATTTCTGCAGAATCACTCAGTATAAAAGGAAAAGGCACACTCAAAGACTCTTATACTTATGCGTGCACAGAAATATTCTGATTTATAAAACCCCACGCACACATGTACCACGCCAATTCCCCTTTAAAAATCACAACCCACTCTAAATTTGCAACTTCTCTGCATACGTCAAGATATACCCATAATTGCCTATAATATTCACACAAACACCCTTAATGAATATTGATCTGATCTGAGGACAACAGAAGGAAAGACAAGAAGGCGCAACTTCACCGACTGTGAAGTAGAAGTTTGCGTAGAGCATGGTGTACACATTTTTGTGTGCGGACGCATTGTTTATAAATGAGGCCCCAGGTCTAAGCACAAAGCTAGGCTTAGCCCATTCTCAATGTCTCCAACTTTTTCAGATGCAGAATAACTTGCATACACAATTGCGCACACACACACACACACACACACACACACACACACACACACACACACACACACACACACACACACACACACACACACACACCATATTGTATAAACTCAAATCAGTACTCAGCACACAGATGTTCATAAATCAAAATGTCTCTGCAGAATGACTCACACTCACACACAAACACACACTCAGGTTTTCCTCTGAGAAAAATCAATTACAGCAGATTGATTGCCAGTGATTAACTTTAACGAGTGAAGACTCCACACACCCATCTGTTCCTCACACTCCAGCTGGATGTGTGTAGGTTTGTGTGTGAGAGAGAGAGTGTGTGTGTGTGTGTGTGTGTGTGTGTGGTCTGCAGTAATCTGCAGACTCGACTCCCAAATCATTGCTTTAATCTGTGTATGCATATGTGCACATGTGCCAATGGAAAAATATGTGTGTGTGTGTGTGTGTGTGTGTGTGTGTGTGTGTGTGTGTGTGTGTGTGTGCACGAGAGAGAGAGAGAGAGAGTGAGTGTGTGTGACTCTTGTATGTCATTATCCATCTCTCTCCTCTGTCTGGTACACTGGGTCTTTCCTGTGAAGTGAGAGTGAATAGAGCCAGACGGCAAGTCAGGCTGTTGCCTCCAAAATGTGAGAGCAGAGTTGGTGTGGGGGAAATTGAGGAGAAGTATTGGAAGTGCAAGTGAATGATAACAGTGAATGATAACAATGGATCGCTAATTAAAACTGAATAATATGCATATAATATTATTTGTCTGATTATGATCCATTTGCTTTCTTGGGTTTAGAGAAAAATCAGTCATGATATGTAAATTCATGTTCTAATTCCAACACTTCAAGAAACGTTATGAGTGGCCTCTACTAGTCTCATAGTGTGAATGACTGATAAGCTCAGTATAACAAGCTAAAGTTAGCTACAATGACAATGGTGCACTGAAATACCAAGTTAGTTAGCTAACAAAGCTAACTATTGTATTATCAACCAAAACTGTCCTCAATATCTTTGAGTGTGTAACTCGGCTGCACAGCAGAAAACGTTGCGCAGTGTTCCTTTTTCATCCACATCACATCTTTGATGGAAATGCATGCAGATGAGAATATTATTGAGACTAAATATTGTTAATGCTCATATGAGATGCAAATAAGTTAAATGGAGACCCACTTGTGTGTGTGTGTGTGTGTGTGTGTGTGTGTGTGTGTGTGTGTGTGTGTGTGTGTGTGTGTGTGTGCGTGTGTGTGTGTGTGTGTGCGTGCGTGTACCGTTTCTGTCGCTCTCTCTCCATCTCTCTCTTCTCCTCCTCCTCTCTTTCTCGCTGCCGTCGGAGGCTGTCATTTTCCCTCCTCAGTTCCGCCAGGTGTCTCTCACCTTCTTCTACCTGAGCGCGTAGAGATGCCACCATCTCCTTCTCACTGAGGCATGATAACACACACACACACACACACACACACACACACACACACACACACACACACACACACACGCTAATTAACAAAGCTCTCTGCAACATGATACTGCAGGTGTGAAGCACCTGGCTGTGGGCACAGAGGTTCATTGAAAGTGAATCTAACTGAGTGTGTGTTGGTTTGTGTGTGTGATTCTGCATGTGAATGCCTTTATGTGTATGAGTATGTGAATGTTTGTGCAAATGTATGTTTAGGGATGTGTGTGTGTGTGTGTGTGTGTGTGTGTGTGTGTGTGTGTGTGTGTGTGTGTTGAAGTCACCTCTGCAGCAGGTTGTGTGTGTGTGTCTCAGCTCCTGGGCTGTCTGCAGTGAGTGTGTGTGTGTGTTTGTGTTTGTGTGTGTGTGTGTGTTGTAGTCACCTCTGCAGCAGGTCGTGTGTATGTCTCAGCTCCTGGGCTGTCTGCAGTGTGTGTGAGTGTTGGTCATCTGCATCCGTCTGCAGCTGTGTGACACGCTTGTCCAGCGCCTCCCTCTCCTGAGTTAGTCTCCTCACACTCACCTCAGCATCCTACACACACACACACACACACACACACACACACACACACACACACACACACTTGATTACTTTTATTTGGACCCAGAAAACAAGCAAATGATACAAGATCCAAACACTGTGGGAAAAGTCAATGACATGGTGACAGATCTACTAGGCTTACAAACTTATACCACACACACACACACACACACACACACACACACACACACACACAAATCAACAACATGAATGAATGTATCTACATTAAAGAATAAGTCATTCCCATCCATGCCCATACACCTCCTCCAAACAAGCCTGTCAAACTACTGTAGGTAGTAGTTGAATCCTCACCTGCAGTTCCTGGTGCTTCCACTGGAGGGAGCTCTCAGCCTGAGCAATGATTGACAGCAGAGAGGGCAGCCCCTTAGCCAAACCCCCATTCACAGCCAGGAGAGGGGCATCTCCCGCTCCGCCACGACTGATCAGGACACGGGACTGCAAACACACACACACACACACACACACACACACACACACACACACACACAAATGAGCATACAGAAACACTCACACACACACACACACACACACACACACACACACACACACACACACCAACACATACATGCACATACTGTACACACTTCCTGTCATACATAAAGTAAGTTTTACAGAAACAAACACACAAAACACACAAAACATGTAAAGACAAGTTGCAGCACAGATGCGCACACTGACACACACACACCCACACACCAGTTTGGAGAGGGCCTCCTGCACAGACTCCAGGTTCCTTTCCATCTCTCTGCTTCTCTCCCACTCTCTCTCGCTCTCCTCCTCTCTCTCCTTCTCTTGTGTCTGTCGCTTCCTCATCTCCTCCATCAGTCTCTCCATCTCTCCATCCTTCTCCTTCACAGACACACTCAGCTCTGTAATCCTGCGCGCACACACACCACACACACACACACACACACACACACACACACACACACACACACACACACACACACCAGTCTTTATTAATAGTCTTTATTCAAATTTAACACAAATATAAAAAGATAAGTGAATAAATCAATCAATATCAAATCATAAAAAAAAAAAATATTTCATTAGTCTTTTATTGTTTATTGTTTATACTCGCCTGTTCCTGAGTTCCTGTCTCTCAGACTGGTGCTGTTCTTTCAGTTCATCCATCTCTCTCTCTTTCTCTCTATCCTTCTCTCTCTCTCTCCGCTCCATTGCCAGCTCTGCCAGAGAGAGGGGACCGTCTGCAGAGAGGGGGGGCACAGAGGAGGAGCGGGGCTCCTGGAGGTCAGGGGTCACGGAAAAGGTCACCAGGGGTCGCACCGAGGAGCAGGAAGTGAGCAGAGAGGAGGAGAGGCGTGAGAACTCCGCCCTAAGCTCCCATAAGTCCCTGCAGCAGACGAGGGCAAAAGAATCAACTTCACGACATGAGGATACAGTGGAACGTAAACAAATAATGTCTGTCAGATGCCATTATCAGCTATATATTGTACTCCTATGAGGAGATGTGTGTGTTTGCATGTGTGTCATCTAGAGCTATGGGATGGGATACGTGATTGTGTGATTGTGTCTGTCTGTGTCTGTGTCTGTGTCTGTGTCTCTCCTCACTTGTCAGTGGCGGTCTTGACGGTGTTGCACTGCCGTCTGAGGGTCACCACCCTGCTCCATAGTGTCATCAGTCGAGTGTGCTCATGACTTATGCGCCCCGTCATATGCTGCACACACACACACACACACACACACACACACACACACACACACACAAAAAATTGTTAGTCTGATGCAAAGTGGGCAAGTAAACAGGAAGTGATGTCAGATAAAAACTGAGAGTCCTACCTCTTTATCCCGCAGCCACTCAGACTCCCGCTGACCCGCCTCCTCCACTGCTTTGGTCCAATCAGTTGTCAGCTTGCGCAGGTCTTCCCTGAGAGATTCGTTGGCTTCTGCTGATTGGCTGAGCTCATCGCGGAGCAGTGCATTGAGCTCTACCAGTCCCACACTCCTGTTGGTGTTTGTGTATGTGTGTGTTGTGTGTGTGTGTGTTGTGTGTGTGTGTGTTTGTGGTAGAAGAAAACAAAGCCAGGAGGCACATGTGGTTATAGAGAATCATATTGTACTCAATCATCAAAATGTAAGGGGTAAAACAGACAGGGGTGGGGGCAAATCCACACATTTACACACTAGTGGCGTTTTCAAGACGACAGGATGTGTGTGTGTGTGTGTGTGTGTGTGTGTGTGTGTGTGTGTGTGTGTGTGTGTGTTTGCAGTCCCATGTCCTGATCAGTCGTGGTGTAGTAAACGTTACGAAACGTTTACTACATCACCCATAGGGATGAAACAGACAGGGGTGGGGGCAAATCCACACATTTACACACTAGTGGCGTTTTCAAGACGACGTAACGTTACGAAACGTTTACTACATCACCCATAGGGATGAATGGGAACTGTTACGTAACGTTAAACGTTACAACTGTTGAATTCGCCACAGGTCTTTTAAGTGTTGTTACAGACAGCATGATCTAGCCACCCATGTGAGGAGGACACTGATGGGGGTGTGGACAAAGGATGGCGATGGGTGAAATCACCTCTGACTACAAAACACCAGCCCACCCTGTCCCATGTAAGTGGTGCTAACCTCTGCTGTTCCTCCTCCAGCCTGATGAGGGCGCTCTCCAGGGAGTCGCTGTGTTCATCACGGATCCTCTTCTGCTCAAGAAAACCACAGCAAGAATTCAGCCTGGAGATGTGTCTCGCAGGGATCCTGTGTGTGTGTGTGTGTGTGTGTGTGTGTGTGTGTGTGTGTGTGTGTGTTTCTGTTTGCAGGTATTCTTGTGCCTGCTCTTGTGTATGTGTTTGTATTTGTTTGGCTGTACACGTATGCATACATGTTTTTGTTGCATATTGTGTGTGTGTGTGTGTGTGTGTGTGTGTGTGTATCTCTGTGTCCTCACCTCCCGTATTCTCATCTCTTTCCCTTCATCATCTACTTGTTGTTCTAAGTGTTGGCACCGAGAGCGATACTCCAGTACCTGCAAACACAAACACACACACACACACACACACACACACACACAAATTATCATGGTCAATTAGCATCATGACAGTTGTCCTACTAACCCTGTAGCATAACTAACAAGCAACAGGAACAGTGACTAACCCTGACTTAACCTTTGACCTCTTTTAAACCTCTTATAACCACTTATAATCACTTTCTTAGTATTTGGTGAAATCCTCTGAACACTGTTCTGTCATCTGAAAGGAATTCAATGAGTGGTTCTCAGCTACCTTTTTCTATGCTTTGTAAGGTTCTGTGAGAATGTGGTATGGCCGGTTCTCTGATATCTTGCTCTGTAGGCAGTGAGGTTCTACGAGAATGTCCATGAAGCTAGGTGCCAGGTGCCTTATTCTAGATTTAATAATGTTCTTGAGTGTTTGTATGAGGTTTATCCTTTGATAGACAGTTCTGTTGCCTGTGAGACCAGAGGTAAGTCTGGTACCACGTTCTGTACATATGAAGCTGGTTCTCAGTACGGTAGCATGTTCTGTATGCATGCATGTAAGGCCGGTTCTCAGTAAGGTACCTTGTTCTGTAGTTTGTGGATAAGAAGGGCCTGTCTGTTCTCTCTCTCTTTGCCCTCTCTCAGCTTCCTCCGCCACTCCCGGTGTTCTGAGTCCACTTGCAGAGAAGAGGACAGGGATGGGTCCAATGACTGGGCAAGCTACACACACACACACACACACACACACACACACACACACACACACATACACAAGCACACACACAAAATTGGTCAATACACTTTCAAGCTAAGAAATACAAATGATACAGATCCACTGTTGAACTGTGCAGACGGTCAACAAACACAAACAAGCACACTCACCCGCTCTGTGAGGGCCTGTGCACGTGACTCCAACTCCAACCTATCAGCACGACTCTCTGCAAGCTCCTCCTCCATACGAGAGAGCTCCGCCCGCAACTCTGCCCTCTCATCCTGCCAACCAATCAGCAGGCTTGTATCCATCCTGCCTGCCTCAGAGCATCTTCAGCCAAACAGGAAGTGTGGCCATTAGGGTCCAGTGATGCCTTTCAGGTTTTATAAATGCAAAAACATAGCTTATTTAGCTTCCATCTCACAAAAGGCACACTTGGTTATGCACCCACTACCTGTACAACAGAGGACAGGTCCTTACACTGGATTTCAATTTGCTTTGATTTAGTATTCTATCCCTACAATGTGTAGCCTATGTGTTTCTAGTTGGGATAGAACAATAACATTAAATCAAAGCAAAATGAGATCAAGTGTGGGGACCTTCTGTTGCATTTTGGATTTCTGATTTTTCTTAATTTGGATCCCAGATTAAACTGTGCACACACTCACTGTCAAGTCACTGTTTATGATGTTTGATGCCATAATAAAGTTATTGATATTACATTATTACTGAGAATACTATTATTTCTCTTTGGATATGCAAGTGAACGTTGATAAATCACATTCTCACCCTTTGGATAAAGAATGTTTAGGCTACATTTGGGGGTGGTTTTTGATTTCTGACACCATGTTGACATGCACTGCTTGTTATGTATCACTCCTGTTACTCCTAGTAACAGCATCGTTAGCTACGGTCATCCTCGTTAGCAGGAGGTAACGCTATAAACTTTAATGAAAACATTGCAAAGGACGGATTTAGATCACTGTTGAAAATACCGTGAGATTCCTGACAAACTACATTGGCGATTTCAATCGTCACAGCCCCTAACGTCAATCGGCCACAAAGTTGTCACAGACAACTCAATCATTGCCGAGATGTGGCTAGAAAATACATTATCCTAGGCTACACGATAGCAGAAACGGAGACCACCTGTTGCTCATCTGTCTACCAATACTGAGCATACTTGTTAACGTAAGTTGTTGCATTTCTTTCTCGAAGAAACTTGCTAACAACTAATAGTCATAACTGCTTAACCTTACCTCTTTCCAAGATGTTTTGAATGTGTTCTGGTAGCCTAAGCGTTTAATGCATTTCCTAAAACAGTTCCAGCTGTTAATGCTAAATCCAAGTGTTTAACCAACAGAGATCTGGCACGGATATTCCCCAAAAATGGGTCCACCGTTCAGTTACTGTGCTTCGTCAAAATTGCCTTCCAACTCTCCAGCAGCCCATTCAATTCCTACAGGATTTGAAAATGAAATCTTCACCTTTCACATCTGCTCTGAAAGAAGAGGAAAACTACGCTTGCGCTTCTGCGCAGCGCCAACACATGGCTTGGAGTCGCTCTGTATCAAAGTGCTCTCTGGAATCTTTGGTCTCAATCATGAATCAACCTAGCCTGGCGAATGCCAACTAAAATCACAAATAAGCACGCAAAGGAGCATGGGTATTCCCAGGCTAGAATCAACCGCGGTGGCGGGCTCTGTTGCAGAGAGTACCAGGGGCATCAACACAATGATTTCAATTCAGTTCTAAATATGTTTCTATTCAGACCCATCATCATTCAAACTAGCCTATGTAGACCTATGTAGAATTGGATTTGAAATTATTTTCTAACTTTTCGTTGATGTCTACCATGGCAAATAAATATATGCCTATAACCATAAATTGAAATAAAAATTGACAAATGTTTTAAATTTTCTGTATTTTCATAACAGGATCTGAGAAGGGTTAGCCTTAGACTGGGTGTGTAATCCACTGATCTGGAGTCTGTGTCTGTGTACAGATATTGCCACAGAGAGGACTTTGGCCTGAGGTCTCTCTGGAGAATAGAGACTTTCTATAGGCTAATGTCAGCAAATGATCTCATCCATTGTGCATATATGAGATCATAACAACCAATCAGAATGTTTCTGACATATCAAGGCTGATCATTGACTTTTGTAGTGATAGTGTGTCTTGGTGCAACAAGATATCTGTACTACTTTCAATTTGATTGGGTGTCCTGAAGCTGATCCGAAGATTAGACGAACACTTGCTCAGAACTTATGCCACTCTATTAGGCTAATTCATTGGCTTTACAAATAATTATTACAATACATCTGAAATAACTGAAACTGAAATAGGCCTAATGGGTGATCAATTCAGCAACATCGTCTCGGCATCATATATTCTATGGCTCCTTTCATGAAGTGGTGTTTACTCCGAGTTCAGGGAAATGGCGAACAAGCGTTCTTTCACAGAAGAGGATTTCTCTTGCCCTGTGTGTCGGGATGTCTTCAAGGATCCTGTCATCATGAGATGCAGTCACAGCGTGTGTAAGGTTTGTCTGCAGCAGTTCTGGGAAACCAAGAGATCAAGAGAATGTCCAGTCTGCAGGAAAAGGTTCACAAAATCAGTCCCAGCCCCTAACTTGGCATTGAGGACTTTGTGTGAGGCCTACATACAGGAGAGAAGCCAGAGAGACTCTGAGGTGGTCTGCAGTCTACACAGTGAGAAACTCAAGCTCTTCTGTGTGGAGGATGAACAGCCTGTGTGTCTGGTGTGCAGAGACTCACGGGAACACAAGAATCACACCTTCAGTCCCATAGAAGAGATTACACCTGAGTATAAGGTAAGCTGGGGAAGGGTGCAGTGATTTTACCTGAATTAACTATGATTCACTTCTAAAACTATTAACGATGGATAAACTTGTTTACTATCTACTAAGGGTAACAACAAGTCTCCTCCTCAATATCATTTCAGTAATCAAGATCTATCATGAAGATATACAGGTTTTGAATGTTTGGAATGTGATTTGTTATTTGCAGTATATGCATTAAATTCTTTTCAGGAACAAATGAAGACACATATGAGAAAGCTCAAAGAAAAGATCAAAACACGTATAGACATTCAGTCAACTTACGACGAAACGGCAAATCATATTAAGGTAAAGAAGTGTTACAAAATAAATAGTTAGTTATGTAGCCTATGTTGTATTTATTCCTGTACTCAATGTGGATGATTTCAAATGTAACTGACACTCTCTAATTAAATTTGATCATTGCCTTTGTCATTTAGAAACAGGCCCAGAACACAGAGAGACTTATCAAGGAAGAGTTTGAAAAGCTTCACCTGTTTCTACGAGATGAAGAGGCAGCAAGGATAGCTGCACTGAGGGAGGAAGAGGAGCAGAAGAGTCAGATGATGAAGACGAATATTGAGAAGATGAGCAGAGAGATCTCATCTCTTTCAGACACTATCAAAGCCATTGAAGATAGCATGGGGGATGATGACATCACATTCCTGCAGGTGGGTTATGATCATCATGCCTGTGCTGTATGTCATGGCCTACTGTAAATTGATTATATGCATAATAACAGTTTACTCACCTGCTAGTTTACCACTACATTCCTGCCTGTTGATATGTATCATATTAGGCGTTACCCTGATGTTATGGCTTGACAAACAGATAGAATGTTTATTCATTCATTCATATAGGCTCAAATGCAGTAAATATTAAATAAGTACGAAATATATTTGTTTCCCTTTGTTCTTGTTTTTCTACAGAACTACAAAAGTAAAGTGGAAAGGTGAGTAATATGCCTCCTGTATGCCACTCGTCTCTGTGGTTCTGAACCCAAACCCACAGCAGCACTGACTCCTGAATGTTATTCCAGAGCCCAGTGCACACTGCAGGATCCAGAGAGGGTTTCAGGAGCTCTGATCAATGTGGCAAAGCACCTGGGCAACCTGAAGTTCAGAGTCTGGGAGAAGATGCAAAAACTTATTGAAAACAGTGAGTACACAGTTAATGTACACATATCATACACACACACTGTATGAGGCTAGTACATCCGTCTCCTTATCTGTTGTTGGTGTGAGGTCAAGGGTTTGACCCTGACTGGACTGTGCAGGATGACCTTAGTTATGCACGCATACACAGTACACACACACACACACACACACACACACACACACACACACACACAAACACAATTCATGGACACCGGACACCCAAGTGCATAATTTGGAGCAAATACATATCTGTATCTAAGAACATTCTCAGTGTGCCAAGGCAGTGTGGTCACAAACACAATATAGATTCCAGATGGTGTTCTGTATCACCGATCACCACCAAAATTGAATCAGTTGTTACTTGTCCCAATACACACTCCCAAAAATTTCATCCAAATCCGTTCAGTACTTTTCGAATCATTTTGTATACAGACAGACACACAGATGCTGGCGAAAGCATAACTTTCTTCGCTGAGGTAATAGTTAACCTCCCTATCCTCTGTCATTCACATCACTCAGTCTTTGGGACAAGGAGAGCAATATTTATGTGTTTTTCTCTGCAGTTCCTGTGACTCTGGATCCCAACACTGCATCCCCACGTCTCATCCTGTCTGAGGATTTGACCAGTGTGAGACGTGGTGATGAGAGACAGCAGCTTCCTGATAACCCAGAGAGATTTGATAGAGCTGCAAGTGTCCTGGGCTCTGAGGGCTTTAACACAGGGATACACTGCTGGGATGTGGAGGTTGGGGAGAGTCCATGGTGGCAAGTTGGTTTAATGACAGAGTCTAACCGCCGAAAGGGAGACTACACCTCTTTGAGTGGGCGGTGGTATGTCCGATGCAAAGACAACGAATATAGAGCAAGAGCTCCACCATACATCTCCACTGTCCTCCTAGTGGAGCAGAAACTCCAGAGGATCAGAGTGCAGCTGGACTGGGACAGAGGAGAGCTCTCATTCTCTGACCCTGATAATAACACATACCTACACACTTTTATACACACTTTCACTGAGAGAGTGTTTCCATACTTCAACACTAATGACTTTCCTCTGAGGATCCTACCAGTGAAGGACACACAGAATGTAGAGCAGCATGGTTTTAGATTTTGCCTCTGTTTAAAAGGAGCTGTGTAGTGTCCAAGAAAAGTCAAAGAAACAACAAAAAAAATGTGAAGAAAAGAACAAACATATTGAGAATATGTCAGAAACTTTCTCAGTCCTTTTAATATGTATCTCTTCATGTGTCTGACCTCATGTAAGTAGTGCAACTTTGCAAAAAATAAACAAGCTTGTGGAGAATCCATGATGTTGTCTTAATGGATAGGCCCAAACAGAGGGCTATTGGACCCTGTGAGAAGGGGCCCAGCTGGAGGGCCAATGATAAGTGCCTCCCTCCCGCCTCCCTTTGCCCCACCCCTGGGTCAAGTCAGTGCCACACAAACATTCACCTCAGTGGAGGAGGCAGCTGTTCTTTGCACCCTCCATTCTCCGATAAACACCATGTTCCCTGATGTTACAGAGTATAGGCAAAAACAATATGACAATGCTGTAGCTACAATATTATAATTAAGTATACACACAGTACAAGATGTGAGGAAATCACAGCAATAAGGGATTACAGTCCATGACATTCTGTCCCTATCCCTATCCAATATGCAGCCTGTCCCTCTGATACAGTTCTATCTAGAGGCCAGTCCAGGGACATAGATGTCAATCTGAGCTGATACAGTTATATCTGGAGGCTAGTCCTGCCACATGAATTACAATCTGAACTGAATTATTTGAGAGCATCTTAAAGCAATGATACGCCGTCATTCAAGCATAGCTCTGTTGCATGAGCCTGCTGCTGACTGCACTGAATAGCGTGTTGAACAAAAGAATTTGGACCAACAGAGTGAACTCAAAAGTGAAGAAGTAAACGATCTTTCAGTTTTGAATGTTAAATTCATCCATTGACTCAATGCCAAGAGCTTATTCGCATTAGCGTTCGCATTCGGCCTATGTTGTTCAAAATTCTTTCATTCCACTCACTATCTAGTGCAGTCAGCAGACTCATATAACAAGGCAATGTTTGAATGACGCCTAACCATCGCTGTAACCCTCTTAATGAAGGGTCTTTTGGCCATAGGACATTGGGAGTACAGGTGCATTGGTGATTCATTGGTCACCAAACACGACAAACCCTAACACAAACCATGTGTAACTCTACTCACTACCTAATAACAAAATAAGTCAGCTCCTCTGAAGTAGCCATCTCTTATCAATGGTGCCCTACTCCTTCACATAGTTTCCCACAGCCTTGAGTGTGCAGGGGCAAGGGGTAAGTCATGCTGTGGGCTGATATTTGTTGACTAAGTCAGTTGAGTGCTCAAAAGATATCTTGCTCTTGAGTCGAGTACAGACAAACATGTCGTTAATGAACCTTTGTGATACGCTCTTACAGGAGAGTGACGAACCTTCAGTAGGGCCTGAGGTGCTCTGCAGTCTTCATCATGAGGAACTCAAGCTGTTCTGTCTGAAGGATAAACAGCCTGTTTGTTATGTGTGTAGAGACTCCATTAAACACACCGACCATGAAATACGTCCAGTGGATGAAACAGCTTCTGACCATAAGGTAGGCTACGCCATTTATTGGGGATTCACTTAGAAGAAGAAGTAATGTTGACGATATTGATCCTATTCCGATATTGATCCTACTGAGCCTTTCTCTAATTTCAGAAGGAGATCAAGGGCAGACTGGAGCCACTACAGGAAAAACTGAAGACCTTTGAGAAGACTAAAATGACCTGGGAACAAACCGGCAAACACATCAAGGTGAGTCTTCATCTTACATATCACTTCGCTTTTAAGTTGTCTGCCCAAACACCCACTGCTGTGGTTAGTTTCTAAACCATTTCGCTACCTAGGTTACGTCCAGGGGTTAAAGTGTGTGTGTGTGTGGGGGGGGGGGGTACGCAGTACCGGCACCTCAGATAAATGAACAATATCATCCCATTCTTCTCCTATACATTTTTCTGTGTTTGTGCATGAGAGTTCCCCCTCCTGCCAAATCCCACTTTAACCACTGGTTACGTCTAGATTGCTATGCTACTTTGGGACTGGATGGTGGATATGAATATGACGCATTGATATTCTTGTATCCATCCCTTGCATAAGGGTCATGTCAGTCTGAAATCCACTCAGGCCTTGGGGAAGTGCAATTGACTTAGACTCTTACTGTGTTTACACAGTTTATGCATTGTGGCTTTTATGATGTGCGCATGTCATGTACGAGATGATAATGGTGTGTGTTTGTTGATTGTGTAGTGTGTGTATTGAGTGAGTGATCCTGGATGTCTGGTTGTCTGTCTGTTCTATGTCTTTTTATTTATCTGTTCCATCATTTGTGCTGTATTGTACGACAAATTGCCCTTCGGGGACATTAAAGTTTTTAATTAAGGGGACATTAAAGTTTTAAAATTAAGTCTAAGTCTAAGTCTATGCTCTGCTTGTCCTCCATGGCTTTACATTGACTTCATCCAGACACAAGCTGTAAATACAGAGAAGCAGATCAGGGAGGAGTTTGAGAGGCTCCATCGGTTTCTACGGCAGGAGGAAGCAACCCGGATATTTGCACTGAGGGAGGAAGAGGTGCAGAAGAGTCAGATGATGAAGGAGAAGATTGAGAAGATGAACAGAGAAATCTCATCTCTTTCAGACACAATCAGAGCTGTAGAAGAGGAGATGGAAGCAAGTGATGTCACATTCCTGCAGGTACACTGTCCTTCATCTCCCTAGAAACCATCCGTCCAATAATGCCTTGATTAATCCCATCTACATTTACACATTTAGCTACTGACATTTTTCTGTATCTCTGTAACAGTGAAGACCAAATATTCAAACTTGCAACTAACACTAACAGATGAAGGCATATGAACATATGAATTTGGCTATTCTTATATCTATTGACAGCACTTGGCAATGTGAAACAACAGACCTACAGGTAGATTCACTCTGGATAGTTCCTTAAGGGGCCGTTCACACTGAACGAGTATTCTGAAAAATGAGTGACAAAAACATGCGAGGTCGAAAGTGATAAATGTGCGTCTTGTTGCCATGACGGCTAGATAGATCCCCGACTTAGCTATGATTGGCAGCTAGGCAACGGGCCCATTGTTGATGAAAACGCGACCTCAAAAGTTAAACTATTTTCAACTTTGAGCGCTTGCGTTTTTTTAGTCGCTTGCGTTTTAGGGGGGTTTCACACTGAACACGCTTTTCCGCTTGTAAAACGCGAGTATTCTGAAAAATGAGCGACAAAAACATGCGAGGTCGAAAATGATAAATGTACGTCTTGTTGCTATGACAGCTAGATTTGGCTAAACTGCTAACTCCCCGACTTAGCTATGACTGGCAGCTAGGCAACGGGCCCATTGTTGAAGAAAACGCGACCTCAAAAGTTAAACTATTTTCAACTTTGAGCGCTTGCGTTTTTTAGTCGCTTGCGTTTTTACTTGCGCTTTTTTTACGCGAGGCGCGTAGCAGCGGTCAAGTCGCATCGTTCCATAGGGAAACAATTGAAATCGAGCGCCTGGAGGTGAAAAAAGCGTGTCAGTGTGAACGGGCTCTTACTTGGGCTTTTTTTACGCGAGGCGCGTAGCAACGGTCAAGTCGCATCGTTCCATAGGGAAACAATTGAAATCGAGCGCCTGGAGGTGAAAAAAGTGTGTCAGTGTGAACGGCCGCTAAGAACCTCAGAGAAGTCCAAGAGCACTTTGGGGTTATGTGCCTACCACTATCAAAGATAGATCAAAGATATGCAAATGGTTTAAGGGTTAAAAAGATATTGATATGAATGTCTTGTCCATTCCCTTTCCCTGTTCTCTCCCAGAACTACAAGGGCACATTAAGAAGGTGAGTGATCTACCTCCTGTTTCTGTGGTTCTGAATCTGAACCCAAACCCACAGCAGCATTGACTCTTGAATGTTATTCCAGATCCCAGTGCACACTGCAGGATCCAGATAGGATTTCAGATGAGTTGATCAATGTGGCAAAGCACCTAGGCAACCTGAAGTTCAGAGTCTGGGAGAAGATGCAGGAGATTGTCAAATACTGTGAGTATGGTATGGACATACAACACCGACACCGACAACAACAAAGAAATTCTCAGACAATATATATGAGAGATACTGTAGATAGACCACCTCTCTTACTAAAACAATTAAAAGACTTGCTCTCTGTGATTCTGTTCTTTCTCCCTGCAGCTCCTGTGATTCTCGACCCAAACACTGCACACCCACATCTCTTCCTGTCTGAGGATTTGACCAGCATTAAATGTGTTGATGAGAGACAGCAGCTTCCTACTAATCCAGAGAGATTTGATAAGTATGCTGCAGTCCTGGGCTCTGAGGGCTTTAACTCAGGGACTCACAGCTGGGATGTGGAGGTTGGGGAGAATGAAGACTGGGTCCTGGGTGTCATGACACAGTCTCACCAGAGGAAGGGAGAATACTACTATCAGAGTGGACTGTGGTATGTTAAGTATACAGATGTTAGATGCGTGGCATGCTGTCCACCACAGCCCTATACTCTCCTCAAAGTGAAGCAGAAACCCCAGAGGATCAGAGTGAAACTGGACTGGGACAGAGGAGAGCTGATCTTCACTAACCCTGACAGTAACATATGCCTACACACTTTTAAACACACTTTCACAGAGAAAGTGTTTCCATACTTTGCCACGGTCCCTCCAATGAAGATTGCATCGGTGAAGGCCTTTGCAACAGATAAACTTGGTTAATGTGATTGTGTTTTGTGATTGTGATTGTGAGAGTAAGCAGTGAGCTTAAACCAGTCGTTCTCAAACTTTTTCTGTCATTCCCCACTTTGGAGGGCAGAGAATTTTCACGCCCCACCTGCCCTGAGATGTTTCACCAAGTGAGTAGGCCTGTAGATGGATGTAGACTAGAGGAGGATGTAGGATATAAGATTTTTCATGTTTTTTCAATTTTCATGTTACTATAATTCAAAGCCAAATTTCTCTCAAACCACTCATCAGCAACTAGCAGATAACACCATTACATTGCAAAGCTCAATTTACTGTCATGCAAATTGCGCATATCTGACAAATGCTCCGGGTGTAATCTAACAGAGAAGATAGGTGAATTCGGGGGTGCGGCCCTTAGTCGATCGCAAAGAGATATCTCGTGCCCTTTCATGTGTCTGCGTCCCACCAGTGGGGCCCACCCCACAGTTTGAGAAACGCTGGCTTAAACCACCATTTCATCACTTGTTTTACCATTTCATCAGTTGTTCATCATGTTGTTACTTCCTTAAAAGTGAAAATGGTTAAAAAAAAAAAAAAAGAAAAGAAAAGAAAAAAAGTTGAATATCAGTTTACCTTTTTTGTGCTCTTGAGTGACGTCTGTCCAACAATAACGGCCATGGGGTCTTATGCTTATTGAAAATGTCTACTGCATGTGAAGCACCAGGCTAAACCTATGGGCCTACCATAGATTACTAGTATGCTGACCCTCTCTGCAGCTACTGTTGACATTAACTTTGATATTTGAATAAAAAAAATCCAATTTGCTTTCTCGCCTGAGCATCTTGACATGCTGTATAGTAGGCTCTTGCTAGGATTTGTTTTATAGGCTTTATTATTTTTCTTTCTTTTGTTGATGAATTGCCAGCCTCATATCATATCAGTCAAAACCAGATTTTTTTTTAAAAAAAAACCTCTGCCGCCTCTAGAGATATGATTGACATGCTGCCCCTCCCCCTAAGCCACCCACGTTTTATTTCGAGTAGGAAGTTTCACCTTTCAAGTGTGCGTGCGGTACAATTAGCCTGATCAACGCAGATCCATAACGAGGCCTACGCTGGTATGTGACAATTTTGGTGGAGGGTTTTCAAAAGGCATTTGTAAAGATAAAATGCAGACATAAACAAAATGATTAAAATGATTTTAAAAAAATCATCTTAAGTGAAAGTGAAAGTAGCCTGGCATACTGTAACGGTTAGCATGACTTCGAAATGATGTGCAACGTTAATCAATGTTTTTTTTTTTTTTTTCAAAACAGAGACGTTTTTTTCAATAACGTTATCATTTCTGCACCCTCAGCTGATAATGAATCAATGGGCCTACTGATAATATCAACCCCAATCCAACAGGGTTTTGCTCTTTCAACGGACTTTCCATAGGCTACTATTCCAAGTCACTTTATCGTTGATCTTAAAGGTGAAATAGAGTTCCTGCATGGTTTTCAGAGCGATTTCATTTTTATCTCAAATCGCAGGCATCTCATCTTGATTTGCTATCGATAGCTGTCTGCCCCCTAAATACACTGTGAAAAACTCCGGTCTCAGGAGACAACACAGGGTCTGTAATCGTCAAAAAAATAAATAAAAATAAAACAATAACATAACTTTAGCACACAAACAAACAAAATATAACAACCCACGCTCTAGCAAATCACTTAGAAGATTAGTTGGGAGTCACAAACTTAATCCCATCCTTCCCACAACCGTTTTTAGCTACCATCTTGGTGGCGAACCCGGCCCTAAAAACCATGCAGGAACTCATATTGCACCTTTAACTGCCAATTTATTATCAGGATTATGATGTTGATTTAATGTTGATATACTGTGGAGACTTCGATGTCATCCATAATGATGGTTTTGATGAAAAATCAACATTGTTTCAATGTCACCATGTTATCTAGGAAGCACACAGTCTAAGTGGCTAACTGATGTTTTAGGCCTATTAAATGAGTAATATTGTTTTGTCAAGGAGAGAATGGCTTCAAAAATAGAGGAGGATCTTTCATGTCCAGTGTGCTGCGATATCTTCAAGGATCCAGTTTTCCTCTCATGCAGTCACAGCGTGTGTAAAGGCTGCTTGCAGCAGTTCTGGGACAGCAAAGGAACCAGTGAATGTCCAGTTTGCAGGAGGGAATCGTCCAAGGATTTCCCCCTTCCTAATTTGGTTTTAAAGAATCTGTGTGAAACCTTCCTACAAGAGAGAGATCAGACTGACGTCCTCTGCAAAGAACACAAGAGGAAACTGGAGCTCTTCTGCCAAGATGATAAACAGCTGGTGTGTCTGGTGTGCCTGTGCTCGAAGTTACACAAAAATCACAACTTCAGTCCGACTGGTGAAGCTTCCACAGAGATGAAGGTAACTTGAGGTTCTTTCATACAGCTATTTTGCTTTGTTACCCTTTAGGGCATTGCTTCCACACAATTTTTCACTTATTTAGCACCACTGCAAATAGACAGGCATTTCAATGCATGCAAACCAACTAGTGCCAACGAGTTTAGTAATTCATTTCAGGAGGATCTCAAGGCCAAACTGCAGCCTCTACAGGAGAAGCTGAATGACTTTGAAGAAGTGAAAGTCGCCTGTGAGAAGATGGCTGAGTTCATTAAGGTCAGTGTGATTTTCTCATTTCCTAGTGTTTGTGTGTGTATGACTGGATGTGTTTGTTTGTGTTGTGCTTCAAGACCACAGAATTCAGCCCCGCATCTTTAGTTAGTTGGGACTCCTCCGCCCTCTACCACTACTGGGTGCAACCATTGGTGCATCCCATTAGAAATTAGAAAAGCGCTCAGAGAGTGGAGACCTCCGCCAAGACAATGTTGTCACAGAGGGTGTTCTGGGTCACCAATCGCCACCTAAATCAAGTCAGTTCTTCCTTGTCCCAATACACACGTTGTCCGAAAATTTCATCGTAATCCGTGCATTACTTTTTGAGTTCTGTTGTACACAGACACAGACACACACACACACACACACACTCATACACAGACACACACACACCCGCGAAAACATAACCTCCTTGGCGGAGGTAAAAATCCCTCTATCTTCCCCTCCTCACTTCCATTTTCTACTCTGTCCTACAGTAGTCTCTCATCTCATGAAACAAGAAAGGAAAGAAAGATGGGCGGAGGGAGGACTTTCGTGAGATTTTCCTTTTCATTAATTCATCACTCTTAAGTAACGTCAACTGGCAACATCAGCAATATCATCTTTTAAGCAACGGACCAAATATAAGCAATCATCATCATCAAATATAAGCTATAACAAGCACCAGACTATTATTCTGGATCATAATGCAACGTAATTAAGATGATTGAAGTAAGATCATTAAGACGATTAAATTAAGTTCTGGATTACGTCATTTTACCTTTGTCCTATAACCAGGGGCATTGCTTACCCTGTCTTTAATACAAAGAATTTATTTAAATTCCAGTGCTCTGTTGTGAATATTTTCAGACTCAGATGCAGAAGACAGAGGTGCAAATCAAGGTGGAGTTTGAAAAGCTTCACCAGTTTTTACGAGATGAAGAGGCAGCCAGGATAGCTGCACTGAGGGAGGAAGAGGAGCAGAAGAGTCAGATGATGAAGGAAAAGATAGAGAAGATGAGCAGAGAGATTTCCTCTCTTTCAGACACAATCAGAGCATTAGAAGAGGACATGGAAGCTAGTGATGTCACATTCCTGCAGGTAAGAGAACTGCTAATGAATGAAGAGCAGCTTGATTCTGGTCTGCATGAAGGAGGATTTTCCTTCCTCCACCTGGCGTCAGTAGAACTAGGAACTAATGAATGTTTTTATGCGCCTCTCACTCGTCACTCCACTACCTCTGGCTGCTGAGATACACTGATGAGAATGGGGTGCCACATGCTTTGTGTTATATGGAGGTCTGTGATGACAATAATTTATGTCAATAGTAAATCTTAGACTGTTCGAAAGCCTATTTCTTTCCCTTTCAAATGGTGCCCCATTTGTATGGAACATGTATTAATGGAATGTGCTGTGGAGAGCACCCGTGCACCCGTGAAAAATGTGCCATATCTAATGCTTGTTCTACCATTGTTTTTGGAGGAGTATTTCTCTGTGATGACAACAATGTTTTTTGTTAAGAAATCTTTCAGCATCTTGTTTTTTCGTTCCCTTTCAGGATTTATTGACCATCACAAGCAATGCCTTACCAAACACAAATGTCCTTAGTTTTTGTTTATATGTTTATTTTGAATGTTTTTCTCTTCTCATGTCCCAGAGCTACAAGAGCACAGCTGAAAGGTGAGTGGTCTGCCTCCTGTCTCTCTCTTCTCTGTGGTTCTGAACACAAACCCACAGCAGCACTGACTCCTGAATGTTATTCCAGAGCCCAGTGCACACTGCAGGATCCAGAGAGGGTTTCAGGAGCTCTGATCAATGTGGCAAAGCACCTGGGCAATCTAAAGTTCAAAGCCTGGGCAAAGATGCAGGAGATTGTTCAATACAGTGAGTGAAACAATGTTTTAAATATAAGGGAATCTTGGGCTCTACCATCCTTGACTCTTAAGCTTCCATTTTCTAAAAACTCCTGTCACCTCTGCTGATATTTGTACACTATTTTCCATAGATCTCATTACTACTTTTTTAATGTCCTCTGCAGCTCCTGTGATTTTGGATCCCAACACGGCGAACACAGAGCTCATTTTATCTGAGGACCTTACCAGTGTGAGACGAGAGTCTGTTTCTAACAAAGAAGGCCATGATGACAACAATGAACAGGATAGTGGTGTCAATGATGTCAGTGAAGATGTCAATGAAACAGGAGGTGATGTCAGTGAAGATGTCAATGAAATGGGAGGTGATGTCTGTGAAGAGGGTGGTGGTGTCAATCAAGCAGGTGGTTATGTCAGTGTGGAAGAGGACAGTGGCAATGGTGGAGAAGAAGATCAAGGTGATCATGGTGACAACAATGCAGGTGTTGAGGATAGCAATGAAGACCATCATGATGATGCAGTGGTGCTTCCTAATAACCCAGAGAGATATGATACTTATAGAAGTGTCCTGGGCTCTGAGGGCTTTAACACAGGGACTCACTGTTGGGATGTGGAGGATGGAGAGAACACAGCGTGGCACCTAGGTGTGGTGACAGAGTCTGCTCAGAGGAAGGGTGAATGTGGCTCTGTAAGTGGAGAGCTTTACATGCATTTTGACGGTGAGTACAGTGCATGTGTTTCTCCTCATCCCTATTCTCTAATCACAGTGGAGCAGAAACCCCAGAGAATCAGAGTGCAGCTGGATTGGGACAGAGGAAAACTCTCATTCTCTGATCCTGATAATAACACACACTTGTACACTTTAAGACACACTTTCACTGAGAAAGTGTTTCCGTTCTTTAATATTGACTGTACACTCTTTCCACTCAAGATCCTACCAGTAAAGTCTAAAGTCTACCAGTCTAAAAAAGTTAGATTTGATATGTTAGGACAGGGCAGATAAAGAGTCTTGTCACTAGGTAGCCTACAGGTGTTTGATTCTGAAATAAAGATCTAATACAGTGTATATCTACATCTATTTTGTTTACGTTATGTTTTAGGTTCATTGGTAGCCTACTTTATTGAAGCCTGTTGTTGTGCATTGTTATTTTTGTGCATTCAAGGACCTAAGTTTTAGAATTTGATAATCTGGTAATTTTGTACTGATATAGGCTAAATGTAAACTTTTTTGTTCAAGAAATTTGTAAAAATGAATAAATATATAAATAAAAATATGGTGACCATCAGGGGTGAAAGTAGTTTGAATTTCTTACCTGTACTACAAAAAAAAAAAAAAAAAAAATCAATATCCTATTCTATTGCGCCTTTTTGTTATGTATGGCTCAAACAAAAAGGTAAGCAGGCCTTATTTCACACCTTAACATTCCATGGTAGCAGACTGAACATTCTGTCATACTAATTATCCCTTTTTCTGACTTGAAAAAATGGGTAATAACATTGAAAACATATGATGAAATTCACTAGTTTTTTTGTTGTTGTTGTTTTTTTTTTCAAATAAGGCACATGGGAAGCTCACAAACTGGGGAGTCCCAAATAGATAGAAGCTTTTAGAATATTCATGCACAAAAATGGAAAACCACTTTTATCTATTCAGGACTTCCCAAATTGTGGACTTCAAATAAGCATTGAATAAGCATGAATTTAGATATGTTTTAAATGTTATTACCCATTTTTTCAAGTCAGAAAAAGGGATAAATTCAATGCATTAGAATGTTCATATTACTACCATGGGATGGTTTGTTTATTAAACAGCCCTAGGAACTCTGCAAGGGCCGTGCAGAGACCTTTGGAGGGGCAGGGGCTCAATTTTTTTTTTTTTTTTTTAAAAAAAGCAAAATTTACAAACAACATGCCAACTCTAATTACAAGTACGTATTAATTACAAGAGGGATGTAGAATACTGAAAAATAAAACTTGATGTTGTCTCCTATCTTAATAACAATAATGCTTGTCTTTATACAGAGGCTAGGGGGGTCAGGTCAGGAATTTTGTAAGCATTTTCAAACTTTCATGCAATGTCCTTCATTCTGGTGCATTTTACCAGGTTGCTATAGCAATTAATTCAAAGGCTTACCTAATTTGATTTCATAGAAATAATAATAATCTCTATTTCTATGATTTGATTTGATTTCACACCATAAAGTAGTTTGCAAAGTATTGCCACATTACAATAGTACTGAAAATGGCAGGCCCACATGTCACCTGTGGGACTCAAAACCTACTGTGTGTGTGAGCATGTGACTGGCCTGGCTACCAGGCACAAAACTGTTTTTTTTTTTTTATCATTGACTCAATTGTAGTCATGACTTCGAGCCTGTGTTTGAGTGTTATCCCTTTTATACAGTATGTTACGCCTGGCTTGTTTGGAAGCGCAACACAAAAGAGGCAACACAATGGGTTCAAAAATTAAGCAAAAAGAAGTTTATTTAAAGTAATCAAAAATGGCAAAAAGAATGTCTAGGGGTAGAAAAGGTGGTGTTTGCATGCATGTGGGTCATATGTGAATAAGTAGGGATGTCTGCAAAGTGGTGTGTGTGAAAAAGGGTGTCAGGTCAAAAATGAGTAAAAGCGGAAGATCTCCCGAAGTGGGAATAGACGGTGGGCCGAAGGCCGCTATCTGCTTTAGTTTTGTGAGTTGTTGGCAAACTGGAGAAGAGTACTTGCTTTTTCATATGCGCAATATTTGTTTTTTTCTAAACCCAATTCCGGTTGTTGGCAGCTTCAACTCGATCATCTATTAATAAAAAATCCCTTTTTATGTCGTGATCCGATCAGGCAAATGACTTTCTCTCTAAGAGGTCCAGAGACAGAGTGGACCAATCAATAAGTCGTATTGGTGTCACGTGAGTCGAAGTCTGCCAATAAAAAGTTTGGCTGTCAAATGTCAAGGTCTCTTCTCAAATCTGGACTGTCACCGAAGGATGCTGCTCACATCACGGATTCTTCGATGAGGTGAGTTATGTTTAATTTTACCTTCAAACTAGTATTACCTTTATGATATAGGTGTACAACCTGTAGCTGTTAAGTAACGTTTCATTAGACGTTTTGGAAAAATACACGACAGTGGATTGACGTGTTTTGATGAGGCAATTCTTGCTGTTGGGGCTAGTTCGCTAATTTAGCGATACAATGGCTTACGACAAAGTCCTTCTACAATCAGATAGGTCAAGTTCAAATTGTGAAGGTCATGGCATGTACAGTACGTTTAGCTGACGCTTGTTGGTTGTAACCACGAACTGTGGGCTAACTGCTAAATGATCATATCTGAAGTAATGCATGACCGCAATTTCACATCGTGAAGGTGACTTCAGCCTCTTCATGCTGGCAACACTTGTTGGTTAGCTATAGCTGCTATATGACGTGTAAGCAAAGTGCTAAAATGTTATGTTTGAAGGCATGGCTGACTGTATCTTGGATTCACAACATGTTTCCCTGAACAGCACCTAGCAGTAGTGAAGGGTAGCATTCTCCTTGGCTACAGAGATGTTTCCATAATTTTGACAGGAGAACATGCATCACTTCCTCAGATGGCCGTTGGTCTTGAAATAAGAATTACACCTGTCTTATGTAGGCTTATAGATCACTACATCGTAGATTGTTGTTTGAATGCATCATAATCAGTTACAGAGCACACTTGCCAAATACCTGAAAATGCTAGACTAATGTATGTGAAAGCTATTGGATACAAGTGGAACGTGACCTTTCACTTCATCATTACTTACTCATTAGGATGTCAGGTAGACATTAACTACAATACTGTCAATATGCAAACTCACCAGAGTACCCCCAAACGTCCTACTGTAGTGAAATAAGTGTTTATATCCCAGCATTAGGCCTAACGTGTAGGAAAGCTACTGTATACTGTGATTGACATGACAAACCAAAGACTGTACCAAAAGCTGGTGAACTCTTTCTTTAATTGGGACAAATCACATTGTAAACTCAAAGCATTCATATTCTGAAATCTAGCCTATTGCGTATTTTCACAGTCCACACAGACACACATGTCGGTACAGGGCAGCTCATTTAGTTTGCAAGTGCATCTCCCCTTCACACATTGTGTTCTCTTGCAGGAGCAGTACACAAGTTCAAGTATGCTGTGTGGTGCTGGAGGAAGGGTCATCCAGTCAATTCCAAGGAAGTTCCCTTCTGTTTTCCAGCCATGAGACGTTGGTGAGGGTATGGCTGGCTGACTCTCCAGGCATCTTCTGTATATGGCAGCCTGGTAGTTTGCCCGATCAGTGTGCTTTTGTAAAGCATCTCTGTTTGGTGGCAGCCTTCTGTCTGTGCATTTCCCACTTTTGAACATTTGGCATCTGGCAAGGTTTACATCCGTACATCCTTCTATGTCATAGAGAGCACAGGTGAATGCCTCTGTTGCTTGGTAGAGGTCAGCTGATACATGGAATGATGTTCCCATGCTCTTAAATGTTTCACAATGTTCTTTGTTTGTTAGTAGAGTTTTCATTGCCTTAATTTTTCCAATGCCATGTATAGCACTGACTGTGTCACACCCAGTGAAGCAGTGAAGGCCAACTAGAGCCTCAGAGACGTCATCACCAAGTTGTCTGTGGATGCTTTGTATGTGTATTGTGCGCTTGTTTCCACATTTTCCTGTGTGAAAGTACAGGTTTGCTCCAATGGCCTTGCAGAATGTGATGGACAGCACAAGCACATCAGTATCAGGACTGTTCACCACAACATCTGAGCTGTACTGAGACGCATGGGCACAGTGAAGTAGAAGCCGGGTGTCTGCCTCCTCCTGTGTCGTGCACAGAGATGCCAATGGTAAGATTTCAAGTTCTGTCCCACTGCCGTCCCCTCTAATGGCGTGACACTCCGACCCATGGCCAACAACCAGGGTAATGTCCATAAGTGACTCTTTTCCACATTTACACCAGGTTTCAAAGAGGAATTGCTGTAGTTGTTGTTTGTTTGCACCAGAAGATAAGAACTTGGACCACTGTTTGGGCATTTTCTGGTCTGCTGAATATATTGTAGTCAGTTGAGAACCTCCTGTTGCTCGTCTGTGCCGTTCTGCATTTTTTATACTGATTGTTTTGTAGGTGTCAGGGACGAAATGTACAACTTTAGAATTGGATGTTTTGGCTGCACTGATGAGGTACAACAGCACACTGTTTGCAAATCTTCCAAATGTGCTTTGTGGTTTCATACACTGTATGATTGCCATGCCATCAAACACTAAGGTTGAGCCATCAGGGATCTGACATGTAGTTACATTTTGTTCAAGGAAGTGCATTAACTTTGCTTTGTCGGTCTTCACCAGGGAACCATCAATGTTGGCAAGTGCTGCAGGAAAGGGCCCCAGGCTATACACCAGCATTTCTCCGACATCCACCTTCCTCACTGTTCCGACCACAATTAGCCTGGCAAAAAGATCCCGGTCTGCTTTAAGGGTGATGTTTTTATCTTTCACCTTAGTAACAGTTGATTTTGAGGTGTCCTTGAATGTTTTTAGATTCAGCTTCTTCAATGGTGCATGGAAATTAATTTCATCTGTGCCGAGTCGTTGATGGAAAAAATTTCTAAATGCTGTCTCTCCCTTCTCCTTTGCACTCAAAAGACTAGCAGAGACCGTATCCGTAGCTACTTGACCCGATGTTATGTGGTGAAGACACTCTATGTCCAGTGACTCATCAAAGGGGTTAATCATGTTTGCTATTGTCGTCATGATGTTCTGGACGTCTTGCTCATCCTTTTCCTTTCTTTTTTCATCCAGCTCTACTCTCTGCCCAGATGTTGTCACCTGTCCAGCCATCTTCTTCACCTCCATAGTGATGGCTGCTCTCTCATGCTGTGTCAGAGTCCATCGGTGAACAGCACCCTTGTTCTGTGAAAATCCTGTAAGTCCACCTTTGGTCTTTGAGTCCCTGTTAGCAGTTTGTTCTATCACTTGGTCGCAAGCTGTACCAGTGAAGGCATATTCCTGCTGCCTTTGCCCCACAAAATCTCCAGACTTCACCTGTGCATAGATTTGTGGATGGGTGGTGTTGAGAATATTCATTTCCAGCCAGTATGCTGACAGGTATCGACTGTAGTTAATTCTGTCATAAGCAAAAAACCATGGGAGCATTAAGCGGATACTGGAAAGATGGAGATCCCAGTTGGCCTCTCTTGTTGCCCTAATGAAGCATAAGAGATCCTCCACCATGTCGATGTAAGAACTCCAAAATTGAAATGTTTTGCTTTGATGTTGGCTACTGAAATTTTCATAACCCATCAGGATGGTGTGAAACTCCTCTGATTTGATGATGGCATGGAAATCCTGCTTAGGGAAGGCTCTCTGGAGGTCAGTGGCAGTGGCAGCAACGGCAGCCCTCTGTTCTGGTGTTACGGTGTTGAGGTAGGCTTGCCAGCGTAGCCTTTGAAGCGCTTCACACAGCAACTTGTGTGAGCGGATGCTTCTATTGTACTGGTGACCGGTTAGAACACCTCCAATAGACCCAGACGCAACGACCTCAGCCTCAATGAGGATGTCCTGTAAGCCTGCATCCCCAAACCGTTTGCCGATACAGGACAAGAAAGCCATACAGGTGTGAAACTCCCCCATTCTGATGACTAGTCTTTCCTTATATAGGTCACTCGCCCACCTTATCTCTTGGGCTTTTGAGTAGATGGCTTGATCGCAGACTAGCACTACCTCCTGTAGGTTTAGTTTATCGGCAATATCTGTTGACCTCTTTAGGATTGTTTGAATGGTTCCTAGTTCTGTTGGACTGGCATCAATCACTGGCAGGTACCCAATGTTGGTAGGTGGAAGGACAGAACCTGCATGGATAAGTGTGTTAAAACCAGTCCATCCTGGTAGGATTTCAGAGGGGGCGCAGTTTTCATTAGGAAGAAAGCATCATCCAATGTTTGGGCTGCTTTTCTGGCAATGGTGTGGGTCTGTAGTTCAAGCATGATGTCGTGTCCAAAATGTTGTGGGCCGATCCTTTTCTGTCTGGTATATGGTTCTAGGTTAGAAGGTGGTGGAGCAATGGATCTCTGTCTTGTCCTCTGTAGTGGCTGATTGTCAGGAGTAGGTGTGTCAGTTTGAATTGCCCTTTGAATTATTATTCCATTGGTGTTGTGTGTTGTACCTTTTCCAGATAATGTCTCCTCTCCAAAATCATTGTTGTCCCAAACAAGCGTTGCTGGACATAAGCTATGGATGATTTGGGGGACATAAGTGTCACCTCTCTGGATTTGTAGCTCTGCTAATGCGGTGTCGTGTTCCAGGACCTGTGAGTTCGATGAACAGTGCCCAAGGCCATTCAGCAAACCTATGACCTGAGCAGATCCAGTGAGGTGCCTTACAGCCATGGCGAGCCCACAGTGTTTTGGCATGAGCCATCTCCCTTTCATATTCAGATTGACTACATCCTGGCAACTTGAGAGCAGCTTCTCAGCCTCCTCTTTACGGACATTCACCCTGGTGTTGTTGGGAGGAAAGTCTGTCGTCATGTTAGTCGTCCAAGCAATGAAATTAAATAGCTCGTTCGGTATGACTCCTAATGCTGTGGACATTGTTAACTGCTCAGCTGTTGGTGGCCATGAAAGTTTAGGGACAGATTTACAGTGGCTTGCTATGATGTCTCTCAATACCATGGCTGCATGAAACAGTAGTCTCCTCTCAGCTGTTCCATCAATGTCAATGTGATCATCATCAGATGATGGTGACGATGGAGGTGGTGGTAATGCGGAGGAGGAGGAGGAGGAGGAAGAGGAGAGTGTGGCTTTGTCGGAGGAGAGTGTGGCTTTGTCGGAGGAGAGTGTGGCTTTGTCATGTTTTGATGTTTTATAGAGGAAGTTGGTGTAATTTCGGTAACATTTGAAATGGTACAGTGCTCCTGAGGCAACCAGGTCTATTCCTCGTATGTGCAGAAGAAGGCCTTCATCTTCCCGTGTCTCTGCTGCAAGAAGCAGCTTACCAGCGGTGAGTGTCTCACATTGCTGAAGATTGGCCTTCACCCTCTTTCGATCATGTTTTCGGGTAAAATATCGGTCACGCCTGCATATGATGCACTGGTTTGGTAAGAGATGTGGAGCTCTCTGTAGGTGATGTGGAACATCTGCTGTGGCTGAACGGAGAGTTCTAACCCGTGGTTGTGCATGGTCTGTACTGTTTGAAGTCTGTACATCTAGTTCTGTTATGGGACAGAAAATGGGGTGGAGGAGTAGGAAACATGGTATGACTGCGTGTAGTTTTGTTGTTCACATTACTGGTCATGTCTTCTGAACCTGACATGACCTGGCCTGGCATTTTTAAAAACTCCAGCACTTAATTCCTCAGGCGCCAATTTCTTTTATGTACATGTATACTTTCTACCTCACTGCGCCACATGATTATTGCCACTGCTGTGTCAAAAGTCTGTTTATGCCTTGTCTTATTTTTTCTGTCCCTGTTCCTTGTCTGTCTTATGCTCTACCTTAAGTAGTCTCTGCACTTCATGTAGATCTGCATGTGTACTATATGCAGGCTTGAATGTGTTACAGTTAATGCCACTCAATCCATGGTGAAATATTTCATCTTGCTACCGTACAATGTATATGGTTGAAATGACAATAAAGTTCACTTGATTTATAAAACTTTGCTTACAAACCTTTGTGTTGTGTCTTTTCTTTCCTTTTTCGGGCTCTTGCAATGTTTCTAATGTTGGCATATTGCATGTAGCACTCTCTGTGGTAGCCAACATCAGTAGGAACATTTGGAAGGTCACAGTCCTTTTTGAGGTTGTATTTCTGGACTGCAGTCGCTGCAATTTGGCTTTCTTGACTATTAAGATATTGCCACTCTAGGGAACACTGCACAAACTTTGACCAACTGGTCACAGAGAAAGGCGTAATTTTTGCTGTGCTGTTTGTGACATGCATACAGCACTCCATCTTGGCCAAAAAGAAGCAGCAAGGTAACCACAGGTGTTCCAAATAACATATTTGATTACATTTAACAAGGATCTGATTGTGTTTATCTGACAGGGGTTCTTACTTAAGTAATTTTGATTGTTAGACTTACCATCTTTTCAATTACTTTTTTTTTGCATACACACAAAAGAACCAGATGAAACAAAGACAAAACATGGGTAAAAATAGTCTTTATTAGATTATTTGACAGATTTGTTACAGTACCAATTTGTAAACTGCTTCAGATGTTTCATCTGCCGATACCAAAGTGCCACTGGTCTGTTTGCCGGGTGTAGGCTACCAATGTTTACATGTTGGGGTCCTGCCAAGGGCGAACGCGATTGGTAGATTTTCGTCAATGACGGACGGTGATTGGACCATCAGGTAAAGCGTTCCTTAAATTTGCCCAAGAGGATAGCGACTGAAATATAAAGTTTCTGAACACCGATGATCGAACTAGCGCTGCCAACAAATATTGTTAGACTTCATGCAATTAGCTCGTATCATTCATTGAAAAAGTAACTACTCTTCCGTTGATTTTTAGAAAACGTAACGAAAACGGCCTTCGGCCCACCGTCTAGAATGGGGGGTGGTTATATACCCACACCGGCACCAGGTGTGGGTAATCTCCCTAATTGGCCTTGCCCAATGCAGACTGGGAAATGGAGTTCCTCGCCTGGCCAGCACAAGGAACCCCGATAGCCTGCAGGGGGAGCAGAGGGGCGTCACACCTCCTTCCCCAAGAGGTTTCCACTCAGGAAGCCAAAAAAAAAGAAAAAGACCCTCTGCGACCCGGCCCCATCTCTATGCCACCCCAACATACCGGATCCATGAACACTGGGGAAACAAAAGAGGAGAACAGATCACAGACAAAAACAAAATAATGAATCTCAAGTGACTGCTCCGATGCGTTAAACGCAATCATCCACGCTAGAGACAGGAGATGCAAAGCAAAAACTCAACAAAAAAAATATAAGTGTTACGACAATTCATAGTCAACACATACTGGGACCATACTTTTGATTAAATATCCAATACTCAGAGCAAAAGATACATCTGATGGGGGTCCATGATGACGGAACAAGGCTGAACTAGTCCATGATGGAAAGTAGAGTTAACACCTGCTCGCCTTCCTTACAAGGATGTGCTACAGTCTGGGAACGAGAAAGACACTGCATCAGACACATTGATATCGCTAGCGCTTCCTCGCCAGAAGCACATCTGGGACAAAAGTGAGGGCTAAACCCCTGGACATAGTTCAGTACATTGGCAGAAGGATGCTTTATGCACTCATCAGCGAAAACCCCAACAGGTCCCTGCAGAGGATGGTTAGACACCAACACATAAAACACATCCCTCTCAGGATCTTGGGCAACTGAGAAGATAGCAGACAATAGGCACAAGATGATGAAAAGATAACGGCACCCAGTACAAAATCGCAACACTGAACTAACAAAAGCAACAATTGCAAACAAGATATGAAAAAAGAAACAACTTGAGTCCACCGACTCTGAAACTTGTTGGTCTGTACAGCTTGGCTTCAGAACTGAATCAGTCACAACTGACACGGCATCCTCACAAGGGTCATCTCCAAAACCAGCGACACGCTGGCTGCAAACAGGAGGAACAAGCAGCTTTTCTCCTTTAACAGTCAGACAAGTCACCGGAGGAGAGGGAGGAGAAACTAGAGCTTCAGCTTCCAACACTGGTGTAACTGTGGAAACAGCACAAACAGGGAGAACAGGAGGAACACTCTTCACACTCATAGATGGTGATGGTATGACATTACCTTTCCAGATGGTAGCTCCAGCAATGTCATTGCCCAAGACCAAGTCAACTCCAGGCACTGGCAATGACTGACGCACACCCACAACTACAGCACCATTGACTAGGTCAGAGGATAAGTGAACAGTATGCAAAGGAACCGGTAGGATACTCATATCAATAGCCCTAACCAATGCATGTGATCCTGTGGAGGTGTTAGCTGAGAGAGGCACTACTCTGTCCAATAGGAAGGACTGTGCAGCTCCAGAATCCCTTAGAATACGCACAGGTACACGACTATGGCCCGGCAGAGATACAAAACCCAAACTCATGAATGGAGAGTAGTCTGCATTCTCGCCGCTACAAGCTACATTAGAGGACACACTTCTAGCCACACTGCCACGATGCGAGCTGAAGTGTGCTGCCAAAGCTGTAGGCTTAACCTGTTCTGTTTTGTGTGCCTGACATTCAGAGATCTTGTGTCCAGGCTTTCTGCAATAAAAACACACCAGTTTAGACTTGGACTCAGAAAAACTACTAGCAAGACCACCAGATGTACTAGTAGAAGGAGACACAGCATTTGGCCTCGCCACAGCAGGCCTAGACTTATCATGGAAAGAGGAGTCGTTTTTATCAAAACTACTGCCATGTCTGCTGTACGGCATATCACGATGGGTCAAAGCAAACTCATCAGCCAGTACTGCAGCCCTAGACAAAGTGCTCACTTTCTGCTCATTCAGATACGTCTTCAACACATCAGGCACGCAGTTCTTAAATTCCTCTAAGAGAATCAGCTCTTTAAGCAACTCAAATGAATCTACTCTCTGAGAAGTACACCAACGATTGAAAAGATGCTCTTTCTCACGAGCGAACTCGACATAAGAGTGGCTATCTGATTTCTTGAGTTGACGGAAGCGCTGCCTATATGCTTCAGGAACCAACTCGTAGGCACGGAGTATAGAAGACTTCACCACATCATAAGACAATGACTGTTCAGGGGACAATGAAGCATAGATATCCTGAGCCCTGCCAACCAGCACACACTGTAATAGCAATGTCCAGATGTCTTTAGGCCATTTCAGGGAGGTAGCCACCCTCTCAAAGTGAGGAAAATACTTATCGACATCTTTCTCGGAGAAGGGTGGTACCATCCTGACATACTTGCTAATGTCTAGTGGAGTGGCACCAGATGGTAAAGGCGGCCTAGACTCAAAGGAAGGAGAAGGAACTGGAAGGCCTTTGGCAGCAAGCTCCAATTCAAGCTTACGAAGCTCAAACTGCCGTTGCTGCTCTTCCCGCTCCATATCCAATTTTTTTAACGCTATTTCCATGTCAAAACGTTTTTCCTGCACTGCCATTTCTCTGAAACGAACCTCCTTATCAGACATAGGAGTGAGGGGAACTGAAAGACTAGCTTGACTCCCTGGCATTTCAGCCAGTACTCCACGCTCTATCAAATAGCTATTAATAGCATTAAACAAAGAAGGTTTAGATCTTTTAAGCTGAGCAGTAAGTGTCATTTTGTAATGTTCTGCTATCTGCACAAGTTGTTCCTTGCTGTAGTGTGACAATAACGCCACAGAGGGTGCAGCAATAAACTCCTCAACTACACTGGACATGACTAAATGTGTTTTTATTCCACTACACAAGAATCAACAAGAAAATGCAAACCACTGTTGCTAAACTTCCGCACAAAAAAAATTCAGTAACTCAAGAGACCTTATACACCCGTCACAACAGGAGGCTAACACAGAAGACTAGTAGCAAATTAACACAAAAGCTAAATGGGTAATGGCTGGCTAGAAAAACTAGGCGTCCCCAGACTAACTATACCACCCATTTACAAATACAAAGGGGAAAAAAAGAAAAAAGGCTTACCATATTATGGAGGAAACTACAAAATGGCTTGCCATCTTAACCAATGCTACTAGAAATCATCAAAGAGAACCTCCAATGTAACTAACCTTGCTAATTTAGACTAGTAACTAATCTGAAAAAAAAAAAAAAACAGACAAAAGATTAGTCCAACTCACAAAGAAAGTTGCAACAAAGTTAATTCGCCAACAATAGAAGCTCAATTCCACACAGGATATAAGCTACTCAGCTGAGCTTTATGGCACCGTTAACTCAAGCCACCACACAGGCCAGCGTCACGTTACCGGTAACCACAAACTGAGCACAAAAATCGGCGACACGCCTACAAACACACAATGACAAAATCAACTTAATCACACGGACACACACACACCCTTCAGACATCCAAAAAGTCTGAACAAAATTTCAGAAAAATATATGTGAACACAAAAATACTCACCCGGGATGGCAACCACGCACTTCAGTCCTCAATGTTAACCAGCTATCTGTCCTACACCTGGCGCTTCTGAGACGTGCCGGGTTTGAGGCCACTGCACCCTAACGAGTACAGCCGTTCTCACGTGCCCCTTGGAGAAGCTTTTAAAAAAACTTCCTCCCAGGATTGTCTCCGACGCTTAGTAGAACAGAAAACACAAAATGAACAAAATCGGAAAACAACAAAACAGTGCTCGATGGAGAGGTCTAATGACCCAGCTGAGCAGCTGCTTCCTACCTGTCGTGCGTGATTGCTGACGTCACCGGGCAAACATTTTGTGAATGGGCTGAAAAAAAAAAACAGACCCACAAGCGCAAAAACTGCAAAAAGTGAAAAATCCCGGCGAGATCCCAATTTTGTGTTACGCCTGGCTCGTTTGGAAGCGCAACACAAAAGAGGCAACACAATGGGTTCAAAAATTAAGCAAAAAGAAGTTTATTTAAAGTAATCAAAAATGGCAAAAAGAATGTCTAGGGGTAGAAAAGGTAGTGTTTGCATGCATGTGGGTCATATGTGAATAAGTAGGGATGTCTGCAAAGTGGTGGGTGTGAAAAAGGGTGTCAGGTCAAAAATGAGTAAAAGCGGAAGATCTCCCGAAGTGGGAATGGGGGGTGGTTATATACCCACACCGGCACCAGGTGTGGGTAATCTCCCTAATTGGCCTTGCCCAATGCAGACTGGGAAATGGAGTTCCTCGCCTGGCCAGCACAAGGAACCCCGATAGCCTGCAGGGGGAGCAGAGGGGCGTCACACAGTATAATATATAATAAAAATTATGCAACACGGCTCATCATACTATCATGGCCTAGATCAAGAGGATAAAAACAAACCAAAAATGTATATGGGCAATTCCAGCGTTATGGACGTGACATTTTCGTGCATTATTGATGAACAAAAGGCCAGATAACCTCCGCAAACCTAGCAGTATTTCACAATTTTTTTTTCATATTCTTCTGCAAACTCCATGGCTGAATACAGGCAAACAGAAAAAAATAATATCATGATTTGCATCATAAGAATATGAGCCTTTCAATTTGCGTTATGGACGTGACGAAAAACGGACAAACTTTTGAGAGAGCGTAGTTTTTGTTGTGAAGTGTGTGAAATTTCTAGAGAAATGTAAATATTACTACATTCATACCAAACAGGACACCTCAGTAAAGACAGAGAAAGACTTAATTTCAAATGTAAATGTAAAAAAAAGTTGGTTTTCATTGGGAGACATGGCGTTATGGATGTGACGTTATGGACGTGACGTCTGGAAAAACCCTCCAAAACGATACAAAACAATTGTGAACGGTGGATTTTAACCTGTAACAAGATAACTAGTAATATAACAATGAAAAATAACTGATAGTATTGCAGCTTTGTGTGTGTTATCACCCACTTATGCCCATTATAAGCCCCTCCATAGACTTACATTATAGCTGAATAGGGTAAAAATTTTAACAAACAGATATCCTTTCGAAACTTGCTCAGTTGAATATTTACATCGAGACAATACTTTTTTGTAATGGAAGTTTTCTGAAAGAATTTGTATGTCCATGTAGGTGAGACTTAAAGTTTTAAGGTGAGGTTTACTTTTTCGTGGAATTGCCCAAAAAAAATTTTTAATTTATAAGTTCCTCTTTTTTATTTTTATCTTTTTTTTTGTTGTTTTTTGTTTTTTGTAAAACTCTATGGCATTAGTTGCTCTACTCTATGCAAGTAGAGCTGCTACAGCAAAGCCCTCCCCTTTCTTGTGTGTGAGACTTCGGCACTGAAGTCTGACCTGGCAAACGGATTTTATTGGGGTGTTCACTTTCTGCAAATGGGAGATAGAAAACTCTTCTATTCAAATTATAGGTCTATATAATAATGTGTAGTGTTTTTTGTTTAGTTTTATTTTTTGAGCTCTTGCTATTAGATGGAAGTCCAGCAGCTAAGCCAAGTTTTTAATATCAAATAAAGATATTTCCGTAGCCAAATGATCTTTACACTGAAATTGAACCACCTTATTCTCAAGCAAGTACATTACAATGCATGCCTCTAGTTGTCTACTTTAATTTGATACCAAATACCTCCATTGTAGATGCAGGTATGTCCATATCAAAGCTTCCAAAAGACAATGAACCAAAACCGCTTCACCCGCTATTGTATTTTTTCGGCGCTCGCGTGCGCAAACTTCGGAGTGCCAGATGGCAGAAAATGTATTTGAAGTTAGACAAAGAGGGTGTCGCGCCAATTACTCTGGCCGTGAGGGTGCGTTGGTTCTTAGGCCATATTTCAGTCAGTCAAGGATGAACTCGCACACCATATTTTGCCGTTGCAAGTAAAAAAGCGGTTTAATCCATCCAAACAAAAAAGAAAAGAAAAGAAAAATAAAGTGCTACCAAGTGCAAAGTGACACAAACGTTTCGGTCCTCAGACCTTCATCAGTGCAAACCAAATACAATGAAAAAAACACCTATTTATACACAGTGTCCATTTGGCGACAAGGCCGTCAATCAAGCTACCTAAGCTGTCAATCAAAAGACCTGGGTAGGTTGAGGCGCAGACTGCTGCGCTCTTATCCGCCTGTAGTAGGTGATCAATTCAACATAGCAGATAAAAATACAGAAAAATAAATAAATAAAGAAAGAAAATCACAATAATGCTGTGCGTGTAAAAAGTAATAAATAATAGGCTAATTAAAGTACAGAAGTGTAGGATGGCAATATGATGAAGACTCAGGACAGAAAGCAGACAAATAGAAAAATATACATATATGTATGTGTTGCAATATCAGAGAAAACAGGACAAATCAAAATCATCATTTAATCCTTGTGGATGTAATGTTCGTAAATAAAAGATCCACCTAGCAATAGATAGATCACGTTAGTGGAACTACAAGTAATAAACTTCCTGATGCGGAAGTTTATTACTTGTAGTTCCACTAACGTGATCTATCTATTGCATTGCCCATGCGGTTTACAGTATGTAGGTTGCACCCGCAGACAATTAAGGGTCCGCCTTAATGAACACCGTAGTGCGATTAATAGGCAGGACCCAAAATCACCAGTTGCGCGGCACTTCACTGAGGCCAAACATTCCATCTCTGACCTTAGACACATAGGTATCGACAGCGTCTCTTCCACCCGCAGGAGGAGCTGTTCAACTCAATCGCTCCTCCAGTGCGAAGCTAGGTGGATCTTTTATTTACGAACATTACATCCACAAGGATTAAATGATGATTTTGATTTGTCCTGTTTTCTCTGATATTGCAACACATACATATATGTATATTTTTCTATTTGTCTGCTTTCTGTCCTGAGTCTTCATCATATTGCCATCCTACACTTCTGTACTTTAATTAGCCTATTATTTATTACTTTTTACACGCACAGCATTATTGTGATTTTCTTTCTTTATTTATTTATTTTTCTGTATTTTTATCTGCTATGTTGAATTGATCACCTACTACAGGCGGATAAGAGCGCAGCAGTCTGCGCCTCAACCTACCCAGGTCTTTTGATTGACAGCTTAGGTAGCTTGATTGACGGCCTTGTCGCCAAATGGACACTGTGTATAAATAGGTGTTTTTTTCATTGTATTTGGTTTGCACTGATGAAGGTCTGAGGACCGAAACGTTTGTGTCACTTTGCACTTGGTAGCACTTTATTTTTCTTTTCTTTTCTTTTTTTGTTTGGATGGATTAAACCGCTTTTTTACTTGCAACGGCAAAATATGGTGTGCGAGTTCATCCTTGACTGACTGAAATATGGCCTAAGAA
Organism: Sardinella longiceps; assembly: GCA_027497455.2. NCBI lineage: Eukaryota > Metazoa > Chordata > Actinopteri > Clupeiformes > Clupeidae > Sardinella > Sardinella longiceps. The sequence continues at coordinate 15,620,882 of JAODXP020000016.1, read as the reverse complement.
CCAACGCACCCTCACGGCCAGAGTAATTGGCGCGACACCCTCTTTGTCTAACTTCAACTATTACGCTTGGGGTACTCCGCTGCCACCACTTTTCGTGGGTCGTTATGGCCAACTTTGCCGACATCAACAAACTCACGGACAATTATGCGCTAACGCGCACCTATACTGATGCAGACGTCGAGAATATTCTCTTTCCCCGCAGTGGACTTACGGACAGCCTGACTTCTGCCAACACAACAGCTGACTCAGTGCGCAAGTTGAAACAACTTTCACTGAAAAAATCCCGCTATCTCCTCCATGGATCAACTTTGAGCGAATATGTAAGGGCGAAAAGAATACCACGGGGCCTACGGATACAAAAGCCACCAACACTGGGTCGCCATGATCCGGAATTTTGTGAACAATGGTGCCAGATCCTCAACAAAGCCTCACTGGACCTGACTGTCCTAGTCATTGAATATACCAAGAAGCATCTGACTACTTTGGAGAGCGAGATGGACAATCTTTCTTCTCAGTTGGAATCAATGACGTCAGCCACAGAGCTCGCTAAACTCAAGGAGGAAATGAAAATAGCTGTGGATAAATATGAAACAGAACTGCACAAGACAAAAGTGTCAAAATTCAGACGAGACACTATGGACTATAAAAACAATAACGTCTATCCATGGCTTAAAGGACATGCAGACCCTCCCCGTAGGCACGGCCGCTTTGGAGAGGCCATAACTTCTGAATCCAGTGCCAGTGAATTGTTCACTGACAGCGAGGGGGATTTTTTAGATCAACCTCGCATGGGAAGAGAAACATTGCTTCGACAGTCCCAAGCCAACGCACCCACAGGAGGGGCAAGAGGGCGCACAAAGCCAAAAGGGAGAGGATCGTCAGCGCGCGACAGCCAGCCGACGCGTTGGAGCAGCAGGCCACGGAAGGAGATAGCCTACTACTGAATCTATCGGATACCACCTTTAATCAACAAGAGAAGGAGCTTCTCAACAAAGGACTTTCGTTCGTCCCAACCCCCCGGGCCAACCCATTCCATACCAAAGTGGAATTATTCAAGTTCTTCCGTAGTATCAAACTGAAGTATTTCTTCCACAAGGACAGAACTGACTCCCCTACCACCGTGGACAGTCTGGAACAAACGCGTAAGACTATCTTTAAGCCCAAAAGCACTTTTAGTCCACCTGTGAATAGTGCTGCTATTGATACCTTCTGTAAACTGGTTGATAATGACATTGATTCTATGTACAGGTCTGCACCCCATTACAAAGGGTTTAACTGCACTAAAGAACATCTATTGTCACTGTCTTCTTTAAGTAAGAACAATACTCTAATTTTTAAGAGTGCAGATAAGGGAGGGGGTTTAGTATGTATGAATCGCACTGACTATGAATGTGAGGTGCTACGACAACTATCTGATGTTGATTCTTACACTAAATTGACTGGTAATCCCACTGCTTTTTTTAAAAAAGAGGTTGATGTTTTTGTAAAGGATGGATATGATAAGCAGTATTTGACTTCTTCAGAGAGGGATTATCTTCTTACTGACAACCCCACCATCCCGGTGATTTACACCTTACCCAAAGTTCACAAGCAATACCATGGAGTACCTGCAGGCCGTCCAATAGTGTCCAGTAATGGCTCTCTCACTGAACCCCTATCTAAGTTCATTGATGCGCACCTTAGGCCCCTGGTTACAAATTTACCATCTTACCTGAGAGACACAGGTGACTTTATTGACACTATCAATACAGTCTGTCTCGATACTGATGATATCATCTTGGCTACTATGGATGTTACGAGCCTTTACACTAACATACCTCATGATATTGGCCTCATAGCGCTAGAGTTTTTTCTTAATACTCGTTCAGAATGTCATCCCCCCACTTCTTTTTTGACTGAAATGGCCAGACTTGTCCTGACCAAGAATTATTTTCTTTTCAACAGCGACTATTTTCTTCAGATTCGCGGCACCGCCATGGGTGCGACTTTCGCCCCTGACTATGCCAATCTGTTTATGGGTCATTTAGAACATCACCATATTAATTCTAACAACCCTTACTCTGCCAACATACTTCTTTACAGACGCTACATTGACGATTTATTTTTAATTTGGAGGGGCACCGAGACTAAACTCATTGAATTTCATGGCTACCTCAATGGTTTGATAGACTCAATCAACTTTAGCCTTGAGTTCGATCGTGAGCGTATACATTTTCTTGACACATGGGTAGTGCGAGACACTCGCATGCTGTACACCACCCTATACAAGAAACCCACTGATAGGAACAGCTACCTACATGCGTCTAGCTACCACCCTGTACCCAGTAAGAAGGGACTTCCATTTAGCCAATTTTTACGCATTAGACGTATCTGTCATAGGGATGATGACTTTGAAGTGGAATCGAAATCACTATACTCTGATTTTCTTGCACGAGGCTATGCGTCACAAGTCCTTGATGATGCCTTGGAACGAGCGCGCACACACGCAACTCGAGATCACCCCAATCGGAGATTGAAACAGGGCAGGGACCCTTCGTTGATCTGCTGCACTACCTATACTCCTTTCAGTCCACAAATCAAACAGGCCATTAGACAGCATTGGCATGTTCTTAAGACTGACCCGAAGTGTGCTGAGCTCTTCCCCAACCCACCTCTCTTTACCCATTCCAGATCACCCAATTTAAAAGATCAGCTGGTTCATTCAGACACTTTTGATCATTCTAAGCGTCCTCGCGATCGCCTGGATGACACCACCGGCTTCTTTCCATGCCGCAATTGCAGGTCTTGTACTTCTGTCACCAAGACTAATAATTTCACTAGCCACTCCACTGGCAAGGAATACCGCATCAGGAAGTTTATTACTTGTAGTTCCACTAACGTGATCTATCTATTGCATTGCCCATGCGGTTTACAGTATGTAGGTTGCACCCGCAGACAATTAAGGGTCCGCCTTAATGAACACCGTAGTGCGATTAATAGGCAGGACCCAAAATCACCAGTTGCGCGGCACTTCACTGAGGCCAAACATTCCATCTCTGACCTTAGACACATAGGTATCGACAGCGTCTCTTCCACCCGCAGGAGGAGCTGTTCAACTCAATCGCTCCTCCAGTGCGAAGCTAGGTGGATCTTTTATTTACGAACATTACATCCACAAGGATTAAATGATGATTTTGATTTGTCCTGTTTTCTCTGATATTGCAACACATACATATATGTATATTTTTCTATTTGTCTGCTTTCTGTCCTGAGTCTTCATCATATTGCCATCCTACACTTCTGTACTTTAATTAGCCTATTATTTATTACTTTTTACACGCACAGCATTATTGTGATTTTCTTTCTTTATTTATTTATTTTTCTGTATTTTTATCTGCTATGTTGAATTGATCACCTACTACAGGCGGATAAGAGCGCAGCAGTCTGCGCCTCAACCTACCCAGGTCTTTTGATTGACAGCTTAGGTAGCTTGATTGACGGCCTTGTCGCCAAATGGACACTGTGTATAAATAGGTGTTTTTTTCATTGTATTTGGTTTGCACTGATGAAGGTCTGAGGACCGAAACGTTTGTGTCACTTTGCACTTGGTAGCACTTTATTTTTCTTTTCTTTTCTTTTTTTGTTTGGATGGATTAAACCGCTTTTTTACTTGCAACGGCAAAATATGGTGTGCGAGTTCATCCTTGACTGACAGAAAATGTATTTGCAAATGGCACAAATAATTGGTCAGATATTTTAGTTAGATTGGTTAGATATTTTGGACAGGCCCTGTCAGAAGGGCACTTTTGACATCAAAGAGCAAAGGGGCAGTAAGCCTCATGTCTTACCACTACGACGTACCGGCTGTCAATCTTATACCGGTACGTAGTATAGGTGCGTACCGGCTTACTTTCACCTCTGGTGACCATACCAGAGACGAAAATCAGTAACATTACTTCACAAATTCTAGTCTGGTCATAAGCTATTCAGATGCAGAGGAAAAATTCTGCTGTCTATGTCTGTTAAAAGCGAGTGCTCACACAAACTGCAACACCTCATAGCAGTAGATAACATTAAAATAAAATGTGTTTCAAACTTGTATCCAATACCTATTTTGTGCACACTAATATCCCAGAGCCGTATATAGAGAGATATCTAGGCTCTGTAGTATCCGTATGAATCGTGCCATCTAGTGGCTTTTGTACGTAATCTCACTCCGATTCCAAGAGGCTGAACTTGACCATCGAAATCATGGTGGAAACACGTGCATTGTGATTGAGGTAGGCTTGACCTTTTGGAGAAAAAAAAAGTTGCAAAATTTGGTTCATGTAATTATTTTATATCCTGTTAAAATTATGAAGCCTAGATTACATCTTCTCTGAGCACAAAACCCTCCATGAATTGAGCTTTGGCATCTCCTGGTAGCTAACAACATTATAATTTGGGAGGACTGGCGAGGGCTACTGACTTTGCGACTGTTGTGCAGGTGAATGTTGGCTAATCAGTTGTTTATGGAAATTACAGCCTATACAGCCAGAGACACAGCCGAGTTATTACTGTTAAAATGTGGTGGCCAAGTGTAATGGATGCTAACTAGCCTAGCTCTGTTCTTAGCATCTGAATAAGTTAAAGGTCAACTTTTTGGGTAATGTTGCGCTCCTAACCCTTTTGTACAGAATTCCGGTCTGAACGATTTAGATAATTTCCGGAAACTTAACAAAACCATTCAACCAGACCGCTAGCAGCAATCTCGTGCTCACTTCGGGCTCATAGCCTCTGAAAACAAATATGATGGGTGCTTGTGCTTATATTAGCACTGGAGCTAAGGAAAACAACTTGTGTTCCACAACAAGCAAGTGGTACACGGAAGGAATCCCCAAAAATATGCGAATCTAGTTTGTTTCTCACTACAACATTATTTTAAGGCTAAGGATGAGTTGTTCATTGAATTATGGAGGCCCGGTATTTATTATTAAAAACTTCACACAACTGGGCACTCTAGAGAACTAGAATCCTGTAAATGCCGCGAGATCGAGGCTGCAATGCTAGTGTGGAACGCAAGAGGGCGCGATCTCCCTACGGTTCTGCATGACCTCTAGAATTTTTGCTTTAGAATTTACAGCAATTATGACATCAGATACGTTAAAGATTAATATTCTACCCGCATTAAATTTGTCGCCTGGCTGTGGGACAGTGGTTAGCCTTGCAGACCCACGATCACAAGGTCACGAGTTCAAACCCCGGGGGTGACGTTGTGATGGGGGGGGGGGAGCGAGGGAGTGTCGGTGATGATAGGGCTCCTCCGCCTCTGGAGTGCGTTTCCCAAAAAACTAACGAACGTAGCATTTAACGAAGCTAGCGACTGAACTTATTCCCGCGTGTCCCAAAACGAGATAACTAAGTAAGTACCTCCATAGTAAGAAGTTGGTTAGTAGGGAAGACGTTAGTCCAAACTATGTCCTTTGCAGATGTTTTCGGAAGTGTCCGGAGAGTTCGTAGGCATTCGTTGCGATTAGGATCATGGGATATCGCCAATGTTACCAAATGTAAAACTACGGTGTTGTCATTTACAGTTGTGGATAATGTTCACTGTCTTTCCTATTTGCATCGAGTTTTAGAAAAGGAGCAATTTCAATGAGTTTGTGTTGGAATATGTTCAGAAATAAAGCATGGGCTTCGGGGAGGACGTGCTATTTGCCAATAATGCCAATGCAAGCTTCACAATTATTTTAGAAAGTTAAGCATGGGCTATTTGGCCATAATAGTATTTAATGAGCAACTACACACCATTATTATTAATAAATTCTAAAAACGTATATTTATATGTATGATTTGAGCCATTCTTGATGTGGGTCATTTTAATTAATCAGTGGCATACTTTGCTAAGGCTGTCGGGTGTAGATTGGCACCATAATTGTTTCGTCAGTTCAAGTTCGAATCCAGCCGGGAATGCTGTAATGACTGCTTGATTTTAAATTAGGAATCGTAGGCTAATGTAATGATTTAATTGCATCAAAGTTGTAATTTGAAGTTTCTGCCAGTCAAGAAGACCAATTGTTTTGACAACATGCATTTTACAACGTGTATCCTCTCGTCAGTTAAACTCATTTGTATGAGTTAAACTGAGGTCAATCAAACTGTGATAATTAATTCACGCTGTAGGTGGGAGTAATGCATCAAGTGGTGTCGCGTCAGCAGTATTTCACCCCAAAACAGCCAAAGAAGACATCACGTGGCCATATAACTACGCTTCTTTGGCGTTAACTTGCACCTTGGAGTGTCAGCTTGAACTAACAAGTTTTACTAACAAGATACTATGCTTAGTCTGGACTATGCTTTTGGGGGACACCAGTGATGAACTAACTATGCTTTGACTAACGACGTTATCACCATAGTTAGTTATATTGTCAACAAAGGAAGCTCGTTAGTCTGGCCGATGGCTTTGGGGAACAGAAACATATTCCAAACTAACTAACAAGCTACCTTAGTTAGCAACTATGCTTTTGGGGGACGGACCCCTGGACTCCGTTTCCCGACGGATGCTAGCTAACCACCGTTGTCCGACGCAGTTACTAACGATAAAGATGGCAAACAACGACCAATTCCCAACGCGCTTGAAGTTCTGTCGTAACATGTTAGTCCTGACGACATTACTTACAACTTACATTGTTCCAACTACATCGTTCCCAGATGTTTCGGCAGCGTTCGGGGAGAATTCGGAAGCACTCGTTGCAAAAAGCATGTCAAAATAGCATGGCTAAAGTTGTAGCATCACTAAGCTCATAAAATCGCTAGTGTTGATAAATAAACTACACAATGATAAACTTAGTGGTAGTGGTAGATAATATTCCCCGACATGACAGTGTTTCAATTTGTATGGGCTATTTGATGATAACCAAGTTATTTAATGAGTCTTCATACAAAACAAAAAAAAAGTTAAAAACGTACTTCTTTTGGGTCCGTGTATATTTTGGTAATTGGATTTTCCCTTTTTGAATGGGAATTAAAAAACAAAAAACGACTGGTTTATTTGACCTTCGTTTTGAAGCCCAAAACCAACATTTGAATTACGCAGCATTTTTCTTTCATTTTCATTTTTTGATTACACTATACAAAATGAAATTCAAAGTCAACAGGAACGGAAAAACGGACCAAAAACAAGCTTTATTCATATTCTTGCACCGGAAGCCACGTGCTACATGTTGATTTAATAGATACAGACGGCAAGTCCGGGCACGCCCATAAAATCAGCTCCTCGTGTCCCCCATGTGGGGGAAAACAAACCCTAAATTAGTGAAGGAGTCAATGGCATGCTAAGCTACAAGTTACACTGAGCACCATCTACAAGGAGCCAGACACATTTTTGAGGGCAATGCCTGAAGGCAATGCCTGAAGGTAGTAATGATGGTCAGATGGTCCGATAGATACAGACGGCAAGTCCGGGCACGCCCATAAAATCAGCTCCTCGTGTCCTCCATGTGGGGGAAAACAAACCCTAAATTAGTGAAGGAGTCAATGGCATGCTAAGCTACAAGTTACACTGAGCACCATCTACAAGGAGCCAGACACATTTTTGATGGCAATGCCTGAAGGTAGTAATGATGGTCAGATGGTCCGATGTGAATTCTGAACTTGACACCCCTCCAAACGCGATACTGATGACAATCTAGATGATGTTTGTTAGCTTCATTAGCTTGCTAACTAGCCAACGTCATTGATCACCACAGTAAATGTAGCTAACTTTAGCTTGCTTAACTGAGCTAATCAGACTTGTGATTGAAAGTTGCTTTACTTTTGACAGGAGCAGAGACGGCTCATGACATTTCTGTTAGTGTAACTGCAATAAACAAATGATGGAAAAATTATTTTAGTCTAAACACAAGTAGGCAAACAGGTCATGATTAGACAAAACATCTAATATGGACTTTGTTCAATTTTACTTAGCGATCTTTTATTGTTAAGCAACTTTCTTTACCTTGTCCATTCACCATAATGTTAAATTGGCCTCTGTTATCCCCCACGCTGACTCCACCCTAGCATTTTGGGGGCGTTAACCGTACTTGCCGTCTGTATCTATGTGAATTCTGAACTTGACACCCCTCCAAACGCGATACTGATGACAATTTAGATGATGTTTGTTAGCTTCATTAGCTTGCTAACTAGCCAACTTCATTGATCACCACAGTAAATTTAGCTAACTTTAGCTTGCTTAACTGGGCTAATCAGACTTGTGATTGAAAGTTGCTTTACTTTTGACAGGAGCAGAGACGGCTCATGACATTTCTGTTAGTGTAACTGCAATAAACTAATGATGGAAAAAATATTTTAGTCTAAACACAAGTAGGCAAACAGGTCATGATTAGACAAAACATCTAATATGGACTATGTTCAATTTTACTTAGCGATCTTTTATTGTTAAGTAACTTTCTCTACCTTGTCCATTCACCATAATGTTAAATTGGCCTGTTATCCCCCACGCTGACTCCACCCTCGCACTTTGGGGGCGTTAACCGTACTTGCCGTCTGTATCTATGCACTGTTTCTCAAACTGTGGGGCGGGCCCCACTAGTGGGACGCAGACACATGACAGGTGGGGCGCAAGACATCTCTTTGCCCCCCGACATCACAGTTATTCGTCAGATAGGCACATTTGACAGTAATTTGAGCTTGATGGATGATGGACACATCAAATAGCCTACTGTATAATTAAGATTTTATGCCATGTTTTTTTTCTTTATTGAATGAGCTGAGCACAAGTAGAACCTAACTGTTTCTAAGTGTCGGCATAGCCCATAAAAAAAACAATCGTCAAACAACTTTGGCTATTCCAGATGCCCCCACGTCTCTAGTAGGGCCTAAGTCTCTAAACTCACAGTCCTCACTCGTCACCACATAGGCTATGTTACCCATTACTACAGTTGGGCTATATTATGTGTCCTTGATTAAAAGTGTCTTAGTCAGTTTAATTCATTTAATCAGTCCCATTTTCCTATGATGGAGATAGCCAAGGAGGTGCGTCGACCCGCATTCGATGATAGCCTAGGCCTATAGTTGATATCCGTGCCGTCAGATAAAAATATATGACAGGTTGATGATGAAATTAGGTTTTTTGTATAATTGCATTCTTGCATTACAGCGTCCACACATGCAACAGTGAAAACTGCAACAAGATCAGATCTAATGTGCATAACCATCTGTTGCGTCTTGATGCGTTTAGGCCAATAGCGCATCACGTAATGTAGCCTATATACAGCCCTTATTTTTATCCATAAGAAAAAGTCTAATCTGTTGTTAAACAGTGCCCAGTAGCCTACAAATTGCCTAACTCTACTGTCTTTAAACATTTTCATACCAGGAGCTTAGTCTGATTTATCTGAACATTGTTCATCTCTGCATCAGCTGGCCCGACATTTCGGCACAGGCCATTCGATTTTCTCTCGCGGTGTGTAGACGTTTTTGAAAATTCGGTGCTATCTAGTCATTTTCCGCCACTGCCAGGCTCCTCAACAAACTATGTGCTCTGTTACAAGGCTTTAGGACTATCTGCTGTAGGCATATTGGATCATTCTCCTTTCCCGAACAGACAAGAGCTTTCTAGCCTCACAAGCGCCTTGAATCTAGCCTGACATAGCCCGACCATAATAGCCTACTGCTGTTCATCCTGAATCGCAAATAGACAAAAAAAAACAACTGTCGGTGACGGGCGGATGCGAACTTGGCGCAAATGGTTGTGGGACAGATGATGAGTTTTGCGATATGGTTGTGGATGAAATAATAGCCTATCCGCGCACCTCTATAGCCAGCCTGCCTCCCTCCTGGAACCTCCTGCCCCTCCTTTGCCACCCCGAGGAAAAAATTCTGTAGCAGCCACTGAAGACACCTCTGTGCTGCTCCTAGTGGAGGCTCTGTCCAGGCATGGACCCTGGCTCTCTCTCCTTGGACTTATGGCCCTCAGCTCTCTCCCCCCTCAAACACTCCTCCACACCTCCACCGACTCCTCACACATTACTACCCGTATACCAAGCACTCTTCTCCGGGGAGAACACCTCCACCTGCTCCGGTGGGGAGGGATACGCCCACTTACTCGGCACCTCCAACTCAAGATGTTCCTCGGGCAACCCACTCAAGTTCAGAATTTTTGCACAAAATTATCTTCCGCCCCCCGCTTTCCACTGAAATGCGCCTATGATGACAGGCCTTGTTTAGCCAATTCTATAATTTCTGAGTAGGGCTCCAAAGACATTATTCTCGCTTATTACTCTTGCATTGGCCTATTCGCGCTTACAGTCTGAATGGCGGCTTCCGGTGCGAGAATATGAATAATGCTTGTTTTTGGTCCGTTTTCCCGTTCATGTTGACTTTGAATTTCATTTTGTAAAGTGTAATTAAGAAATGAGAATGAAAGAAAAATGCTGCGTAATTCAATTGTTGGTTTTGGGCTTCAAAACGAAAGTCAAATAAACCAGTCTTTTTTGTTTTTTTAATTCCTATTCATAAAGGGAAAATCCAATTACCAAAATATACACGGACCTTTTGATAGTCAAGTACGAATTGTGCCTCATTCCATTTGTTAAGAACGGTGGTGGTGAGGGTCAAGGCCAAGCACACCTGAGACAGCAGATTGATGTTTTGTCAAATCTCCGGTTCGAATCCAGGCGGGAACGAAGTCGTCTTTTTTTATATATATATATTTGACATGCTGTAGCCTACTCGTGATGGTTGGTGACGTGTTGTAAGTTATCTTTGTTTGTTCTTTGAAACTTCTATGGATAACTGGAGCATTTGTGTTTCAAACAGTTGCATCTTACCACATGGTGAAGTGGAAATGGGAATTAGTTAATCCTGTAGGTGGGGGTAATGCATCAAATGATGCTCAATTTGACAGTTTTAAGACCCAAACAGACGAGGAAGAGGCTTAACGACAGCTATACACCTGTCGCTGCAACTACAGTCCCACATCCGATGGTAAGGTCATCCGACGCCGTTGGGGAACGATTCTAAACACTAACGACAGTGAAACTACTGTGGTTGTAAGGACTAAGTTCCAGCGACTGTAGTTGTAAAGACTGTAGTCTTAGCGACAGCTTTGGGTAACACAAATGCCGGACAACCGTCGTTCCAACCACGGAAGTTGCTACGTTAGTTTGCAACGACGCTGTTGGGAAACTGACTCCCTGGGCTCCTCAGTAGTTGCTGTGTCTGTGGCACTACATTGAAAGTACAACTTAGGCCTGGGTTGTGCTTGCCTCTGAGGGGCCGCCACGCCTGACATGTTAACCAGTGCCCCCGCGGACAGGTTTTTCGTTTAAATGACAAAAAACGTGATTTGAAATCCCAGATCTCTTTGATCCAGATTAATTAGCAGCCTATACTTGGCAATAATTATAGTCGAGGCCCATTCTGGTCCGTGCACCTTCTGTTCATTGGATTTTCCACTCTGAAGCCCACAGTTTCGAGCTTGGAACGGGTTACCGATTCCTTACCACAGCTCGTGCCAACTGCACCTGTGTGTCTTAGGACTGTGTGTTCAGTGATGTTGCGTGTATGTCTTGATTTGGAAGAGACCAAAGTTCTCTAACTATATGATTGATTAACTGCAAGTTCTTCACTGAACTTCACACACTGTGAATTTGAATGTCTGTAAATGCCAATAGAAATGCCTATGCAAGTGATGTGGAGAGGGGGCGCAAGAGCAGGAAAAACATTTTTTGGGTCAAGTGGTCCTTGGTCTGAAAAAGTTTGAGAAGCGCTAGACCAGGGGTGGGCAATTATTTTGTTCGAAGGGCCACATTGGCATTTAGATTTTCACTAATGGGCCGGCTGTTCACCGTCAACCAGTTGATGCCGGTAAATTGGTAAAGTTTCAAACCAGTAGCCTCACTTTCTTCAGAGGACATGTTAACATGCAGGGTTAAAAAAGGGGATTTGTATTTTATGACTACCACAAATTTGATCATTTAGGCCTATGACCTATGTCTCCTTGGCTAAAAGATCAATTGTTTTACTTTGGGAAGGCTCCGCGGGCCGGGTTAAATAGCTCAGCGGGCCGCATGTGGCCCTCGGGCCTTAGTTTGCCCAGGCCTGCACTAGACCCAAAGATCATTGTGATCTTGCCAACAGCTACACTACAAGTCATATATTTCATTGCTCTGCAGTTGTCTTATTCATTAGGCTACAGTTAATCTGACACATCTTGCCTAGGTTTTTCATGTCTCAATAGCCATTGTAATTTTCTAACTTCTGTTTTTAGTGACTTGAGAAAATGGCCTCCAAGCGGTCATTCAGTGAGGAGGATTTCTCCTGTCCTGTGTGCAATGACATCTTCAAGGACCCTGTCCTCCTGAACTGCAGTCACAGTGTATGTAAAGTCTGTCTGAAACAGTTCTGGGATACCAAAGTGCACAGAGAATGTCCAGTCTGCAGGAGAAGATCAGCAAAGCTGTATCCGCCATCTAACTTGGCTTTGAAGAATCTGAGTGAGACCTTCAGACTGGAGAAAAGTCAGAGAGATTCTGAGCAACTCTGCAGTCTCCACAATGAGAAGTTTAAGCTCTTCTGCCTGGATGATAAACAGCCTGTGTGTCTGGTGTGCAGAGACTCAAGTGAACATATGAATCACAAATTTCGCCCCATTGATGAGGTAACACCTGAATATAAGGTAAGATATCAATCCATCCAACCATCCTCATGACATTCTGTTGCCATTCCAAGTAGGTGGTTAGATGGCTAATCTGATAACAGAAGAGCTTAGGGTTGTTTCATAATCAACACGAGTGTGTTGGCATGAGCGGCGCAAGCTGCTCCATTGACTCTCATGTTGTCATATACGTTTTCACTACACACTTTAAGATGCAAGTATACACCATGCTGTTGGCGTTCCTTGCACTGACTATGAATCGGCCCTTACTCGTTCAAGCATATTTGTATGATAATGTTCTATGCCAAGCTACAAGAAAATTCTGCAAGATGTTTTTATTGTTGAAGTGTAGCAGAATCATCATAGTCTCTCTTCCTTAGGAGGAACTCAATGAGGATTTGGACTATTTGAAGAGGATGTTGAAAAAATCCACAAGGACTCATCAGACATGTGTTGATATCGAACAACAGATTAAGGTTTTAATTTATCCTATAAACTATATTGGTCATAGAAAAGAAAACTGTCGTACTGTTGTCTAAATATGGTATGGCATGTTTTTTCAGACTCAGGCCCAACATACAGAGAGGCAGATCAAAAAGGTGTTTGGGAAACTTCACCAGTTCCTTCACGATGAAGAGGCTGCCAGGATAGCTGCACTGAGGGAGGAAGAGGAACAGAAGAGTCAGATGATGAAAGAGACGACTAGGCATAAGAAAATTCAGATCTCGCTTATTTCAGACACAATCAGAGATGTAGAAGAGGTGATGGCAGCTGATGATGTCACATTTTTACAGGTAAGAGCCATCAACTGTAAAATGTGTCTGTATTTTCTTAAGAATCCCAAGTAGCACTTTTGTTTATGAAAATGTATTGGTTTTATGTTTTCATCAAACTAATTAATGATTAATACAAGGAGGGCAGGGCAAACGAGGTGTTTGCATAGTCAGGCCTGTGGGTTGATTGGAGGTGGAGAGAAATATTACGTGAGGAGTGATGGAGTAGAGGGGGATGTATTAACAGAATAAATCCAGTACTTTTCAACATATATATATATATATATATATATATATATATATATATATATATATATATATATATATATATATATATATATATTTTGATCATATATTTCTCCTTCCTCTCCCAGAAATATAACAGCACAAAGGAAAAGTGAGTGAGCTCTCTCTCTCTCTCTCTCTCTCTCTCTCACACACACACACACACACACACACACACACACACACACACACACACACACTAGCATTCAATTTATTTGTATTTCATATTGACATGAAGAAAAAGTCTGCTTAAGTCCATCAACTGCAGTACGGACTTCTGAATGTTATTGCAGTGCATGGATGCAACTGGGACCAACGGGGATCTCAGGAGCTCTGATTGATGTTGCAAAACATCTAGGCAACCTGATGTTCAGTGTCTGGGAGAAGATGCAGAAGATTGTTCAGTACAGTAAGTCCTAGAATAAACCCATACATGACCATTCATTTCAGAGCCAAGTCAGAAGTAGCACAGGACTGCAGAAATGTATGGTTTTGTAAATGAGGGTGTGTATGTGTGTGTGTGTGTGCGCAGGGGATTGGTGATCAATGTTGAGGTGCTTTGTCTTTGTTTGTGTGGTTATATTCTCTATCTTGTTGCTGAAGTTCTACTCACTCACCTTTACACCTGTATGTAATGTTTGTCTTGAGAGTATTTGAGACTTCCTTGTTCCTACTGTAAGTCATATTTTTCTTCATGCATCTGAAGGCATCATAACTCATGATCAAGGCACCATGCGCATCGTGATTTCATGACTGATGTTCATGACTGATGTTCATGACTTTCATGTCTTTTTCTGCCTTCCTATGTCTCTGTAGCGCCTGTGACCCTGGATCCCAACACTGCACACTCATCTCTCATCCTGTCTGACGATCTGACCAGTGTGAGGTACATTCCTGAAAACAACAAAGATCATGATGACAATCGTGAAGAAAACCATGGTAGCGGCAGTGCAGAAGGCATTGTGGATGACAATAAAGGAAGTTGTGTTAAGAGACGGAAGCTACCTAATAACCCTGAGAGGTTTAAATCGTGCGCCTGTGTTCTTGGGTCTGTGGGCTTTAACTCAGGGACTCCGTGTTGGGATGTGGAGGTTGGGGACAATAAAGACTGGTGTGTGGGTGTGATGACAAAGTCTGCCTTGAGGAAGGGAGCTTATGACAATGTTGAGAATGTAGAACTTTGTATGTACTATTTTGACGGTAAATATAGAACATTCACTACTCTACAGCCCATAGTGAAGCAGAAACCTCAGAGGATCAGAGTGCAGCTGGACTGGGACAGAGGAGAGCTGACATTCTCTGACTCTGATACCTACACACACTTGCACACCATAAGACACGCTTTCACTGAGACGGTGTTTCCATACTTTAACGTTGACTGTGAACTCTTTCCACTCAAGATCCTTCCAGTGAAGGCTTCAGTTAGAATAGAACAGAGAAGATAGTTTCTGTCACTAGGAGGAGATACTTATGCTATTAAAAAATATGCAGAGATTTTGTTAGCAATACTGACGTTCACTTCAGTGACCTACTGTGACAGAATTTGTAGAAGGAGTGTGAATGAATGGTTCTAGGGTTTGGGGTGTTCGCCCATGTAAATCTTAAATGTTCAATTATTTGTTTCGGATTGAATTGAATGAAAATTTATTTAGGTTTCAGATGAAATGGAAAAAAAATCTTGCCTGGTCAAAGAGGAAGGACCGACTCACAATCTGTAACATGTTAACCAAAGATTTACCCTCTGCCTTGGTTTGGTACAATTTGGTTTTGTACATTAAAAAAAAAATGTTTATTTTTTATTAGAGGATGTATATTGGACATGTATTCTATATGCCTACCTGTACACTTAATAACACTTGAATGAATTATATTTGGAGAGACCACTAGTGAATGTTTCAGCATGTTTATGGTTTGTATGTGTTTCAGCTGGCCTCAAGTGCAAGTGGTAGATTTATGACGTTTTTGTAATTGTCTGTAATTGTTTTCAATAAAGAAAACAATTGGTTACTCAGTATCAACAGCTATATTTCCTGATCATCATGCTAGCTCTTGGATGGCTGTTCTGCACACCTACTGATGGGTAAATTGAGAGTTTAAATTAACATATCTGCATTGATGAACCAGATGTAGTAAACAAAGATCTGTCACCCTGGCCCTCTGGTAAAGGAGAAGACGTTCAAGGTGAGAGGGGGCTGACTGGTTGATCCCATGTTACATCGCGCGTGCGGCGTGTAGCGTCTGTCAAATCAATCAGTTTGATTGACCACAATCCCACGTTACATCGCGCGCGTCAATCAAACCACTTGTGAACATACGTGTAAGTTGGTTCCTATCAGCTCATTTTTCGAAGATTTCTATTATTTTAATTTAAACAATTGACGAATTCAGCCACCGCGAAATCCCAGCTATGTAGTTGTATTATTTCTTGTGGGCCTACTTGACGGCTATCCAGCGAGTTAGCAGTAACTTTAGCCATTAGGCTACTTGTTTATGTTTGCATATTGTAAATTCCATCTAGTGATGTAAAGTGGGTTGACTCGTGGAAAAATATTCGTCATGGTCGGTTATTCAAGATGTGCCACTCTGGTTTTTTATAGAAGTTTTGGCTACTGATTTAACGACCCTGGCATTAAACCAGAGTGGATTGATCTTTGGTTTAACGTTAACCTCAGCTGGCCACTGCTGACGGGTGCTACTAGCACAACTGTCGTTTTTGTCACTTCATGTCAATTTGCATTCTTGGCCAACAAAAAATTATACTAGGATTGAGTCCGTAAAATGTAATTTAATGAATTATTTGATTTAATTCATTGTCTCCAGTGATACGGTGACCCCACTTGTAGGAACTCGTTAGGGCAACATTTCTGGACACTAACGTTACACCAATTTCATTTATTGGCTAGGCTAACGTTACTGCGTGTCATCTAAGATTAACATGAGTAAGGCCTCCAAGCGGTCCTTCACAGAGGAGGATTTCTCCTGTCCTGTGTGTCATGACATCTTCAAAAGCCCTGTCATCATGAACTGCAGTCACAGTGTGTGTCAAGCCTGTCTGCAGCAGTTCTGGGAAACCAAAGCATGCCGAGAATGTCCAGTCTGCAGGAGAAGATCAGCAAAACAGTATCCACCATCTAACTTGGCTTTGAAGAACTTGTGTGAGACCTTCCTAAAGGAGCAAAGTTGGAGAGATTCTGAGCAACTCTGCAATCTCCACAGTGAGAAACTCAAGCTCTTCTGTCTGGACGATAAACAGCCTGTGTGTCTGGTGTGCAGAGACTCAAAGGAACATATGAATCACAAATTTCGTCCTGTTGTTGAGTTAGCAAGTGAATATAAGGTGAAAATGAAGTCTTAATTGATTAATTGAATTAGATTTTATCATACAGTATCCAGTCTTATATCCAGTCTTTTTCAATCTTTGAAAAATATTGAAATATCGCTTTGATCTTTTTTGCATGGCTCCCATACCATGCAGAAATTAATGTAGCTTCTAATGAGGTGAGGTGTGTGTGTGTGTTGTTTAATTTTTTTTATTATTATTATTATTATTTTTACTATTTCTATTGTAGGAGGATCTGAATGCACAACTGGACAAGCTGAAAGCAAAATTGAAAATATGTCAAGAAAAGAAACTAACCTATGATCAATATGAACTCCAAGTGAAGGTAAAGTCATGAGTTGTATGTTAGCAGTGCTTATCATGCCTTACATAGAGGAAAAATCCAGTACCATTCAATTCATAGCACTGTGTGATGTTTGGGATTACTGAATGTTATCTTTTGGAAAATGTAGAAAAAATGACCGTAAACTGTCAGCTTATGTCAATAAGGCTAAATTAAGTTGAAAGTGCATTTCAGTGCCCCTTCAGTTTAGCTGCTGGTTCAATATTCGGTCTAGGTTGTATTACACACTTATTTTTCTGACAGACAGCACTGAGTAACCTCAATGAGTTTAAAGATTTACACCAGATTTTTCCTTTAAGAGTCAGGCCCAGCACACAGAGAGACATATCAAGGAGGAGTTTGAGAAGCTTCACCGGTTTCTACGAGATGAAGAGGCAGCCAGGATAGCTGCCCTGAAGGAGGAAGAGGGGCAGAAGAGTCAGATGATGAAGGAGAAGATTGAGAAAATGAGCAGAGAGATATCATCTCTTTCAGATACAATCAGAGCCATAGAACAGCAGATGGGTGCTGATACCATGGCACTTCTGCAGGTAGGATTCCAAAACCAATTGTAGAACTAGACTAGAAACCAGTGTTTCTCAAACTTTTTCAAACCAAGGACCACTTTGCCCAAAAAAGGGAACATTGGCGTTCGCGCCTCCTCTCCTAGTCGCATGTTGCTACCCTTTACATTTATACCAAATCAAAAGGCATTTAATAGGCACTTGAGATTTAGAGGTTTTTGATACAAATTACAGGCCTGCCTCATAGTATTCAGTGAACAACTCTTCTTTGACCTTCAAATAATATTGGCGAGAAACGCAAACGACTATATTCACATACCGTATATATTCTTTTGGGAAATCCCCTTGCAGATCACTTGAACTTGCTCGTGGACCACACTTTGAGAACTGCTGATCTGATCTAACCTAGAACCTTTTGGTTTTGAAAATGCATTTGTATGCTTACATGCTTGTAGATGAATAAATTGTTTTTACTCAAATGAATATTTATCATTATGCATTTGTCTTTGCAGAACTACAGTACCCTGGTGGAAAGGTGGGTAAAGCCTCTCCTCCTCACTTGCATGCAGGAATTCAGGGAGTACATTAGATATCTTTTCAAAGTATTTAATTCTAATGGCGTCATATTTTGTGCACTCTGTCAGAAAGTGTATCTCAGTTTCTACCTTTTGTTGTTCGCAGTGGGGGCACAGTCTGCTTTCTTTTGGCAGCCATGTTTGCCTGTGCCTTCCCACTTCTATTGCTAGGTTATGCTCACTGAGTCTGTACTTTGTCAGGGTGGTTCTCAGATTTTTGTCTTGGATATGGGTCAGATAGGGTGCTATTGTGTAATCTCTGTTTAGGGCCAAATAGAATTGCATTTTACTTTGTAGTTTCGTTTGATTTTGCCAATGACTTGTGTGATTTTGTTTTGAAGTTTTTGTAATTTGGTTTATCCTAATTTCAGTTGTTTTTTTGGTTCTGGTCCTGAGGTGTTAGTATGGCGTTAGTATGTGTGGGATTAGTATTAGCTGAACTCAGACTCAGGACCAGCTGAGTGAGGGGACTGTATCCTTTGCTCAACTCCTGGTATTGCAGAGCTTTAAAATGGTATGAGTGGTATGGTTCTCTCTCTCGCTCGCTCTGAATCTGAATCTCTGAATATTATTCCAGAGCCCAGTGCACACAACAGGATCCAGAGAAGATTTCAGGAGCTCTGATCAATGTGCAAAAGCACGTGGGCAACCTGAAGTTCAGAGTCTGGGAGAAGATGAAAGATATTGATATTGTTCAGTACAGTAAGTAGTACCTACGTTATGTTTCCTGCCACTTGGCTACACCACTGTAATGGCCGTCAGTCTCATCCTCATTACAAATCACTTGTCCTTTCTCTGTGCAGCCTCCGTCACTCTGGATCCCAACACTGCAAACCCAATAGTCACCCTGTCTGAGGATCTGACCAGTATGAGAGTGGGTGATAAGAGACAACAGCTTCCTGATAACCCTGAGAGGTTTCAGTATTATGCCAGTGTTCTGGGCTCTGAGGGCTTTAACTCAGGACTTCATTCCTGGGATGTGGATGTGAAAAGCAATGCTGACTGGGTACTGGGCGTGATGACAGAGTCTCACCAGAGGAAGGGAGATTACTACTCTAAGAATGGACTGTGGTACGTCAAATATACACTTTTAAAATGTATAGCGCAGGCCCCACCACAGCCCTGCATTGACATCAACGTGAAACAGAGACCCCAGAGAATCAGAGTGCAGCTGGACTGGGACAGAGGAAAGCTCTCATTCTCTGATCCTGATAATAAGATAACTCTACACACTTTCACACACACTTTCACAGAGAGAGTGCGTCCATACTTTGCCTCTATCCCTCTTCTAAGGATCATACCAGCAAAACCTGTCATAGTGTTCATACAGTAGCACATGTAGGATAAGGTGGTAGTTAGTGGATGTAGAGGGGCAGATTAAAGATAAATTAAGTGTTCATACATATCTCAGTTTCTATGATAAACTACTCTCTTTTTTTGTTGTTGGAGTAATTAGTTTTGAGTAGCATTCTAAAATTGATTTTCAAAGACTTGATTGTCTTCATAGACAGACACACACACACACACACACACACACAAAGCCACAATTGACATTGTCTTGTGATTTCTAAACAGAGCCCAATAAACCGGATTCAAAGTTGATTGATTGTTTTTGTTTTGTATAAGGGTAACTGATCAGTCTCTCTCTCTCTCTCTCTCTCTCTCACACACACACACACACACACACAGCATGTATGTACAATGCTCACTATGAAGCAACTTTCTCTGAGGTAATACCACACATAATCACTGAAGGACAGTTTGTTTGACTTGGCTGAGTAACTGAGCAAAGATAATTGAATAGCCTGCACCTGCACCATTCACTGTAAATTTTGTTTTGAAGTTTTAACGTGCTAGGTGATCTTCTCTTATGTTCCATGTGTGTCACCATTATTGAAAAAAGTAATTTTTTTAAGTGTCGGCACACAGTGGGCTATGGGCTTATTTCACACTTGAACATGTGGTAAACTGAACATTCTATCATTGAAATGCATTGAATTTATCCCTTTTTCTGATTTAAAATGGGTAGTAACATTTACAAATATGTCTAAATTCACTTTCTTTCAAGTAATGGAAAGCCCACAAATTGGGAAATACTGAATAGATGGGAGCTTTTAGAATATACATGCACAAAAATGTAAAACCACTTCTATTCAGGACTTTACCATTTGTGGACTTCATATGTGCACTATTTGAAAGAAAGTGAATTTAAACATGTTTGAAAAATATTATATTATTACCCATTTTTCAAGTCAGAAAAGGGGATACATTCAATGCATTTCAATGATAGTTAACTGAACATTCTATCATGGAATGGTTTTAGAATCTCGAATGTTCAGGTGTTAAAAAAAGCAGTGGGCCTAATAAATGCCAAACGATTAGCTCATTAACCTTTTCCGCTGCTACAGTACTTTATGGTTTTGACAGTCCTACGAGAGCCTTGCTAGCCTGGCGAATGCCAAACTAAAATCACAAGTGATATTTAGTCTGGGGACCTACCTATTGCATTTCTCGTAGCGGAAGCATCATTTACAATTGTCCATAGCCGTTTATTGGGCGCTACGAATGTCTATCATAGCGTCTGTACATACCTCGGAGCCAATACCAGAGCCACCACATGACGTAAAATTCACCGAGGGCCGTACAAACCCTTTTGTTCTGCGATTGGATACCGAAACCAGGCGAGAAAACAGCCATGGTCACCATGCTCCTCTGCAGAGTGAAATGAAATAAGCGCGCAAAGGAGCATGGGAATTCCCAGGCTAGAGCCTTGCAAGTAAAGCGAGATACGTCTCGAGCCTTGGCCCCACCCGTTCTCCTCCCTGTTTTAGTTTTTCAGTTGAGTCATTCAAAGGATTCGGTGATGGTAGGCCTACATGTGAGGTGAATATGGAAATGAATCTATAGAGTATTTTCTAAACGAATAGCATGGACATCTCCAGATTTTCTGTATGTAGTCTTAGCGAGATTATGGATTTACCTTTTAACTAGGAAACATTAATCCAGTAGGCTACCAATGCGTGACTTGGCAGAGTGGGGCCAGAGCGGTATAGAATGCTTTGAGTGGGGCTAGCCGCGCTAGCCTCACGCCATTGGGTTTGAGATTAGAGTTTATTACTGCTGTATGGGCAATATCTATACTCTTTGGTATGCGTACCTATAACTAAACTGAAAGTTACTTTTAGCTACATTAAAGTCAGCAAACTAGGTTTTACGCCATTGTTATTTAGGTTGCTGGACACTTGGCACACTCTTTACGGATTAGCAGAAACGAGGGGGTAAAGCTAAACTTTCATTTCAGGCTTTTCTGGGTTTTAAAGGCAGTTAAGTGACAAACCTGGGTAAACTAAGATGGCTATGGTGGTAATGTTATTGCCAGGGCATTTCCAAGCTAAGAGAACGAACAGAGATTGAAACTAAACAGTTGAATATTTTTGGTGTCTTAAAAGTTGGTAATGGAACTGTTAGCACGTTACCATTTCATACTCTGCAGTGCAAAAACTCTGGTTTGCCAAGTTGTGGCAACTTTTACTTTCACATTTGGTGTGGCCTACTCTACCAACATCAATTCTCGTCCAAGAGCAGTAAAACTATTGAACTAGCAAACTATGACATTGTACCAAACAAGGCAGGGTGTTAAACATTATTCCATTGACCCTTTGGCGAGCTACTCTTAACTGATTAGGAGGCAATCAACAGCTTGAGTCCCGAGCTAACGCTACCTGTGGAGACTCCTGAAATCCGGTGTATCCTACTTTCAATGCTGATGGTATATCTAATCACACATCCATCTATTTATGTAGCTAAGCATGCTAGGTAAACTGTTACGATAGGATACAGTGTTTTGACAGAATGGTTTGAAGTATTTGTGGCTGTTTTTTTTTTTAGAATGGAGAAAAGCGTGTTAGGTTTAGCAATGTGGTTGTCCCTCAGAGCTGCTTATAGTCCTACTGCATTTCAGACATTAACTTTAAATTGTTTAACTGTGTTCTTCCTGTCCACTTTAGACACAAAGTTATTTGCCTGACACAGATCACCAGTTGACCACAAGGCGAAAATTCTAGCTGGAATCAGTGACTTGAGAAAATGGCCTGCAAGCGGTCATTCACAGAGGAGGATTTCTCCTGTCCCGTATGTCATGACATCTACAAAAACCCCCTTATCCTGAATTGCAGTCACAGTGCATGTCAAGCCTGTCTGCAGCAGTTCTGGGAATCCAGAACATGCCGGGAATGTCCAGTCTGCAGGAGAAGATCAACAAGGCTGCATCCGCCATCTAACTTGGCCTTGAAGAATCTGAGTGAGACCTTCAGACTGGAGAAAAGTCAGAGAGATTCTGAGCAACTCTGCAGTCTCCACAATGAGAAATTTAAGCTCTTCTGCCTGGATGATAAACAGCCTGTGTGTCTGGTGTGCAGAGACTCAAAGGAACATATGAATCACAAATTTCGCCCCATTGATGAGGTAACACCTGAATATAAGGTAAGTTTTTTTTTTTAATCCCGCTCAATTGATTCTAATTTAAAACTATTTTCAATATCATTGCTGCTCCACACTTAAATGGCACCATGTGTAATATTGTGCAATGTGCAATAAGTTTTAAAAACAGGTGATTATAGCACCAAACCATTATTCTTTTTTTACAGGCGGAAATAAAGGCACAGCTGGATAAGATTAAAGACAACTTGAAAGCACATGAAAAAAATCAGCAAACCTATACTGAGATAGGACAACACATTAAGGTAATGATCTGGCTCTTTATTTTTTAACAGAACAGCGTGGTAGTTACACTGACAAGCACAACACTTGCTGTAGAACTATGCTCACGGAACTCCATTGAGACATTATCTGGAGAGAACTGACTAACGTGATATGAAAATCGCTGCTCTTGCACTTAAAATGAATGGAACATTCACATCAGTCAACTCAATGGAAAATACAATTGAATATAGTGATAATTAGCTGTGGATAGTTACCCATGGTATAATGTTTGAATACAAATGCATCTGGGACATAGCTAAATATTTCGACCAGACCTACAGTAACTGTTGTACTACGATGCAGCTATCTTACTACTTTTACTTATTAATACAGCAGTTGCACTTCTGTGTGTCTTGTGCATCTGTGTTTGTGCAATGTGAGTAGTGTTGCTTCGTCAACGAAAACTATGACGAAATATCGTCGTCAACGATTGTTTTTGACGTGAGGAAGACGAGACGCATCGAAAACGTTGCTCGGGTGACGATAACGATAACGAAATATGTCATATTATTGGCGAATAAAGACGAGACTAAACTATGCTAAAATGTCTTCATTTTCGTTGACGAAGACGAGCTTCATTTTCGTTGACGAAAACGAGACGCAAAGAAATGTAGACCTATAACGTTGTTTCGTCTAGGTTAAAGCCTAGCAATGGAGACACAGCAACGCATGTCTTAATTTGTAGGCTACCTCCGACCTTGGATTCTAGACTTTTTTGTTGGATCCGGCACCTGTAGGCTATCTTAAAAAAATCTAGGCCTACACTGTTTGTCTACAGTTAAACGTTATCTGACTTGTTAGTCTCCACCCCCTACCAAAGTTCCACAATTTTGTGTATTTTCCCTGAGTTTTGAAATTGACTGCATGCGCTCCTTTCGTGGGAATTTTTTTTCAGCCAGTAGCCTAGCCTACGAGCAGTGCCAGAGAGTATCCAGCGCAGGCACATAAGTTTTACTAGAAGACAAATTTGGTGCAAAGCATAGGCATACTTCTGAGTTCATAACTTCTGCTGGGCCTATCTCCATCTCATAGTTTAAACTTTGTAGGTGGTGGACACAGCCATCGTTTCAAATGCGCCAACAACGCTCCCTCAGATGGCTCTAATTAAGCTTTGATTAAGCTTGTCAAATGTTCAGGTGTCAACGCTATGTTCAGTAAATAGGATCTCACCCCAACGAGACGGGCGAGCATAGAAATTGCCTATTTTTCCTTCTTTAAGGGGCAAGAGCACTAAAAACAAACCTTTGACCCAATTGTTATTCTGTTGATATTAAACCAAAGATTGTAGGTGTATTACTTCTGTCCGTGTCAGGCCCGGCGACAGTAGTAGGGGTGATTCCATTGCGGAGAGGGGGCGGCAAAAAAAAAAAAAAAAAAAAACTTGCGCAGAGAAGGACACCAAGATAAAACACAACACTGTATGATAGTCTGGACTACTTACAAAAATGTGAGACTGCAGGTGAATGAACGACTTACGTGTAATGCCCCAAAAAGGCGATTCTGCTCGGGCCGTCTCCTTTCTGATCATGTTGCGCATAATAAAACTATGGAGTGTCTGTGTAGGCTAAATAGGTTTTGTGGAGTAGTCTAACCGTATGCTCGCTTCATGTTTTGAACACAGTGAGAAAAATGCACTCACCAAATAGTTGGCAAAAAAGAAGGCTCTCTCACCATTCTGGCTGTTCCGAAACTTGCGCACAACGGTGAACTGGGACTTATATTATTACTAATTTCGGTGGCAAGTAATACTTTCATTTTTCCATTCAATCATCAATATAGGTTATATCATTTACAGCATATTCAGAAATTCTATTTATAGGTATATCTAAGGAGGTTATATATTGAAGAGATACTAGGGATCATATTCCTTTGAAAATGAAAACTAGAAAAAGCCTTTGGAAGGCGCGGTACGGTCCTCCGCTAAAACCACGTACGTAGCACAAATTCCAAATGTTGCGAATCAACAAACAATACCAAAGTTTCATCCAAATCAGTGCACATTTCGATAGTTAAAAGTCTGCAATTATAGGAATAGACTAATTCACAGCTGCACAGTGAAGCCTAGAAGAAAATATCTTATGTAAACTCATAAACTTTTTTGCCTTATTGATCTAACTGGAGTATTGACCTAAGCGCACGTAAACCCACAAATAGCTCTTGGCTTCAGTCGAGGACAAATGGGAAAGTTAACGCATTTTGTTCAGTAAGTGGCAATTTATGCCTGTCAGTCAGCTTATTAGCCAGGCTAAGTTAACATGCCCCCTATGAGTAAAATGCAGTAAATTGCAAGTCTTTGCACAATCTGCACAATGTTAATAGTCATCCCTTCAACAATCAAGTGGTTATGGATTTGGACATTTATAGAAATGTCATTTTAGTTTCAGAAAACGGACTAAATTATTATTATTATTAGTAGTAGTAGTAGTAATAATAATAATAATAATAATAATAATAATAATAAAACATGCAGTGATAGGAAAGGCATGTCGTTCTAATCTATCGCTTCTAATCTATCAGGCACGTTTTCTGGGAAGAAGTTCTAGTTCTTATTTTACTTTACATGGTCATATATTGCCACCTATTGGTCATAAGAAGTAATGTACAGAATTACTGTTGCAGTGCAATGTGAGTGCGTGGCATTTTACATTAAATTACTATATGACATGAATGCAGTAAAATATTGTTGACATTTCACTGGAACTTTACAGCAAAGCCTTACAGTGTAGACCAGAGGTTCCCAAACTGTGAGGTGGGCTTCCCCAGGGGGGCGTAGAATGATTTGAGGGGGGTCGCAGGTGACTCAAAAAAAGAAAGAAAAAACTATTTCATTTTTGAACGATGTATTTTTTTCAAAGATAATGCAATTGTTAACATTGTGAAATTGAAATAATCATAGAAGAGATGATAAATGTTTTGGATTGTGGAAAGTATTATGTGTATTGCACCAAACTTCATAACGTAATTAATGTTAGCAACAGTGCCATCAGCCGAACTATAGGTCTTCTGAATGGATTCCATTTTGCTTTTTATTGATAACTCACTGCATTGCATAGTATAGTACAGATATAAGTGGCTTAACTGAAGTGAATACCAGTATTTGAAATGATTGTCGTGGCGGGGAGGCAAGGGGGGGGCGGAGGTGTCACTGTTTTCAGAAGGGAGGCCCACATTGATGGAGTTTGGGAACCCATGCTGTAGACTAAAATGTAATCTGTTTTCATTCACTAAAAGTAGACTAAAATGTCATCGGTTTTCGTCGACTAAAACTAGACTAAAATAGTCATGGACAAGTCTGACTAAAACTAAGACTAAAATGCTCAGACTTTTAGTCGACTAAAACTAAGACTAGACTAAAAAGAGATAACATGACTAAAACTAATAAAGACTAAAATGACTTCTTGACACAAAGACTAGACTAAGACTAAAACTAAAATAGGCTGTCAAAAACAACACTAAATGTGAGCATCATTTAAACAACCACTTGTCTTCACTTCCTTTGGGTTGAATCAATGTAACTATCTTTTAACTTTGCAACATCAGATGTTTTTCACATAGTATCTATGTACGTTACAACAAATAAGCTTCATAAGCCTTACCTATCTAGCTCTTTGTGAACCAAGATTCAGGCCAAAAACACAGAGAGGCAGATCAAGGAGGAGTTTGAGAATCTTCACCAATTTCTACGAAATGAAGAGGCAGCCAGGATGGCTGCACTGAGGGTGGAAGAAGAGCAGAAGAGTAAGATGATGAAGGAGAAGATTGAGGAGATGAACAGAGCCATCTCCTCTCTTTCAGACAGAATCAGAGACATAGAAGAGAAGATGGGAGCTGATGATGTCACATTCCTGCAGGTATGAAACATCAGCTATTTTGTGTTTTTGTCTCATTATCATAATAGTGGGCTCTAGGAAACAGATTAATTTTATTTTTTTCTGATGTTTACTGATAACACATCTGTATCAAAGTCATTAGTCGAGACAACTGATATTCAGTAAGGAAATGTGTGTTCAGTGTACCATGCGAACAAATGCAGTACATTTGAACATATTTTTTTTTCTATTATTTCCCAGAACTACAAGAGCACAGTCGAAAGGTGAGTGATGTTATCTTCCTCATGTCTCTATGTTCTCTGCGGTTCTGAACCCAAACCCACATCTTTACTGACTATTGAATGTTATTCCAGAGCCCAGTGCACACTGCAGAATCCAGAGAAGGTTTCAGGAGCTCTGATCCATGTGGCAAAGTACCTGGGCAACCTGAAGTTCCGAGTCTGGGAGAAGATGCAGCAGATTATCAAATACAGTGAGTGAAGTTTGCATGGTGGAAGACAAAGCTGCACTTAGTGCATCACCTCACTCACGTCATGATGTAGCGCATACGCGCGTTCATCTGATATTCAGCGATAGACGAATTATTTCAGGAGCCAGAAATCCTTGAATCTAACTGGGCAAACGGCTTGTCCATCAATTTAATTGACGTACACTGCAGCCAACCACATCGAAACCAACCGAAGACGCTCGATACGTTTGTTGGATTGGTTGGATTCAAAACAGTTGCTTCTTCGCTACGTCACACCTCTACAGCAGCCAGCGGCCCTGATTGGTCCGGTTAGAGAATAATGGCTTGAAATCTCTCTGATGGGCTTGCAACATCAGATCGTTGCGCGGAAGTGCCTTACGAAAGTTACGTAGCGCATGATCTGACGTGAGTGAGGTAACTTAGTGCATCCACACACCCACACATAAGGCATGCATGTTGTGACAAATGTGTATGTTTGACCATTTTTAGATGTGTTGTTTATTCTTGTGTTATGTGACCAGTAAGTATTGAAATAGATAAGAAACTGAAGCTTAGGCAGTGTGCATATCACTGAGCCTCATTCACCCAATGTCTGTCTGTGTACAGCATAACTCCAAAAGTACTGCACGGATTTGGATGAAATTTTCTGACAACGTGTGTATTGGGACAAGTAAGAACTGATTCAATTTGGGTGGCGATAGGTGATCCAGAACGCCATCTGTGACCACATTGTCTTGGCAGAGGTCTGCGCTCTCTGAGCGCTTTTCTAGTTTGAAATTAATTAATAAATGGACAGTATATACAGTAGCAACATTTTCATGTGATCTGCCATGACAGGCAGAAAATATGCCAATTGCCTTCTTACCAAGACATTTGTTCTTATAGAATTACTGTCCTAGGGTAAAACATGTAATGAAATTGCATTCAGAAAGAAAGAGTAACATTTTTAGTCAACAAAATTTAGTCAGTATGGCCAAGGAGGCAATTTCCTTAACTTTCGTTCTTAAAGCATACTTTCACACATTTTGAAGAAGATTTGTTTTCACCAATACTTTTAAATGGGACCTTAAGAAACAAAGTCTAGATGTGATCCTGTGTGGAGATGGGATAAAGTTCCAGAGAGACAACCATCACTCCTGCCTCCACCTGCATGGGCTATATGGCAGAGAAGCACCAATGCTCTTCTCCCTCGACTGCTGAATTTAGCCATGTGGACAGTACTAGTAGGAGTCCTCCATGTTTTCCCATGTTGACCTGCAAAGCCTAATACATAAAGTTCTGTGGCTTTCCCAATCACTGTAAACAATCAAGTGGAATACAGCAATGAAGGATTAGACTTACTGTTTTTGAAGAGGTTAAGACAACCAGAATTTAGTTGCCTAGTATTACTGTACATCACAGGTTGTGAATACTTACGTCTATGTCAATGTGGATATTTTTTAATCATTAATAATTAGCAAAAACAATTCTGTGCTTTGCTGTCATCAGGGTTGTTTGGTTGTCAGTGTACATTGAAGATTAAAAAAAAACTTAACATTAATTCCAGATAGCTCACACACATCGCTAGTGTATTCAGCTCATGTCTGCTCTCTCTCTCTCTCTCTCTCTCTCTCTCTCTCTCTCTCTCTCTCATACTCATATATCTACATACCAGCACTGTCAATAGAAGTAGTGTGGACTGAGTGTAGGCTGAGCTGTGGTAGGAATAATGATGGGGTGTGTGCATATGCATACCAGTCCCTCATGTCATGACACTTTAAGATATATGTTCCTGCTAAGACGGCAGAAGGCCCCTCGACAAGCAGTATGGTAATTTTCTCACCGTTTGTAAAATCTTTGAAATTGGAGATAGATTACTGGAGTGTGGTAAAGTATCTCTATCTGAAAGTGTGCAGTGTAGAAGGAAGTGCTCTTCTGCCTGACAGTGACCACATTCTCTCTCTCTCTCTCTCTCTCTCTCTCTCTCTCTCTCTCTCTCTCTCTCTCTCTCTCTCTCTCTCTCTCTCTCACTCACTCACTCACTCTCTGCAGCTCCTGTCACTCTGGATCCCAACACTGCCAACCCATGGCTCGTCCTTTCTGAAGATTTGACCACTGCGAGACGAGGTAATGAGAGACAACAGCTTCCTTATAACCCAGAGAGACCTGAGACGGTTACCAGAGTTCTGGGCTCTGAGGGTTTTAACTCAGGAACTCACTGCTGGATTGTGGAGGTTGGGGACAATCCATGGTGGCATGTGGGTGTGATGTCGGGCTCTCAGGATGGAAGGTGGCTTGTGTCATATATAAACGGTAAATACGAAGTTCACTCCCCCGAAGGCCCCCCCACCGTGCTCCCTGTGAAAAAGAAGCCGCAGAGGATCAGAGTGAAGCTTGAATGGAGCCAGGGGAAGGTGTTCGTCTCTGACCCAGACCCAATTAACCATCACCTGCTCACTTTCACACACACTTTCACAGAGAGAGTCTTTCCATATTTTCATAGTTCCTCTCTCAAGATCTCCCCAGGGAGGGTGACTGTTAAAGCAGAGACTATAGTCAATCTTTAAGCCAAAGAGCTGATCGTTTGAAACAGGATAGACTTACAGGATCAGTGGTGATGAGTCCATTTCAACATAAGTCATTTATTATCCTCAGTGATCATAGCCTACCTCATCAGTTACTGTCATGAGTACCAGTTTCATCAATTACGGTGATTGATTGTTTACACTGATTAAAATGGTTGTTCTATGTCATTGTTATTGTCATGGGCTCTTGCCAGTTGTGACATTGTTCCACAGCCTCTGCACTTTTATACATTGAGTTTGTGTGTAATAATGTGTGCTTGATGTTCTGATCTTTGACTGGCTTTAAGGTGCAATACGAGTTCCTGAATGGTTTTCTGAGTGATTTAATTTTATTTTATTGTTAATGTCAAGTCGCAGGCATCTCCCCTTGATTCGCAAGCTGTCTGCCTCCTGAACACTGAAAAAGTCTGGTCTCGGGAGACTACACAGTACCTGTAAAACTCAAACAAACATATGAGGCCGGGTTGTACACCAAAATAGAACAAACATGGTTTCAGCTCAAGACTTGTGAGTGATTTGCTAGAATGTAGGTTGTTAGATTTTGGGTTTTACCAAAACCATGCAGGAACTCATGCACCTTGCACCCTGCTGTTGCACCTTCAATAGATCAAGTTGATTTTATCCCGTGTGTTGTTAAATGCACATTAAATCATTTGATTACTAAACAATCATGTATAGTCGTCTACTTTCCAATCAGCACAGCGTTTTAGCTAAGTCCAAGTGTCTCTGGCTCTAGTTTCTCTGGATCTTAATGAAGGCACCTGCCT
The DNA here is from genome assembly GCA_027497455.2 of Sardinella longiceps. Classification (NCBI taxonomy): domain Eukaryota; kingdom Metazoa; phylum Chordata; class Actinopteri; order Clupeiformes; family Clupeidae; genus Sardinella; species Sardinella longiceps. Next base: position 15,590,056 of record JAODXP020000016.1, on the reverse strand, counting down.
GTCAGTCACAGGGAGAGGAGAAGTAGGACAAAACTCTCAAGCAACTAAGCAAATGACACACGGTATTAACAAAACTATAAACAACTGAACGAGTGTGGAAATTAAATCAATTAGAAATATAGTGCCATTAACACTCATTCGTGTCTTTGAAGGGGATAGGTTGCCAGGGCAGATAGTTGTAAATGTTATATATAAACTAAAGAAATGCCGTGGTTTAGCTGTAGCCTATAGGTTAGGCCTACGTTACGCAAGTTCCATCAAGGCCACACCCACTGAGACACACTTGGAGTGAGTAGCCCCCAGCTGCGGACTTGCAGCCTCAATGTGGGCTGGGCTCAATGTTGAGCACAACCCTAATTGCTAAGCTTCAGCCTATGAGCGCAACGCCTGGTCGAAAATCCTTTCTTCCATGGCCATTGTAAAGTTGTGCGTGTTTTTAGGGCCACGACTGAGAATTGATATTTTTCTGGGGGGAGCGAATGGTTAAAGCATAGGCAACAAAACTAAACACATAACGTCAACACGACGAAACAAAATTTGCTCCGTTGCAGATGATACACGCAAAACAGACAAGATTGAGTCAAGTTTAAACAGGGTCACTGCTGAGAATGATTAAACCGTACATAGGCATGAAACATGAATTGTAATAGTACACGAAACAGTCACTCAGTCCATCTGAAACCTACGTGTCGTGAGGAAGTAATGAATGGTTAATTATAATGGAAAACTTGGAAACATTAGTTCCCTAATGCATTTGGCTATCTATGCGTAAAACACTGTGTCCATTTTTGACCGACTTGCTCTTACAATGCGCTATGAGCAAGGTATTTTATGATGCTGCTACAACTCATAGATCTCCATATAATAACAAAAAACTATCCATTGCTTATCCAATCCAACTGCAAACGTGTGACACATGTCTCGGAAAACTTTGCAACCTGTAGCCTAGGTTTTTAATTTTTCTGTTAGCCTGTCTTACCCACAGCCAGAGATTTTTCTATACCACTCTGGTCCTACCATAGACACGCCTTACGGTAGGCTATAGGGAGGGTTGTGCTCAACATTGAGCCGCGTAGGCTACAGCGAGGGTCAACATTGAGCCGCGTAGGCTACAGCGAGGGTTGTGCTCAACATTGAGCCCAGCCCACATTGAGGCTGCAAGTCCGCAGCTGGGGATACTTGCTTGGAGTATCTGGTTGAGCAGCCCTACAGTTAAATGGAGGTAAGGAGTGTTGAATTTGGTCTATTCTCTGGCCAAAAAGAAAATGCCGCGCTATATTTAGAAGGGCAAGTAGTGCAGTTATGGTTCAAACCCGTACAGTAATTGTTGAAGTCTTTTGCGTTGTCTCGAAAGTATGTGGTAATGCTGGGCCTGTTAAAGTAGTGCTGTGTGACAGCCAAATCAGCTGCTGCCTGCTGGTGCCTCGTTAACGTCATCGACATCATGCAAGATAAATGTATACTTTAACAAGTATCCTTTTTTTCACCACTTGTTTTTGGGGCTGTTTATCTGATCAGCATGGCATGCGGAAAGCGCGTTAGCTTTAGCAATCTAAATTGTATTTGTGGTTGTCTCACAGTATAAATATTTTTCCTGCTCATTTAGGCACAAATTTATTTGCCTGACGCAGATCACCTGTCGACTAGAAGGCGAGAATTCTAGCTGGAATCAGTTTTCCTGCCTGTTTCAGAAAATGGCCTCCAAGCGGTCATTCACTGAGGAGGATTTCTCCTGCCCTGTGTGTTATGACATCTTCAAGGACCCCGTCCTCCTGAACTGCAGTCACAGTGTGTGTAGAGTCTGTCTGAAGCAGTTCTGGGAAACCAAAGAGCACAGAGAATGTCCAGTCTGCAGGAGAAGATCAGCAAAGCTGTATCCACCATCTAACTTGGCTTTGAAGAACTTGTGTGAGACCTTCCAACAGGAGAGAAGTTGGAGAGATTCTGAGCAACTCTGCAATCTCCACAGTGAGAAACTCAAGCTCTTCTGTCTGGACGATAAACAGCCTGTGTGTCTGGTGTGCAGAGACTCAAGGGAACATAAGAATCATGTCTTCAGTCCCACTGATGAGATTGCAAGGCATTACAAGGTAAGGTGTGATCGATATCCCCCCACCCCCCTCCCCATTTCAGTTTTTGATAGAATCTTTTGTTTGTTTGTTTCAGTTGAAGAAATAATCAGTGGGCCTCACCAGTATCTTAATTGGAATTTTCTTAAATTTGTCTGGCTGGTGAAATCATGTCTAGGTCAAGAAATAGTGACTGACAAGACCATTAGGCTAAGGCTGTCCAGACTTGAAGGATTGAGACCAGACCAAGTCCGTCGGTTTTCAAATACAGTTGAATCAGAGTCAAGATTAAGTCATTGTGGAAGCAAGTCAGTGTTGAGACTGTCCTTTAGTAGTTGTTATCAAGTCAATGTCAAGACCATAAAAACATGTCAATTAATAGTCGACAATGACGCCAACAGATAAGCTTGATTGTGAACTGTTTAACATTTTGAGATGGGCTATGTTTTTACTATCATTGAAAAAGATCACATGCATCTTCTCTTCTGCCTATTTTTCTAAACTGCTTCAACAGTGCTGCTCTGTCATCAACATGTTAAGCCCATTCTGACTCTGAATCATAGTTAGGACATACCAGGACAAACCAGACAACTGAGGTGAAGTCATGACCTACTGATACATACGGGTAGAATCTTTGCACCTCACCATGGGGTGTCATTTTCAAATAATGTCCGTCAACTTGACATTATATTATTGTTGTTATTGTGTGTTTTTTTTTTACATGAATATAGAAAATGTGTCCTTCTCCCACTGTGATCCGAGACCAAGTCAAGACTAAGTCTTTGAAGGATCAAGTTTGAGAAAGGAGACCGGTGTTGAGTCCGTGACTGGGCAGGAGTACTACATCTCTACAAAAAAAAAAAACAATGTTCATTTGGTAGAAAATCATATTGCCAGTCAATATAATCAATTTTTAAGTGTCTCCCAGTCACGCTCAGCCATCATATTGTTTATGTTTCAGGAGAAACTGGAGAGACACATGAGCAAGCTACGAGAAATGCTGAAAACTCATAAAGATATGAAGCTATCCTATGACATGATGGATCAACATATAAAGGCAAAGATAAGACTTCTATTAGAAATATATATGTTTTTGTGATGTGATGAAAACTGCTGCAGGTGGTTTTGTTTTTGCTCAACTACGGTATACATTCTTTTGTTTAGGCCTATCTGTTACCTTCCTTGGAAATATTGGTCATATTTGTTTTGATCCAAATCAATCAAAACATGGTCTTTCTTTTGTTTTCATTTTTATCCTGTTCTTGGGTCCTGAGAGCCACTAAAAGACTGGCTTTCTTTATGACTATCAAATTATGAGAGATATTATAACATTTGCTTGTTGGTAATGGTATGGCATTCAGCATATTTTTAACACATTTATTCATTTAACATTATGGTCCACTTTAGGCCCAAACTCAGCACACAGAGAGGCAGATCAAGGAGCAGTTTGTGAAGCTTCACCAGTTTCTATATGATGAAGAGGCTGCCAGGCTAGCTGCACTGAGGGAGGAAGAGGAGCAGAAGAGTCGTATGATGGCGAAGAGGAGCAGAGAAATCACATCCCTTTCAGATGCAATCAGAGCCATAGAGGAGCAGTTGAAGACTGATGATGTCACATTCCTGCAGGTAAAGCCAGGCTCTTGATTATTACCTCCGCCAAGGAGGTTATGTTTTCGCTGGTGTGTGTGTGTGTGTGTCTGTCTGTCTGTCTGTCTGTGTGCAACATAACTCGAAAAAGTACTACTCGGATTTGGATTAAATTTTCTGACAACGTACGTGTGTATTGGGACAAGTAAGAACTGTCTCGATTTTGGTGGCAATCGGTGAACCAGAACACCATCTGTGACCACATTGTCTTGGCAGAGGTCTGCGCTCTCTCTGCGCTTTTCTAGTTTGAAATGAATTAGTAAATGTACAGTATATACAGCAGCAACATTTTCATGTGATCTGCCATGAGTGGCAGAAAATATGCCAATTGCCAGGGCCAGGCAACATTTTGATATTATAATGAATGTTTGAGGAGAAACCTTATTTTCTGCCAAACTATACAGTATGTACAAGTAATATTTCATCAGAGCACACTGCAGACATTGCCAAAATACTGCTCCATACAAATGAGAATATTGTGGAATCACTTCGGTCTGACACGTTTAAGAGTATTTCAACATGTTGATTCCTCAGCAGCTAACTCCATAGAAGGCCATCAGATCTTGCGACACTGTGTGGTTCTCTTGGTGTTCTCATTAATTTAAGATGAAGAAACGTGCTCTAAGGTAATTTAAAGCAATGTCCTGCACAACCTCCTCTATTGTAATGATTTTCTCTTATTTCCCAGAACTACAAGAGCATAGTGGAAAGGTGAGTGATCTGCCTTTATTCTATCTCTTCTCTGTGGTTCTGAACCCAAACCCACAGAAGTACTGACTCCTGAATATTATTCCAGAGCCCAGTGCACACTGCAGGATCCAGAGAGGGTTTCAGGAGCTCTGATCAATGTGGCAAAGCACCTGGGCAACCTCAAGTTCAGAGTCTGGAAGAAGATGCAGCTGATTGTTCAGTACAGTGAGTATCCTGGAAAGAAATAAAGATCCAAGATGGAAACCCAGCTACTTTATGACTGATGAGGGCACATTTGCAACTAAAATCTTTGTTTGTCTGCAACTCATAAAACACAACCAAACTCTTATTAATAAACTCTACACACTGTAGAGTGTTTTCCTATTTGCAAATGTGGGTAAAAGGTGTGTGTGTGTGTGTGTGTGTGTGTGTGTGTGTGTGTGTGTGTGTGTGTGTGTGTGTGTGTGTGTGTGTGTGTGTGTGTGTGTATATTCATGGAGTCTTCATGCCTTAAACCATAAGCCTCAGATCATTTTAACATTCTATTCAATCCTATTTCAGCCCACACACATATAAGTAAGGGATAATGGCCGCCGAGGTGTCCCGATATATAATGGACAAGGTGAAGCTGAAGAACAGCCCGACAGCAAGTCCATTATTTTTCTTATATCGGGACACCTCGAAGGCCATTATCCCGCTTATCACCCGATTGCAACTAAAACATATAGATGGTAAGCAAGTGTTTAAAACCTAAAAGAGACATGTGGCTCTGTTTTGAAAGAAGTTATCCTGTTCGGTTGGGGTACTATTTTCATATGAAAGAAGAACCACAAGGCTGCATTCTAAAGAGCATTGATAAAGAACGCTGGTGAAACTTTTTAACCCAACTATGACTCAGGTGTCATGTTATCGAAAATTAACAGACACCCTGACAGCCAATCAGAAAATGGTATTCCATTCCACCGGGGGTGATGATTATAAATAACCCTTCACATTGTGTCTGCAGATTCAGTTCAGACTCAGTTAACAGCCATAACTTAACAGAAGGTGAATAAGTGGATAGATGGATGTACAGATTGCATATCAAATAGAGGGAGGAAGAGAGGGAAAGAGGAGTAAACTCCTGGGATCCCCTTGTACTGTGACTACTAAAGAGCATTTCACTCTTTCTACTTCTCCTGACATTACACTTGGTAACACCACTATTAATAATAACCATCATTCACATCCTCATCACACATCACTCAGTGTTCAGCTCATGTGTGTGTTCTTTCTCTCTGCAGCTCCGGTCACTCTGGATCCCAACACTGCACACCCACGTCTCATCCTGTCTGAGGATCTGACCAGTGTGAAATGTGGTGATGAGAGACAACAGCTTCCTGATAACCCAGAGAGATTTGATAAGTATGCTGCTATTTTGGGCTCTGAGGGCTTTAACTTAGGGACTCACTGCTGGGATGTGGAGGTTGGGGAGAATGATGACTGGTCTCTGGGTGTGATAACAGAGTCTCTTCAGAGGAAGGGGAACTATTACTCCAAAAGTGGACTGTGGAATGTTACATACACAGGAGGTGCATATAGAGCAAATGCCCCACCTCATCACTGCATTCGTCTCCCATTAAAGCAGAAACTCCAGAGGATCAGGGTGCGGCTGGACTGGGACAGAGGAAAACTCTCATTCTCTGACCCTGATAATGACACACACATACACACTTTCACACACAATTTTGCCGAAAGAGTGCTTCCATACTTTACCTGTAACCCTCCACTGAGGATCTTACCAGGAAAGGCTTTCGTATATCATGTAGGTTAAGCAGGGAGTTGGTGAATGCAGAGAAGATAAATTGCGCTCTGGAATATTTCATTATCTATGATGTATTTCTGTCTGAAACAGGGATAACTTATAAAAAACAGTGGTGATGAGTCCATTACATCATTACCCTCAGTGATCGTACAGTACCTTTTCCTGTAATTGTTAATTATTAGAAGTTCCACTGATGCACTGATTGATGGCTGCTCCATGTCACTGTTATTTGTTATGGGTATTGGTACATAAAATGTGGCATTGTTTAATGGCTACTATATTTTGAGTTTGTAATTTAAGTAGGCTATGTTCCAGCCACTGAAAAGATCACCAAATGGTTTAAAAGGTGATGTTTATTTAGTTCTATGAGTTTCTCTTTCTCATGTCTGTTTTCTGGGACTGGTGTCATGAGCACATTAAAACATTTCACAAGTAAACAAGCATATTTCCTTTTGTTTTTATTTTTGTTCATTTTTATATTTTTATTTTTTTTTTTTTCTAGTTTCATTACATTCCCTGCACTCTGGGGATTTGCAGATTATAACCATATGTGACACTTTTGCATAGATGTTTTAGTTACATGAAATTAATAAATAAATAAAAATAAAAATATCAGAGATTCCCAAGACCTACAGTATGCTTGCTCGTCACCCATCATAGGGAGATGAAGGATTTAGGTAAAACCAACCTAATAGGCCTAACGATCGCAGTGGAGAAGAGTATGGCGAAACAAACAGGGCAAAGACAAACATGGGAATAAACAACACCATAAACAAACACGAATTGAAACAGCCTTGATTGCAAAAGGAATTGCTTGCCAGCAGGGATATTCAACAGGGGAGTTTGAACGCTGAACAATGAACAACACTCACTGACCCCTAGTGGCTCATGCTGGTATCTGGCTACCAACAGTGAGTTGACCCTAGGAGGTAAGTAGACTATCTTTTGGTTTTCTAAATGATGTGACATTTACGTTCTTTGTACAGAATACCTGTAATGCAGCTGACCTAACTGCCTTGTTACCGGTATCTAGAGTTTAGAGTGTTTAGCTTCATCCAGTTTGTCTCTTCACCACACGTGTGTAAAGTTGGCGTCCATCTCTCTGGGGTTAGCAAAAGTCTTGATTAGCCCTGGCCGAATTTGTCTTCATTTGTCGTAAAAAGTCCACTTTACTCTCATTTTAGACATTTGTTATGCAAGTCCAAATACGTATCGAAAGGGAATTAAAGTATATTTAACAAAGTGTGTGTATTTTTTTTAACAACCGTTTGCTTGAAATGCTTTGTTCACTCTTAGCTAATTATAATAGCATGGTACCACTGCAGCACACAAGCACGAAAACAGCAGCTGTAAACGACAGTGGGGCTGATATTAGCTTTAGCATCCAGTTTAACTGCAGTGCAGTAGCCTGTCAAAATCATACTTTTGTGGTATTTTTCGTCAGCACTGAAATCATGGCGACTGTACTGTGTGTCTTTCAGTCATTTGCTTAATATTGTTTAACTGCATTTTCCCTTTTAGGCTAATTTGTAGGCCTATCAAATGACCTGAGGTCAAGCATCCTTTTTGTCTCCACAGATCTCCAATCCACTCCACTCGACAAGGCTACTCTTCATCAGTACATTTTTTATTTTGATTTAATTCATTTAAAAGAAATGTCCCTCAAACGGTCATTTAGAGAAGAGCATTTCTCCTGTCCTGTGTGCAATGACATCTTCAAGGACCCTGTCCTCCTGAACTGCAGTCACAGTGTGTGTAAAGTCTGTCTGAAGCAGTTCTGGGATAACAAAGTGCACAGAGAATGTCCGGTCTGCGGGATTAGATCCGTGAAAATTAATCCACCATCTAATTTGGCTTTGAAGAACCTGTGTGAGGCCTTCAGACTGGAGAAAAGTCAGGGAGATTCTCAGCAACTCTGCAACCTCCATAGTGAAAAACTCAAGCTCTTCTGTCTGGATGATGAACAGACTGTGTGTCTGGTGTGCAGAGACTCAAAGGAACATAGAAATCACATCTTTGGTCCCACTGATGAGATTGCGAGGCAGTATAAGGTAAGGTAGCCTGACATAGCCCGACCATAATACTGCTGTTCATTCGTGTTCATGGTCTGGAAGTTCTTTAACCTGACGCGATTATACTGCGGGGGGGAGGGCATTCACTTCTGGGTTGAAACAATTGGACAGTTCGTCTAATCAGCGTCGCTTATTGGCCGGTGGACTCTCTACCAATATAAACACGCTCAAGCGGACCGTGCCCAGACCATGACACGTATGAACATTCGTATTATGGGCGGGCTATGTCAGGCTAAAGGTAAGGTGTGATGGATATTTTTTCCATATTTCAGTTCTGTTTTAGTGGAAGAAACAATCTATGGGCTTCTTTCACCTAGTGTCTTCCATAGAATATTCTTAAATTTGTTCTTAAAGCGATAGTCTGGACTTTAGAGCCAATATAGGCTTGTTGTTTGGGTTTGCTTTAGTTTTCTGTAGAAAGAGGAAGCAAAATTTTAACCTTTGAGCACTTAGGCTAAAGCAGTGGTTCTCAAACTTTTTCTGTCATTCCCCACTTAATTTTCACGCCCCACCTGCCCTGAGATATTTCGCAGAGGTTCGAATTTTCATGTTACTAATTCAAAGCCAAATTTCTCTCAAACCGCTCATCAGTTAACTTCACTCACGTCACATGCAGCACCCCCTTCAAATCATCTGACGTGAGTGAGGTAACTCATCAGCAACTAGCAGATAACATCATTGCAAAGCCCAATTTACTGTGACGAATGCTCCGTGAGTAATCTGACAGAGGTGATAGGTGAATTCGGGGGGCATGATGTGGCCATCAGTTGATTGCAAAGAGACATCTCGCGCCCCACCTGTAATGTGTCTGCGCCCCACTAGTGGGGCCCGCCCCACAGTTTGAGAAACGCTGGGCTAAAGCAAAAGGCAGCCAACACTAACGTTAACTGATTACAGAACAGAAATTTTGAACCACATATTGTAGACTGAACAAATTGGACAATGGTTAGTCCCACTGCCTTCTAAATTTTGAGAAACAAAGGTTTGGTTTAAGTCTGCCGAATCAGATTCCAGATCAGATAAATTGTCTGATCAAGTGACTTAGTTGCAAGTCATATTTTGACATTTCAATAATGTAGCCTATTACTCTCAGCCATCACATTGTTCTTGTTTCAGGAGGAATTGGAGACATGGCTGAGCAAGTTACAGGAAATGAAAACAAATGAAGACATGAAGCGTTCCTATGACAAGATCGATCAACATATAAAGGTAAAAAAAAAAAAAAAAAAAAGATATTCGATTAGAAATTAAAACGAAGGTGTAGAAGGTCTTGGTTTTGTTCATTGGTCTTGGTACGTGATACAAAACACTTTCACCTCTTTCGTATTTTTGGTTTGTTTGTTTGTCTGTTTTGTTTTTCCTGTTCTTGGGGGCTGTGTGCCATTGAACGACTGGATTTCTTGACAGGGACCTTTGAGAATGTAAAGCTATCAAATCAAGATCTTAATTGAATGTTTTAAAACTTTCATAGCATTCGGTTAAATCTTTTTTTTTTAAATTCTCATTCATTTAACTTTATGTGATACTTTAGATGCAAACTCAACACACAAAGAAGCAGATCAAGGAGGAGTTTGAGAAGCTTCACCAGTTTCTACGAGATGAAGAGGCTGTCAGGATAGCTGCACTGAGGGAGGAAGAGGAGCAGAAGAGTCAGATGATGAAGGAGAAGATGAACAAAGATATGACATTTCTTTCAGATGCAATCAGAGGCATAGAAGAAAAGTTGAAGACTGATGATGTCACTTTCTTGCAGGTTAAATATTTTAGTGTTGAGATATGCTTGCCTAAATGTACAATACAACATATTAGAATAGTGAATTTATTTGTTTTTGTCTTATTTAAAGTTCAATGAATACATTTTGACATTTTCTTTCTTATTTTCCCAGAGCTACAAGAGCACAGTGGAAAGGTGAGTGATCTGCCTCCTGTCTCTCTCTTCTCTGTGGTTCTGAACCCAAACCCACAGCAGCACTGATTCCTGAATGTTATTCCAGAGCCCAGTGCACACTGCAGGATCCAGAGAGTGTTTCCGGAGCTCTGATCAATGTGGCAAAGCACCTGGGCAACCTGAAGTTCAGAGTCTGGGAGAAGATGCAGGAGATTGCTCAGTATAGTGAGTATAACATCATACAGGAAAAAAGTGGAAAGGAGGTGTGCATTTGAGGAACGTGTGGTGCGGGTGTGTTGGAGTGGGGTAACAGATGTCCCCATGTCAATATCCTGTGAAATTTGGTGGATCTCTCTCTGCAGATGGGTCTCTATATAATTTGCAGAGAGACTATTTGTGCCTAAAATGCTTTCAACACTCAACTGCCATTCATAATTGTAACCGCAGCCTCTATTACTCAAAGATTAGATTAGATTAGATTAGCCTTTATTGTCTCAGAAGAGAAATTCGTCTTGGGCAGTCAAGAGGTAGGGGTTACACACACAGTAACATATATACATATAACACTTATGCCCGCACACAGTCACACAGTTGCCATCAACCAGACCACCAAGTTGGCCAGTACAGAAACGCATTGCATATCCTCAACATTCACTTATATTGCACACTGACCCATAATATTGCACCAACATAGTATTGCACACAGTCCCTTAAAAGATTGCATACATACTCCCTCATTCATTGCACACAACCTTAAGTATTGCACTTATTCTCATATATTGCACACAACCATTAATATTGCACAGGCTTGCAATTGCCAACAAACACAGGCCAATCACTGACATGTGACATGCTGATTCACACAGCAGTAGGGATATCATATGACGCCTGTGTTTGGCAAAAATATGGTAGGTAATTTGCGGTGGAATTTTAACTTGACAAATTACAGATATGGTGCTTGCGATTACAGACATCCTACACAATTGTTACAAATTACCAGAGGTTCCTAGGTAAAACCTAATCCTGTGCAAATTGGACTGATGTTTAATTTTTTTTCTTCAATGGAGGAGTAGATAAGAACAGCCCTTGTTGTTTAATAGATCAATGATTCCATTTTTTAGCAAACAAGTCAATCAATTTTCCAGCTGTCTTGGACTTGATAACACCACTCTCAATCACCCAACAATCATTCACATCCTCATCACACATCACGTGTGTGTGTGTGTGTGTGTGTGTGTGTGTGTTCTTTCTCTCTGCAGCTCCTGTGATTCTGGATCCCAACACTGCACACCCACAACTCGTCCTGTCCGAGGGTCTGACCAGTGTGATATACAGTACTGAGAGACAGCAGCTTCCTGATAACCCAGAGAGATTTGATGGTGGCATCATTGTCCTGGGCTCTGAGGCCTTTGATTCAGGCATTCGCTGCTGGAATGTGGAGGTTGGGGAGAATGATTGGTGGTTCCTGGGTGTGATGACCGAGTTCCTACAGAGGAAGGGACCTGTGGCTTCTCTGAATGGACGGTGGGGTATGCTGTACAGCGATGGGAAATATTTGTCTGTTTTTCCTTCTTCTCCCTCCAAGCCTCTGCCTTGGATTCAGAAACCCCAAAGGATCAGAGTGCAGGTGGACTACAACGGAGGAAAGCTCTCATTCTTTGACCATGATGATAACACACATCTACACACTATCACACAGGTCTTCATTGGGAGAGTGTTTCCATACTTCTCCAGTCTCCGGCCACTGAGGATCTTACCAGTGAAGGCTACTATCTGGGTGTAGCAACAATGTATTGTGCCAGGCTGGGAAAAATGGACTTGGCAGATACTGATTGTGGAAAGGGACCCATTCACAGTGAGGAATGAAGACGGAGTGGGTCATAAATCATTACATTGATCATCATTACATAATTTGTTAACTTCATTATTAAGTTGATGCATTGAAATGGATTGATTGTTCGATTGACATATGAATTGAAGTACATTTTTATCTGTTCTGTGTTGCATTGTTTCCACTTGATTTGAGTTCATTTATGATTTCTTGATTCTGTTTGTCACATCATGGAATGTGCACTGAATAAGTTCATATACCTAATAGATGTACATTAGACAGAACACTGTATGGACTTGTTTCTCACCTAAACATTCCGAGGTTCTAAAAGCATTCCATGGTAGTAAACTGAACATTCTATCATTGAAATGCATTGGATTTATGCCTCTTTCTGACTTGAAAAAAATGGGTAATAACCATTGACTGTAAAAATTAGGTAATAACATTCAAAACATGTCTAAATTCACTTTCTTTCAAACAATACAAATTTGAAGCACACAAATTTGGAGGTCCCGAATGGATAAAAGTGGTTTTACATTTTTGTGCATGAAGCTTCAATCTATTCGGGACTACCAATTTTGTGTGCTTCAAATGTGTATTATTTGAAAGAAAGTGAATTTAGACATGTTTTAAACGTTATTACCCATTTTTTTCAAGTCAGAAAGAGGCATAAATCCAATGCATTTCAATGATAGAATGTTCAGTTTACTACCATGGAATGTCGGAATGTTCAGGTGTGAAACAAGTCTATTGACTCAGGAATAAACACCACTGGGTTTCAATTGGGAAAACATCATATTTATGTGTTATTACCACATAATATACTGTATCGATGTACTGTATGTAAAAAAAAACAATTCATACACTTGCATTTTTATGCCTGCATTTGATGTCGTTCATAATTTCCAGATAATCTGTTGGCATGGAATGAGTTCATGCATCTCATTTTGTCCTCATCACAAATAAACATGGTGGCCAATTATATTTTCCTTTCATTTATTATTTCACATTAACCTATGTGATGCATCTCCCAATTCAACTCCCAATTGAACTAAATATACTCAATATTTGGGAATTTCCCCTTGCCAAAATGTTCAAAACACAAAGTCTACTGTAAATGTCAGTGTCAAGACGTAAGTATAGATGCAGTAGTGTTATTACACAAACCAAGAACAGTGTATTTCTTGGTTACGTTATTGTTGAATTACATAAACTGACTGTCATTTGATTTGGACATGATGCATGATTTGGTGATCAGAGCTCTCTTGCTGAACAGAGCCGTATATAGAGAGAGTTCGGACAACAAAGGACTCGAACGTTCAAGCTATTCACTACGCTGATTGGTTGTGAGCTTGTCACGTGTTTTATGGACTCCATGTTTGCTACCAATTCACGCAGGGACTCCCATTAGGGAATGTCAGATATTGGATAATGAAGTTCAGTATATCATTAAATTATACAAATGGTCCTGCTTATGGCCTCAGTACAAGACCGGGAAAGGAGAAAAAGTTTCCCTCATGACCACAAATTGCGAGGTTATGTTAGAAGGAAGAACTGGATGAGGAGTAGCCTATGTGAACGAGCAGGTTATAAGGTAATATTATTTATAATTAATTTCTTTTTGTCTTTGAAACTTGTTAAGAATTGAAACTGGAAAGATTAGTTCACAACATCATTAATAAAGCCTTGGTTATATGCCCTCAAAAACTCACCACTGCATCAGTGAAGTTGCCTACCCCAGCCCCCTGTGCTAACGTTAGCAAGTTAAAATGTGGTTACTTTTAACTTTGGCTATGTACCTACGTCTAGAAAAAAACAGCTGACTTAACTTGGCTCATCTAAACTTAATTGTCATCAATAACTCCGATGCTGATGTGAAAAACAAGCATATTGTGTCACTTCGGCGATGTTGATATCAACTTTATTATCCCAACTTCAGTTGCTCTGCTAGCCTACTGCATGTTGGAAAATTATCCAATATCGCTAGTGGATGACAAGAGAAAAGCATCTCCGTGACTCGATTAGGCTTAGGTGATGGACTGTGGATTAAGCCAAGCTGTTGGCAAAATGTAAACTACGTTATTGTTTTAATGTGGCAATGTCAAACCTTCGTATAGCCTGCCCTAAAGGCTTCGACGAAGCGCCATTTAAAGATCACATGTTTTCGTCAATTCACTAACGTTAATGGGAGCACTTGGGCAGTTATGATCACAATAACAATAAATGCCGTGATGACAGTTTTAAACCACCAAAACACCATGCAACTTCACCCATAGTATAACCAACGTTTCTAACGTTACACATGAATGTTATTAATGTGAACATTTTTAGTGTACACAAAGTTGTGCTAAAACACCCTTGTTACTGGACCAAACGCAACAACGTGGAGGATGTGCGCTACCAAAAACGTCTTGTACATAACCTCAATTGTATAAATACATTTTCAATTATCAAGTTAATGTGTAGGGACCCTTGTAAAGCTACAAACAACGTGTGATGTTATTAAGCCAAGCTGTTGGCAAAATGTAAACTACGTTATTGTTTTAATGTAGCCTACGACGAAGTGCCATTTAGGTAGCAGATATTTTCGTCAATTCACTAACGTTAATGGGAGCACTTGGGCAGTTGATCACAATAAATGCCATAATCGCCGTTTTAAACCACCAAAACACCATGAAACTTTACCCACAGTATTACCAACGTGTCTACACATGAATGTGATCAATTTGAACTTTGTTAGTGTACGCAAAGTTGTGCTAAAACACCGCTTGTTACTGGACCTAAGAAAAAAACTCGGAGGACATGTGCTACCAAAAACGTCTTGTATGTAAGCTCCTTCTCTACGAAACAATTTTTCAATGATCAAGATAATGTGTACGGACCCTCTTAAAGCTACAAACAACGTGTGATGTTATGTCGAGCTTTCTAAGTATTGTAAAATTAGCGATTTCAATGCAACCGTATATCCGGCCCATCTGCCAGCCGAGTAGAATCCTTTGCCGTTGGTAGCAAACATGGGTCCATGATTCGAGTTGTCCGAACTCTCTCTATATACGGCTCTGTTGCTGAAAATACAACACTGACACCCTGTGGTCACGCGTGGAATTACATTCTTGATTTGTCTCACTCAGCGCCTTTAGTTGGTGCACATGCACATGATCATTTATCCTCTCTCTCTCTCTCTCTCTCTCTCTCTCTCTCTCTCTCTCTCTCTCTCTCTCTGTGAACACTAATCATGCATGGAAGAAGGAATAGCATTGACCAATCAGCTCTCAAGTCCAGCGTCGGACTCCGTTACATTGAAGTCAATGAGAGATGTGTGGGATATTACCAATAAACTGGTCATAATGTCTTTTTGGAGTCATTGAGGATTTGTTGGATGTATATCTCATATTGTACAACTTCCTACCATCATTTCAAGCCTAGTAACGTAAGTTGTTACAGTTCGTATTTGTAGCAGATGAAGTTTAATTCAGGTTAGGCAGCTGCATTTTACTACAAGTTGTTAGCGAGCTAGCGCTAGCGAGCTACCTAACGTAATTTTATTAAATTGAGAGGTGGTGTTTCATTGAATGAGAACCATCTAGGTAATGTTACTGAGATTAGTTTAAGTTGACAGACCAAAAATAAACAAAGATTACTGCCAAATATCACTTTTAAGCGAACTCCAACACGGTCCACTTCTAGTTAGCATATAGCTATGTTACTTGCCATTCACTTGAACTTACTAGTCCGTTAGCATGCTAACTAAGTTCATGGACATATCAAACTGTTTGCCAAAGCCCCAAAATTTAATTTATTGGTATCATGAATGATTACAGACAATATTATGGCGCATGGAATTATATTAATATTATTTCTTAATTTATTAAAATAAAAAGTTAATGTTGTGACTCTTTGTGACACGCCTACTTATGCAGACCGGAATTGTTCACGTTTGCTCCCATAGTAACGTATTATGTTGGCTTATCTTGGTCACTGTTTAAAGATCTTTATGTGAGAAATTAGGCAAACATGGAGTATTATTATTCAGATTGGCTGTGTTAACATTGTTGAAGAGATTTGTTTTTTGTAAGATTAGCATAAAAAGTATGATGACCGAGTAGAGACTGTAGATTTGCCAAAGTTGTAAAAGTGAAAATAAAGTTTGTTAAGCAGCCATTACAAGAGGGAGCCTTGTGACACAGTGTGA
>JAODXP020000016.1:15504418-15573763 GCA_027497455.2 Sardinella longiceps | reverse complement strand
GATATTCTATTATACAGTCTCATGCTGGGGGATGGTTGTCTTTTCTTTTCTGACCATTAATTTGTGTCTATAATAGAAGTTGTTTTTAAAACAATGGCCTTCCTATCCAGGTTTTGGTGTTAAGTAAGTCATGTTTGAGAAAAGTGAGTTTTAATTTAAAGGGAAATGCTTTAGGACATTCAGAGGCTTCACATATTCAGCCGTATATCTCTATATAAATAAATAACATATTTATAAAAAAAAAAGCTTTATATTATTTCACTCTACACCACGTAAGGCAAGATGGGCTCTTGTTGAAGAGTGTGTCATTCTTATGTTTCCTTAGTTATGCACTGATCATTAAAAACAAATAATGGAACCCTTGCTTCCAGTGTCATTTTTCCCTGAGAATTGCACTTATACAAACATCTATACACACAGACACGCACACAGAGAGAGAGGGAGAGAGAGAGAGAGAGAGAGAGAGATTAATAATAGAAAGAGTAATAGTAGGTATTTGTGCATACAGTAATTTGTACATGTCTGCTATGAGCTTTACATGGGCATGGGTTTTGAATGATGAAGTTGATCTTATCTATTGATCTACTGCCACCTGGTGTTGAGAGAATGTAACTTCTTGTATTTACTGAAGCGAGTGAAAAGTCTTGAGTGGTAATGTCAGCACTGCGTGAAATATGAAAGGTTCTTATCAAGTGTCTTTCATACATATAGACCTACATACATCCTGTGATTAATCTTTATTTCAGCTTCTGCAGATTCTGTAGATTTCAATATAAGAAAGATTTACTGCTACCCCAAGGCCTCCTCTGTCATGTAGCTTGATAGCCAAGGCTCTCATGAAGTGAGTAAAACAATGACGTCCTAGAGACACAGGTTTGGTTGTCACCACCTGAGGGCAGCTGCAGCAAGTCACATTGTGATTTGTCATTAAGATTGCTAATGACACACAAACCACATGGTATGAGCCCTTCTTACCTGACCTGATCTGCCCTTCTTACCTCACCCGATCTGGTTGAATTGCATTCATGCATTACCAGTCACTCAGACCGCACTCTCGTATTTACATGTACAGTCATGATATAATTATACGTAACTCATGGGAGCCCAGACTGGATGACTGTTTATGAGCCCTGTTCACTTGCCTTATCAGTTTAGCAGTTTAGGACAGATATACAATATACAATATAATCTTTCATCTCTCCACAGCATGTTGATGTGATTGAAAATGATTATGAACTAGTTCTAGTAGGCCTAGTTCTCATCCCTCCCTCCCTAACTGCCTCTGCCTTTGGGCTGGTTGCCAGTTAGAGACATCTGTGCCCGGAAACCCAAACCAACCAGTTCCTCCAAGAATGTCCCATCTGATAAGTGACATCAGTCCACCGGCACTCTCGACTTGGTGTTGCTGAAGAATGAGGTGGGGTTGTGGGTTGGACAGCAAACTTGTTCATCCACTCAGCAAGCACAGAAAGGTGGACGTGCCATACCGGCTCAGTGGAGTGTTCCTTTTGTGTCTATGGTGACAGAAGTCAGGGATCAGTTTTGGAGTTTTGGAGGCTTGCTAGTTTCATTTATTTCAATTGCATGAATTAAATTTATGTTTCTTCATACAAGAATTTTTTTTCCTATGCCTGCTATTTCTCAGGGCTGCTACAAGAGTCTATTAGAGAGAGTTCCCAGTGCTGTTGCTGCTCACCGGGTGCTCACGAGAGGGAGATGACGGAAATGAAAGCCTCCAAGTCGTTCTCGGAGGATGACCTGTCGTGCCCCGTCTGCTGTGAGGTCTTTACGGAGCCCCTCCTGCTCCCCTGCAGCCACAGCATCTGCAAGACCTGTCTGGACAAGTTCTGGGAGACCAAGTCAGAGGCGGAGTGCCCCATGTGCAGAACCCGCTGCTCCAAGAAGAAGTTCCCCGTCAACCTGGCGCTGAGGAACCTGTGTGAGACCTACCTGGAGGAGAGGAAGAGAGAGAGTGGGCCGGGGGCTGGTTCTGAGGTACTGTGCAGTCTGCATGGGGAGAAACTCAAGCTCTTCTGTCTGGATGATAAACAGCCTGTGTGTCTGGTGTGTCGGGACTCCAACAAACATCCTCATCACATCTTTATTCCTACTGATGAGGCTGCACTGCAGCTGAAGGTAAGGCTGAGGTTTCATCCTTATATGCAACAACAAACCACTACCTACACACACATACACACACACACACACACACACACACACACACACACACACACACACACACACAGCAGCTGAAGGTAAGGCTGAGGTTTCATCCTTATATGCAACAATAAAACCAATACCTACACACACACATGCACACACAGTCACGCACACACACACACACACACATAGCAGCTGAAGGTAGGCGGAGGCTTCAGCTATATATGTGGTAGCAAACCACTGCCTGAATACCTGTGTGTCTTTATGGGAATGAAGTACAGATCCAAACAGGACTGTATGTAATGGACATGTGTTGAGTGCAGATATGGATCCGTCAAAAAATGCTTGTACTATTCTTCTTTTAACATGACACACACACACACACACACACACACACACACACTCACAAAGACACACACACATGTACACAGATACCCCTACATTCACACGCACATACAGTATACATACTCACACGTGCTGCATGCATACACAAAGACACATGCGCGTGCGCGCACACACACACACACACACACGCATATTCCCCTACTTACACACACATATACATTCACATACCAGCACACACATGCTGGGGTGACCACATTCTAGTACAGACATGCTCACACACAGAAAGACACATACAGTATACACACACACACACAGACACACACAATCTGATGTATATAATTCTGTGCATTAGGATGCGGTTCGACTCAAACTGGAGCCTATGAGAAAGAAGCTGAAGGTTGCGGAGGACTTCAAACAGACCCTGGACCAGACTGCCCAGCACATTCAGGTAAGTGACCCACAGGTGATAAACCTTGTCCCCAAAACTCCAACTGGCCTAGGATGAGACCTTATAATGATGCGCCCATTGATGAGAGTCTAATGTTATTAGATTAGTAAATAATTTGCCTATTTCCAAATATTTATTTCCAATACATTTGTAAATATGTTTTGTCTGTTTTTATCATGCAGAAAAGTGTTACTTTTGTGACTGTAACATAGCAAATACATTTGGTCTGATAACTGAATTTATTTCAGTTGGACTACTACTAGCCACCTGGACGAGTGGACAAAAACTAGGCCACCTTGTTTCTGTGCTTCTCTACAGGTTCAGCTAGAAAACACAGAGGCGCAGATCAGGGAGGAGTTTGAGAAGCTTCACCAGTTTCTACGAGAGGAAGAGGCAGCCAGGATAGATGCACTGAGGGAGGAAGAGGAGCAGAAGAGTCAGATGATGAAGGAGAAGATTGAGAAGATGAGCACAGAGATCTTGTCCATCTCATTTAAGATCAGCAGCATTGAGGATGAGCTGAAGGCCAATGACATTCTCTTCCTGCAGGTGTGTCACTGTGTGTGTGTGTGTGTGTGTGTGTGTGTGTGTGTGTGTGTGTGTGTGTGTAACATTGTTTTCCTGCAGGTGGTAAATTCCGTATCTCTGCTGGAAGTTAAATATAGATACTGTTAACACTGGAATGTCAGTTAATCAACTGCTTATTGTGTGTGTGTGTGTGTGTGTGTGTGTGTGTGTGTGCATTTGTGTGTTTTCATTGTTTGTGTTGGTATCTTTATGTGTTTGTGTGCTCATCGTTGTTAACCCAATTCTCTCACAGTTATGAGAATGTGTCCAAACTGGTTTGTCCAAGATGGAAAGTGATATCTTTCCTGTCAACTGTCATCTCTCTCCCTCTCTCATCAAACCTCCACTTAGTTTTACTCTGGAGTTTACATTTATGTAGTGTCAACACTACACTGACTTAACACTGATGGAGATTTCATGTTTCTTTCTGTCTGTTTCTAGAACTACAAAAGTACAGTGGAAAGGTGAGTGGCCTGCATGCCTCTCTCTCTCTCTCTCTCTCTCTCTCTCTCTCTCTCTCTGTTTCTCTTCCTTCTACTGTGTTCGGCTATGCCATTATATTAGGCTATTTCATTTCATTATGAAGCCACAGCAGTACTCCTGACTAACTCCTGAATGTTATTCCAGAGTCCAGTGCACACAGCAGCAGCCAGAAAGACCTTCAGTAAGGCTGATCAATGTGGCAAAGCACCTGGGCAACCTCAAGTTCAGTGTCTGGGAGAAGATGCAGGAGATGGCTAAATACAGTGCGTAATCAACACACATGTTCACACGCATATCCAAAAAAAACACACACCCTCCTTCACACAAAGACAAAGACACACACACACACACACACACACACACACACACACACACACGCACACACACACAGTGCTGTGCATGGATGAACACTGGAATCTGGAATTAAATGGAAGAACAATTCTTGCGTTACCAGTTTCACATAGTATCCATTTTCTCTCTCTGCAGCTCCTGTCACTCTGGATCCCAACACTGCCCACCCGTGCCTCATCCTGTCTGAGGATCTGACCAGTGCCAGGGTCAGCCAAGAGAGACCCGAGCTCCCTGACAACCCTGAGAGAATGAACGTGGACCCCAGTGTCCTGGGCTCCGAGGGCTTCAGCTCAGGGACCCACTGCTGGGACGTCCAGGTGCCTGAAAACGGCGACTGGCTCCTGGGTCTGCTGGCGGAGTCCGCCCACAGGAAGGGTGACGTCCACTCCAGGCCTGGCGTCTGGTACGTGGGGCACCTCGGGGACTCCTACACCGCAGGCTCCTCAGCACAGCCCTCCTCTCTCCTCACAGTCAACCACAACCCCCAGAGGATCCGAGTGCAGCTGGACTGGGACAAAGGAAAGGTGGTGTTCTCCGACCCGGACATGAACATGATCCTGCACACGCTCAAACACACGTTCACTGAGAGAGTGTTCCCCTACTTCAACACGGGGCTCATTCCGCTGAAGATCTTACCGGTGAAGATCTCTCTGGTGACCGAGCAGCACAGGTTGAAAGAGAGACGCACCTATAAACTGAAAGACAGACATTCCTCTTGGTCTCAGGAGACTAGTTAACTAATCATCAGGTTTCAAAAGCAGACTGCATTAGAGCACACATCCAGTCATGGTTTTCGTTTGTAGCATGTACAGTATTTCTGAATGGGCACAACTCAGATTCGCCCTAAGAGAAAAATACGTTGACTGCCTTCTAGACTTTGACTGTTATTTGTGTTTTCTTACTTTTTTGTAATATCGAGATTTTGGGGAGAGATGCAGAACAAAAAATATGTTTTACTTATGTCATCAAAAACATAGGTTTTACTAAACTATGGGTAACCCAATAATGTTC
Source organism: Sardinella longiceps (assembly GCA_027497455.2). Taxonomy (NCBI): domain Eukaryota; kingdom Metazoa; phylum Chordata; class Actinopteri; order Clupeiformes; family Clupeidae; genus Sardinella; species Sardinella longiceps. The sequence continues at coordinate 15,568,398 of JAODXP020000016.1, read as the reverse complement.
TCTATGCTCAAATTCATGTGTAGAGACACTGACAATACTGTGAAGGAAGCATCATACCTTCTAGCCATCTAAATGTTCTAGATTTACATCTCAAAGCGTTTTTAATGGATCAGCCCAAGTGCTAGGCCTGCTTATACTCTTCGAAAGCTATTAGGAGAAAACTATAGCAGGCAACGACCAGTGTAGCCTACTTTTCTCTTTGCATCAACATTTGAGCTGTGGCCACACAGAAATACAGCCAGCAATCAAAATCAGGTTAATCGGGCTATTGCACACAATCACACACAATGTAATATTTCACATCATCTCATCATCATCTCAGATATATTGATATAAATGCCTCTCACTGTGTATTTGTGGGATTTTCTTTCTTATGCATTGTCATCCAGATAGGTAGATAATTAAATAAGTAAATAAATTAATAAACCTGCATGGTACTGTTTATTTCACTGTGACACACTGTGGTCAAAGGTGCTTCGATACTCTGTCTATACACCATACAGTAAATGACACAGAAATGACTTAGTTAGCATGTTGTACATGCCAGTTTACAGCTCTCATTTGTATTAAGACAATTTACTCAAATGTAACTATCTGGGTGAACACCCCTCTACACACACACACACACACACACACACACACACACACACACACACACTGTGAATCCACAGCTGGTATTTGTGTGTGTGCATATAGGTGTCACCCACCGCACATGGAGTTTTCTGAATCAGACCATCTGTGTGAATAGTTGAATAGTATATAAAAATATAGCCTGACTGATATTATGTGTTTGTGGCTGTCTGTTAGGGCTCACTGATCCTGCTACTTTCAACCCGACTACTGAGCAGCCTCAAGGTGATGTGATGATATGTCTGTATGCTGAATACTGCAGGTATCGTGTCACTTATGCCAGAACATCTAATCAATAATCATGACTGCAGTAGGAGTGACTATGACTAGATGAGACATTCACTCAGGTGGCGTTTTTCTTACACAGCTTGTGTGTGTGTGTGTGTGTGTGTGTGTGTGTGTGTGTGTGTGTGTGTGGATATGTAGGTGTCACTTACAACACAATCAGCTCTGTGAATGAATATGTCTTCAGTAGGAATGAAACGTGGAAAAGTATGAATAGTGAAAAGTGTGGAAGTATGAATATGTTGATATTACATTTGTACATGGCTTCCAAATAAATATATAAATATACATATAGCCATCTATGGCTCTGGATATACATATAGGCCTATTATGTGTTCATGACTATATGTCTGTGATCACTAAACCTGGTACTTTGAACATAAAAATGTAATGAACAGCCAGAATGAGGAACTGACCAATCAGATTTCAGCTCCTCTTGATCCCTCCCTCTGACTCACCTGTCCTGAAGGAGGAAGTGAAGCTGAACAGCAGCAGCTGAACAGCAGCATTTGTTGTGTTAGTGATGGTAATCCATGTTGTGTCGCAGGTACATTAATCTGGCTCTAGCCAAGAGTAAGTTTAATTTCAAAATCTCTCTCCACTCCCTTTGCCTCATCATCCAGGAGGAGCTCACAGTCACTCTGGGTCCCATGAAGGAGAAACTGAAGGTCTTTGAAAAAGCCAAAGTCAACTGTAATAAAACTGCTGAGCACATTAAGGTAAACAATGCACTGCATAGATACAAGTCATGATTACCGTAAGCATCTCATGCTGGAAAAAAGGTATTAAGAAATACCTCTACATTAGAGGTCTTATACTTAACCCTTATCCTTGATGACCTCTTTCCAGACTCAGGCCCAGCACACAGAGAAGCAGATCAAGAAGGAGTTTGAGAAACTTCACCAGTTTCTACGAGATGAAGAGGCAGCCAGGACAGCTGCACTGAGGACGGAAGAGGAGCAGAAGAGTCAGATGATGAAGGAGAAGATTGAGAAGATGAGCACAGAGATCTCATCTCTTACAGACACAATCAGAACCATCGAAGAGCAGATAGGAGATGATGACGTCACATTCCTGCAGGTAAGATCCATAATATGTGTGTGTTTACTCATATAACCAACACACATCCTTTGCACACACACACACACACACACACACACACACACACACACACACACACACACACACACACACACACACACACACACACACAAACATACACACACACACATTCACATGGCAGTCCATGTATGATGGTACTTTTGCTGATGTTTTGTTATGTTATCTTGCTGAGTGTGGCGGTGTGTACGTCAAAGTGTCGTTAAGGATCAATTATAGCTCTTACATGCGGAATAGGGGCGGAAAGCGAAGTAAAGACGATTCGGTCACAGACACAAAATAAATTCCAGATCGTGTTCTAGATTCTGGATCCAAATATCGAATCACTTCTTACTTGTCCCAATATACCGTTGTCCGAAAATCTAATCCAAATCCGTGCTGTACTTTTCGAGTTATGTTGTACACAGGCACACACACGGACACATGCCGGCGAAGATAATAATACTTTTTATTAATAATAATAATAATAATACTTTTTATTTGTAAGCGCCAAGGTACCCTGAACAGTGGAGTAAGAGCAACCAAAATAGGTCATAGCACAGTCAGTGCGAAGCCTAGAGTTCGGGACTTTTAAGAGATATTTATCTGTGGAGTGAAGATTTAGGGGTGGTTTGTGGAGTAATGAGCTTTGAGAGATAAGAAAGGGCCAGGTTATGTACTGTAGAGATTTGTAGACAAGTAGGATGACTTTATACTGAATGCAGTATGGGACTGGGAGCCAGTGCAAGTTATAAATGATTTGAGTGATATGGTCCCAGGGCCTGGTGTGTGTGAGTAACCTAGCAGCACAGTTTTGAACATATTGTAGTCTACTGTATTTAACCTCTTGGCAGGGATGCCATCAAGTAAGTCATTGCAGTAGTCCAGTCTTAAGCTAATGCATGTATGAGAGTTTTAGCTGCAGTTGAAGTCAGAGAGTGGCAGGAAAAAAAGGACGTTTCAGTGATATTTTTTTGTTAGTCAAAAGAAAGAGAGGAGTCGAGGATAACACCTACCCTACAACTCAGATATCAGCTCCAAAACAACTGCTACTTAGTCTCTGTATCTGTTTTGTTCTGCTGGAATACAGCTGAGGTGCGTTCAATTTCGCTAACTGAGGCGAACGTTTGCGAACGAAGGCGAACGGTCTGAGGAGGTAGTGAGCTGCAAACAGTCCTGTATGCTGGATAGAAAAATTGTGTGCCCCGATTGGAAATAGGCCTACATCCACAAGAGCACTGAACTTTATCAGTATGTCCTTAAGCAACTTTGTCTCTCATTAATAGCATCTGCGAGTAATTTCTACTCAGTTTGCCATTTTCGTTTCCAGTTTAGAACAAACTTTTTGGAACATTACACAAAATCGTTCAAATTCCACTGTTAAATGCAAAAATGTTTGCAACGAACGTTTGCGTATGTTAGATGAATCTTAATGCACACCTGAATTACATTTTAAAATAATTTTATTTCCTTTTCCAGAACTACAAGAGCACAGTGGAAAGGTGAGTGATCTGCCTCTTGTCTCTCTCTTCTCTGTGGTTCTGAACCCAAACCCACAGCAGCACTGACTCCTGAATGTTATTCCAGAGCCCAGTGCACACTGCAGGATCCAGAGAGGGTTTCAGGAGCTCTGATCAATGTGGCAAAGCACCTGGGCAACCTCAAGTTCACAGTCTGGGAGAAGATGCAGGAGATTGTTCAGTACAGTAAGTTAACGACACACCATCTCACTGTCTCAAACAGACATATACACACACACACACACACACACACACACACACACACACACACACACACACACACACACACATGCACACGCACACACACACACACACACACACACACACTCACACATTATTGGCATATCTGGAAACACCCTAGAATTACATTGGTCAGGTGTCCACTCCAAGGGAGGGATGGGTAGAGTGAAAAGATGGAGAGAGTGATGGAGATTTGAAACAGGGCTGTGTTATTTATTGGAGGGAAGGAAGGAAAGAAAGGTTGCTGTGTAAGAAAGGGAGGGAGCGGTTACAGAAGAAATTGTGAGAAATCTGGAGAAAGTGATAGAGACAGGATGGTAAAAGAATCCCACCATTCCACTAACACCCTCCTCTCCTGTGAGTAACTCCTGCACAGCTGGGATCCCTTCATACTGATGACTAAAGAGCATTTCACTGTTCCTACTTCTCCTGCCATTACACTTGGTAACACCACTATTAATAATGACCATCATTCACATCCTCATCACACATCACTCAGTGTTCAGCTCATGTGTGTGTTCTTTCTCTCTGCAGCTCCTGTCACTCTGGATCCCAACACTGCAAACCCCAAACTCATCCTGTCTGAGGATCTGACCAGTGTGAGACTTGGTGATCAGTGGCAGTGGCTTCCTGATAACCCAGAGAGATTTGACTGGTATTTCAGTGTCCTGGGCTCTGAGGGCTTTAACTCAGGGACTCACTGCTGGGATGTGGAGGTTGGAGAGAACACATGGTGGGCTGTGGGTGTGAAGACAGAGTTTGCCCAGAGGAAGGGAGAGTATGGTGCTAATGAGAATGGGAATTTGAAAGTGCAATATAAAGATGGTCAATATAGAGCACGTGCTTCACCACATCCCTCCACTCTCCTCCCAGTGAAGCAGAAACTCCAGAGGATCAGAGTACAGCTGGACTGGGACAAAGGGAAACTCTCATTCTCTAACCCTGATAATAACACACACCTACACACTTTCAAACACACTTTCACTGAGAGAGTGTTTCCATACTTTAACAACGCCTGTAAACTCTCTCCTCTGAGGATGTTACCAATGAAGGCCTCAGTAAGTGTACAGCAGCCCAGTTAGAGACTTCATATGTAGGGGAAATATTTTATGATTGGTAGACTGCAATATTTACCTCTAATGAAATTATTGAGACTTGGAGACTGCATCAGGCCTTTAGATATTTTGATCATTGTGTCCACAAACCTCAGGAATGAAAAAAGAGCCGGTATGACAACCCGATCTCATGGCAATGCGTAGACATGTCTACGCAAGTCGATGCACTGAATTGCGTTACCCGTTTCACGCATTGTCTGTTCATCTGCACATGCGCAGTAGCTAATTCATGTACTTCAACCTGGCTGCGGCCGCCATTGAGAGCAGTGGCTTTCAGCGATCCAAAAATACTTGTTTTTAGTTTTAAATAATAACGGTTTAATGTTGGTAGGTATACAACAAAATATTTTAATTGCATATCATGATACGAAATGTTAGCAATCATGGTTACAAAGGGTATTTCCACATATATTACTATGGGTATTTTATTTTCTAAAGACCAGCATAGCTAGCCTTCAGTTAAAAAGAGCAGATTCAGCAGCGCACTAACCGAATGAATTGGCACAAATGTTTTCACTGCCACTTATTTTTCTCATGTTTATTCTTCATGGACGACTGTAATGTTCCGAAATATTTTTTAAAACTGTCAGCAGATGTAGCTAATTATTTAGATGTAGATGTTTTCACTGCCAAATAAGTGGCAGTGAAAACATTTGTGCCAATTCATTCGGTTAGTGCGCTGCTGAATCTGCTCTTTTTAACTGAAGGCTAGCTATGCTGGTCTTTAGAAAATAAAATACCCATAGTAATATATGTGGAAATACCCTTTGTAACCATGATTGCTAACATTTCGTATCATGATATGCAATTAAAATATTTTGTTGTATACCTACCAACATTAAACCGTTATTATTTAAAACTAAAAACAAGTATTTTTGGATCGCTGAAAGCCACTGCTCTCAATGGCGGCCGCAGCCGGGTTGAAATACATGAATTAGCTACTGCGCATGTGCAGATGAACAGACAATGCGTGAAACGGGTAACGCAATTCAGTGCATCGACTTGCGTAGACATGTCTACGCATTGCCATGAGATCGGGTTGGGTATGAACTGGTTACCACATCTCTCCTTCTGTCTCTCCTCTCCAGAAGGAGGAAGTGAAGTTCAGTGACAGACAGCTGCTCTGCTGATGTCACTCCTGTAGATAGATAACAGAAATTTAAAACAATATAAGTGGACTTGGTTGTTTTCAGGAAAAGGTTGACTGGCATACTCATGTTAAAAGACTGGAGAAAAGAAGAATTGAATAAACTCCTGAAAGTCAGAGTAGGCTGCTATTAGCATGGCTGTAAACTGACTTCTGACTGAAGGAGGATCTCAGCTCCACTTACTCTGCTGCTGCACACACTAGTGTTACTGTAAGCAGCTTTATTCAATGTCCTGTAGAGTGCACACTCCCACACTCCTATCATCATCATCATCACCATCATCACCACAGATATGCTTGTCTTGTACGTAATGCTTCTCACGTTTCCCAAGTGTTTTAATGAAAGAACAATGATTGCGGAAAAAGTATTCCTCCTTATCCAGACAAATAAAAGAATGAATGAACAAAATGAGTAAACTGCTCTTTTTATTTCACTAGAAACCAAAACACAGAATGTGCTTTGGTTTTCTCTCCTTCAACAGAATGACTTATCTGCAAAAAGAAAATGTCTTTAAAATCTGTTGAATACAGCTCTGCACACACCTCCAGCATCACAACATATACAGTGTGACTGTTTATTTATGTCACTTTCAGACTGTTCCACAGTGACAGAAACTTCAGATCCTCACTAATTCCTCATTCATTCTCCATTCACACAGTAGCTGCCAAAGATACACTGTATGTCAGTGACCACTAAATGCTGCTGTTTACTTTTTAAAAAATGAATGCGACTGAATCAGTAATACAGACACATAGGAATCAGACCACCTTTGTGAATAGCTGAGGTGTGTGTGTGTATTATGTAAATAGCAATAAAATATATAATCTGACTGTTATTATGTGTTTGTGGCGCCTGTCTGTTAGGGATCACTGATCCTGCTACTTTGAACCCGACTACTGATCAGCCTCAAGGTGATGTGCTGATGTGCATACTGTATACTGCATACTACTGTATACTGCAGCTGTGACTAACAGCAGTCAATGGTCTTGATTGCTGTGGAAATGACTAGGTTTATAACTGGCTGAGAGATTCACTCAGGTTGTGTATTTCTTACACAGCTCTTGTGAGTGTGTGGATATGTATGTCACTAACACATTCATCTCTGTGAATAAATATGTCTTCAGTAATAATTAAATAATTAGTGTGGAAGTATGAATACTGATATTACGTAGTTTGCAAAAAATATAAATATACTGATATTATGTGTTTATGGCTGTCAGATAGGGATCACTGAACCCGGTAAACTTAAAAATGCACTGAACACCAGAATGAGGAACTGACCAATCAGATTTCAACTCCTCCTGATCCCTCCCTCTGACTCACCTGTCCTGAAGGAGGAAGTGAAGCTCAGTGACAGACGGCAGCTCTGGTCTCTGCTAAACTTCTCTACAGAAACTACTGCAGGTGGGGAAAATGTAAACAATTAAATCAAACTAGCGAAAGTTATTGTTTTCAGAACAGAAGCTGTAGAAGTTGTCTATAAATATTAAGTTAAAAATACAGAGAACTGAGAAACTGATGAGTTTTTCAAACTCTTAAAAGTGAAAGTAAAACTAGTTGCTTTTGGAAATGGCTTCACGGCTGGAGGAGGACTTTTCCTGTCCTGTGTGCACTGACATCTACAAGGATCCTGTAGTTCTGACCTGCGCTCACAGCATCTGTAGAGCCTGTCTGAAGCAGTTCTGGGAAACTAAACCATCCAGAGAATGTCCAGTCTGCAGGAGGATATCATCAAAGGAGGATCCTCCAGTCAATCTTGTGCTGAGAAATTTGTGTGAGACGTACTCACAGGAGCGAGACACACTTAGACGGCAGACAGGAGCACAGTGTAGTATCCATGGTGATCCACTCAGGCTGTTTTGTCACACTGATCAGCAGCTTGTGTGTTTCTCGTGTCGAGACTCCAAACTGCATAAAAGTCACAACTTCAGTCCCATTGTTGAAGCAGCAGCTGACCGAAAAGTAAGTACCATTATCATTCAGCCAGGCCTAATGAAAAAGATTTAGATTTAGATTTTGAGTAACCTGAAATTTCATGACTGTTGCTGTTATGATTGCAAGTCAACACTGGGTGGCACTATTCATTTACATGTAATTCTTTGCTGCCACTTGAAGACTGTATTCTGAACAGCAGCCATTTGTTGTGTTACATGTGATGGTAATCCATGTTATGCCACAGGTGCATTAATCTGGCTATAGCCAAGAGTAAGTTTAATTTCAAAATCTCTCTCCACCCCCTTTGCCTCATCATCCAGGAGGAGCTCACAGTCACGCTGGGCCCCATGAAGGAGAAACTGAAGGTCTTTGAAAAAGCCAAAGTCAACTGTAATAAAACTGCTGAGCACATTAAGGTGAACAATAAGAATAAGCATCTTAGGCTGGTGTTAAGGTGAGAAATTTTCACATTGGAGATCATGTAACCTTTGTCCTTGTTGACTTCTTAGACTCAGGCCCAACACACAGAGAAGCAGATCAAGGAGGAGTTTGAGAGGCTTCACCAGTTTCTACGAGATGAAGAGGCAGCCAGGATAGCTGCACTGAGGGAGGAAGAGGAGCAGAAGAGTCAGATGATGAAGGAGAAGATTGAGAAGATGAGCAGAGAGATCTCATCTCTTTCAGGCACAATCAGAGTCATAGAAGAGCAGATGGATTCTGATGATTCCACATTCCTGCAGGTAAGAACCATTATCTATATTAATATGTGTGTGTGTTTGCTCATATAACCAACACACATCCTTTGCACACACACACACAAAAAAACATATGCGCACACACACACACACACACACACACACACACACTAACATTAACATTGCAGGCAGTCCTTTGCTGATGGTACTGTTTTGTTATGTTATCTTTGCCGAGTGTGGCGGTGTGTACTGCATGTGTATTTTGGCCTAGTGAGACAGATGACAGATGATGTTATAAAGATGATGATGGTGGTGAGTAGCGTCATGCCAAACTCTGCGCTGCTTACTGTTACCACACAGTATTCTCTGACCACAGTCGTCAAAGTGTCGTTAAGGATCAATATAGCTCTCATATGCGGAATAGGGGCGGCAATAATAATAATAATAAAAGAAAGAGCGGAGTCAAGGATAACACCTACCCTGTAGCTCAGATATCAGCTCCAAAACAGCTGTCAGTCAGCTGGTGGACAACTTCCTCTCTGTATCTGTTTTGTTCTGCTGGGATACAGCTGGATTACATTTTAAAATCACTGTATTTCCTTTTTCCAGAACTACAAGAGCACAGTGGAAAGGTGAGTGATCTGCCTCCTGTCTCTCTCTTCTTTGTGGTTCTGAACCCAAACCCACAGCAGCACTGACTCCTGAATGTTATTCCAGAGCCCAGTGCACACTGCAGGATCCAGAGAGGGTTTCAGGAGCTCTGATCAATGTGGCAAAGCACCTGGGCAACCTGAAGTTCAGAGTCTGGGAGAAGATGCAGGAGATTGTTCAATACAGTGAGTTAACAACACACCATCTCACTCTCTCAAACACACACACACACACACACACACACACACACACACACACACACACACACACACACACACACACACACACAAACATTGGTACTGTATATCACTGACAATCCCAGGAACATTTTTCAGGTGTCAACTCTAATGGAGGGATGGGTAGAGTGAAAAGATGAAGAGAGTGATGGGAAGATGGGAAACAGGGCTGTATTATTTATTGGAGGGAAGGAATGGTTGCTTTGAAAGAAAGGGAGGGGTTACAGAAGAAATTGTGAGAAAAGCTGGAGTGTTGATAAAACAATCCCACCATTCCACTATCACCCCCTCTCCTTTGAGTGAACTCCTGCACAGCTGGGATCCCTTCATATTGATGACTAAAGAGTGCTTCACTTTTCCTACTTCTCCTGCCATTACACTTGGTAACACCACTATTAATAATGACCATCATTCACATCCTCATCACACACCACTCAGTGTTCAGCTCATGTGTGTGTTCTTTCTCTCTGCAGCTCCTGTCACTCTGGATCCCAACACTGCACACCCAGAACTCATCCTGTCTGAGGATCTGACCAGTGTGAGACTTGGTGATGAGTGGCAGCAGCTTCCTGATAACCCAGAGAGATTTGATAGACTTGCCAGTGTCCTGGGCTCTGAGGGCTTTAACTCAGGGACTCACTGCTGGGATGTGGAGGTTGGAGAGAACACATGGTGGCAAGTGGGTGTGAATACAGAGTCTAGCCAGAGGAAGGGAGAGTATATGAGTATGGGAATTTGAGAGTGACATATAAAGATGGTAAATATAGTGCACGTGCTCCACCACAGCCCTCCACTCTCCTCACAGTGCAGCAGAAACTCCAGAGGATCAGAGTGCAGCTGGACTGGGACAGAGGAAAACTCTCATTCTCTGACCCTGATAATAACACACACCTACACACTCTCAAACACACTTTCACTGAGAGAATGTTTCCATACTTGAATGGGGGTGAGGTGTGTCCTCTGAGGATCTTACCAGTGAAGGTGTCAGTCACACTAGAGCAGCCCAGCTGATGCTGATCCAGAGAAACAGAGATGGGGACGAGAGAGAGAGAGAGAGAGAGAGAGAGGGGGAGAGAGAGAGAGAGAGAGAGAGAGAGAGAGAGAGAGAGAGTGTGTGGTCAATCAGTCATTTAGTACTACACATGCTGATGTGGTCAAAGATTTATGGGTGTGTATTCATATTGTCCGTAACATGAGGATCTTACTTTATCAGTAAGAGTTGTCCTCTTAGAGATTGTAGGCTTGCAGGATTGTAGTAAGGAAAATATTTTCTGATTTGTAGTGTGCAATATTAACATCTAATGAAATTATTGCGACTTGAGGTCTGAATCATATTTTGATCATTGTGGCCACAAGCCTTCTCAGAAACAAACAAAAAAAGCTAATATGAACTGACTCCTCTCTCTGACTCTTCCTGAAGGAGGAAGAGAACAGAAAGTAATTGACAGCTGCTGTCTCTGCTACTCTGCTGCTGCACACAATAGTGTTACTAAGCAGCTTTATTCAACGTCCTGTAGAGTGCACACTCCCATCATCATCACAGATAAATTATTTACGCTTGTCTCGTACATAATGCTTCTCATGTTACACGTTTTTAAATACTTTTAAGAAGTATTCTTATGTTAAAAGTGTTCTACTAGTTGGTTAGCCATCCAGGCAAATAAATGAATGAACAAATAAGTACACTGCTCTATTTATTTCACTCTGAGGAAACAAACACAGAAAGTGCTTTGATTTTCTCTCCTTCAAGGGAATCTATTATCTGGAAAAAAAATGTCTTTAAATCTGTGAAAGATTGCTCTGCATGCACTGCCAGTATCACCACATATACAGTACAGGGGGTCATCCTTATGTTCCCACACTCCCATATACAGTGTGTGATTGTTTATTTGTGTCACTTTAAGTGACAGAAACTTCAGATCTTCTCTAGTTCCTTCATTCTCCACTCACACGCATAGCTGGTCAAGATGCACTGTGCATAAGGGTCCAGTAGATGGTGGTGTTGTGTACTTTTAAAACAAGTGAATGCAACTGCATTGGTAATACAGTATCATGTCTCTAACAACTCTTCGATAAGCATATGACTATGAGTTGATTTGTCATATCAACAACAAGTAGGTAAGGGTCAGGTGTGCCATCTGAGAATGACCTCATTCTTGTCACTGAGACTCATAGTCGCAGCTGAACACTGACAACACACTCATCATCTAGAACACAGACTATAAGAAAGTCTAAATATCTTCAAATATCTGTAAGTCCAAGTCTAACCGGTTTTCAGTCACTACCTGTGGAAGTGGAGACTTTATATTTTATGGTTCCAGCCTACACGTGTCCATATCTGTTATGGAATTTGAAAGTGCTCTGCTATGTTGTTAGGATTGGAGTGTGGAGGCCCCAACGAAGATTATGCAACAATGAGAACAGATTGAAGATGAATCATTTACTAATACTTCCTATGTGCATTTTTAGATCTAGATTGCTCACGTGCTTCAAGAAAGACTACTGTGTAGTTCTTCTAAATAAGTGTCATGGAGGCATATTTTGGAGAGTTAAAAAGTCTCACACTTCTCCAAAGAAGAAAGTGATCATTAATTACTAGGACCTGTATTCTCCCAGGTGCTTAGGTCAAAAAGTGCTTTGCTCCAAAATTCATGGATTCAATTCTAAACATTCCTCTCACAAAATATCTGTTCGCAGACGATGTCCTCATTTACGCAACGCAATCATCCTCAAGTGTCCCAGTGATCTTAAGCATAATTGAAGATTTCTGTAGCTTTTCAGGCTATAGAATGAACTAGGGGAAAAGTGAGCTTATGCCAGTTGGGCTGGACTCTCACAACTCTCACACCTCCCTTTCAAAATATCTAAAGATAAATTTACATACCTTGGCGTTGTTGTAACCAGATTGCCAACATCTCTTTTCACAGCCAACTTTACTCCTTTGTTGGAGAAGTTGCAGCTGAATATTCAATTTTGGAAGTCCCTTCCCATCTCTCTAATAGGAAGGATTAATACCATCAAAATGATCTTCCTTCCACAGCTGTTGTACCTTTTCCAAAATCTCCCAATCTTTCTTCCTAAGACATTTTTTAAGCAGCTGGATTCAATAATCATGCCCTTTATCTGGCACTACAAAACCCACAGGATCAACCTTAGGCCTATAGCACTGTTGCTGAATGACTATAGTGGGTATTGGGCGTGGATAGAATTGGAAAGGGAGCAGTGCACCCCCTATGATCTAGCAGCTGTTATACTTTCTCCAATTGCTCCTAAAAAAAACTATTTATGAGGGCAATTTTATTATTCATAATATGATGAAGATCTGGAAACAAATCAAAATATTCTGTGATGTAAACTCACTATCCCTTTTCCTTCCTATAGTTAATAACCCATCCTTTCCACCATCAATGCTGGGCAGTGGCTTCAAGCATTGGAAGGAGGCGGTATACACAACATTGGGGATCTCTACCTAAATGGGAGATTTGCGTCTTTCACTGAACTGCAAGAGAAATATGCTCTCAGCAAGAATAATTTCTTTAGATTCTTACAAATAAGAAACTTTGTACAATCATACTGAAAAGATTTTATCACAGCCACCCCCTCCTGCTTAGATAAGTGTCTTAGGAACTACTTTAACAGCTAGTCCATCTCATTGCTGTATGGGACACTACAGAATCTTCACTTACCTTGATCAAATTTAATTAAGGCAGTTTGGGAGGAAGAACTAGGGTTAGAAATTTCTGATGGATTCTGGAAAAATAGCCGAGAAGAAATTCAACACTGTTCCATACACGCGAGACATTGTCTTATCCAATTAAAGTGGTACACAGACTCCACTACTCAAAGACCAAATTCCACAAGATATTTGATAGATAATGTCTCTCCAATTTGTGATACGTGTAATGCTGGTGATGGGACACTAGCCCACAGCTTTGTTCTTTGCCCTACTTTACAAGGATACTGGCAGCGCATCTTTAAAGTCCTTGCTGAAGTAATACAAAAGGACCTTGAGCCAGATGTTCTTCTTATATCGTTTGGACTGTCAAACCTGTCATTCAAACTGTCCAAATATAAACAACAATTTCTGTCTTATGGACTCCTGACAGCAAAAAAGCTCATACTGACCTTTTGGAAGAAACAGCAGGCACCTTCCCTTGGCTCAGTGAGTTAACTAGCACACTGCACCTTGAGGAAATTAGGTTTTCCTTAAGAGATAAAAGGCACCACTTTGATAGAATTTGGGCCCCTTTATGAGGTATTTTGATGAGAATAGTTAAGCACTAACTGATCATCAACAACCCCAAATTTCCCTCCCTTGTCCCTGACCTTTTTTCTGTTGATATAAGCAGACGACTCCCTTATTTTCTTCTTCTTCGTTTCTTTTCCTTTCTTTTGTTTTGTTTTCCTCCCTCACCTGGGTGGGTGGGATATGCTTAGGGGTTTAAGTGTGCTGGTATACAACATGTATTCCATTTTTTGCTACTATAACTGATACACTTGTTCTTGTGATTATAAGTTAAAAACTGGAGAACAGCAATGTGACATTGTTGATTGTAATCTGTATCTGTAATCTGTAAAGTATTCTTTGCTCCATACATTTCAGTTTGCACTGAGCACTTTTTGGACTTGAGCACCTGGGAGGATGCCGCCCTATGTGTTTATGGCTGTCACTTAGGGATCACTCAACCTGGTACTTTGGACATTACAGTGTACTGAACAGCAAGAATGAGTAACTGACCAATCAGATTTCAGCTCCTCTTGATCCTTCCCTCTGACTCACCTGTCCTGAAGGAGGAAGTGAAGGTCAGTGACAGACGGCTGCTCTGGGCTCCATTATTCCTACTCTATAGAAACTACTACTGCAAGTGTGAATAACATAAACAATTAAATCCATCAAGAGAAAGTTTTCATTTGTTTGTTAATCTAAGAAACTGATATAAGTTTCTCAAACTCTTCAATGTGAAAGTAAAACTGTAGTTGCTTTCGGAAATGTCTTCACGGCTGGAGGAGGATCTGTCCTGTCCTGTGTGCACTGAGATATACAAGGATCCTGTTCTCCTGTCCTGCACTCACAGCTTCTGTAAAGCCTGTCTGAAGCAGTTCTGGGAATCTAAACCATCCAGAGAATGTCCAGTCTGCAGGAAGAGATCATTAAAGGAGCCTCCAGTCAACCTGGCATTAAGAAACTTGTGTGAGACATACTTACAGGAGCGAGACACACTTACACCCCAGAGAGGAGCACAGTGCAGTATCCATGGTGACCCACTCAGGCTGTTTTGTCACACTGATCAGCAGCTTGTGTGTTTCTCCTGTCGAGACTCCAAACTGCATAAAAGTCACAACTTCAGTCCAATTGTTGAAGCAGCTGCTGACCGAAAAGTAAGTACCATTATCACTGGGCCTAATGAAAAAGATTTGGATTTAGATTAGCTATTGAGTAACCAAAAATGTCATGACTGTCAAGTTGTTGTTATGACTGCAAGTCAACACTGGGTGGCACAATTCATTTACATGTAATTTGTTGCTGCCACGGACCTTCAAGTGTGTTAAGATTAAGAAACATTCTGAACTGCAGTTGTTTTAGTGATGGTAATCCATGTTGTGTCTAGGTTTAAGTTCAAAATCTCTCTCTCTCCCTCTTTTTAACCCCAAACCTCCACCCCACCCCCTCCCATTGTGTCCTCATCATCCAGGAGGAGCTCAAAGTCACCCTGGGTCCCAGGAAGGAGAAACTGAAGATCTTTGAAAAAGCCAAAGTCAACTCTAATGAAATAGCTGAACACATTAAGGTGAGCAATATGTTGCATTGATTCATGTGTAAGAATAAGTATTTGTCCTTGGCCACTGTGTTCTAACAAAATGAAATGCTGACATTCTGGGAATCAACCAGGTTTGCAACAATGTATACAATGGCTCCTAAAAGCTGTACTGAATCAGTAAGCTGACAGAACATGCAGAAATGCACCTTCTCCAGCAACCCACTTGGGATTGCTGTGCTTTGTGTTGTTACAGTACCAATAAACCGTCTTTTAATTAATACAGGTTTTGGGATCATTCCTTTCCTCCCTGTTTTTTGTTTCAACATAAACAGGCTGGAAAAAAGGTCTTATATGTAACCCTTGTCCTTGTTGACCTCTTTCCAGACTCAGGCCCAACACACAGAGAGGCAGATCAAGGAGGAGTTTGAGAAGCTGCACCAGGTTCTACGAGATGAAGAGGCAGCCAGGATAGCTGCACTGAGGGAGGAAGAGGAGCAGAAGAGTCAGATGATGAAGGAGAAGATTGCGAAGATGAGCAGAGAGATCACATCTCTTTCAGACACAATCAGAGCCATAGAAGAGCAGATAGGAAGTGATGATGTCACATTCCTGCAGGTTAGAATCATACTCAGTATCTCAGTATCGTGTGTGCGCAT
This sequence comes from Sardinella longiceps, assembly GCA_027497455.2. Lineage (NCBI taxonomy): Eukaryota > Metazoa > Chordata > Actinopteri > Clupeiformes > Clupeidae > Sardinella > Sardinella longiceps. Next base: position 15,552,430 of record JAODXP020000016.1, on the reverse strand, counting down.
GCGCTCATGTGATGTATACACATCATGCATACACACATTCATGTACATAATTCATTCTGATGAATACTATTTGTGTGTGTGTGTATGTGTGTGTGTGTGTGTGTGTGTGTGTGTGTGTGTGTGTGTGTGTGTGTGTGTGCGTGTGTGTGTGTAAGGGCATAATATTTCATTATTTATCATTATTTCACTTTACATTTTTCTAGAACTACAAGAGCGCAGCTGAAAGGTGAGTGATCTGCTTCCTCTCTCTTCTCTGTGGTTCTGAACCCAAACCCACAGCAGCACTGACTCCTGAATGTTATTCCAGAGCCCAGTGCACACTGCAGGATCCAGAGAGGGTTTCAGGATCTCTGACAATGTGGCAAAGCACCTGGGCAACCTCAAGTTCAGAGTCTGGGAGAAGATGCAAGAAATTCTTCAGTACAGTGAGTTAACAGCACACCATCTCACTCTTTCAAACACACACACACACACACACACACACACACACACACACACACACACACACAGGTATATCACTGACAATCCCAGACAGAGTGAGAAGATGAAGAGAGAGGTGGAGATGGGAACCAGGGCTGTGTTATTTATTGGAGAGAGGGAAGGAAGGAAGGAAGGAAGGATTGCTTTGTAAGAAAGGAAGGGAGGGGTTACAGAAGAAATTGTGAGAAAGGCTGGAGAAAGCGATAGAGACAGGATGGTAACCACCACCACCATTCCACTAACACCCCTCCCCTCTCCTGTGAGTAACTCCTGCACAGCTGGGATCCCTTCATACTGATGACTTAAGAATATTTCACTGTTCCTACTTCTGCCATTACACTTGGTAACACTACTATTAATAATGACCATCATTCATCACATCCCCATCACACATTACTCAGCGTTCAGCTTGTGTGTGTGTTCTTTCTGCCTACAGCTCCTGTCACTCTGGATCCCAACACTGCACACCCACATCTCATCCTGTCTGAGGATCTGACCAGTATGAGACGTGGTGATGAGAGACAGAAGCTTCCTGATAACCCAGAGAGATTTGATGTGTATGCCAGTGTCCTGGGCTCTGAGGGCTTTAACTCAGGGACTCACTGCTGGGATGTGGAGGTTGGGGAGAACACAAGGTGGAGTGTGGGTGTGAAGACAGAGTCTAGTCAGAGGAAGGGAGATTATGGTGATGATGTGAGTGGAGAGTGGAGAGTGTTTTATATGGTTGGTAAATATAGAGCACATGCTCTATCACAGCCCTCCACTCTCCTCACAGTGAAGCAGAAACTCCAGAGGATCAGAGTGCAGCTGGACTGGGACAAAGGGAAACTCTCATTCTCTAACCCTGATAATAACACACACCTACACACTTTCAAACACACTTTCACTGAGAGAGTGTTTCCATTCTTTAACAATGCCTGTGTAGTCTCTCCTCTGAGGATGTTACCAGTGAAGGCCTCAGTAAGTGTGCAGCAACCCAGTTAGAGACATCATATAGGGGAAATATTTTATGATTGGTAGTCTGCAATATTTACCTCTGATGAAATTATTGAGAATCCTTTAGATATTTTGATCAATGTGTCGACAAACCTTTTCAAGAGTGAAAAAAAGAGCCGGTATGAACTGGTTATCACATTTCCCCTTCTGTCTCTCCTTAATTGTCCAGAAGGAGGAAGTGAAGTTCAGTGACAGACAGCTGCTCTGCTGATGTCACTCCTGTAGATAGATAACAGAAATTTAAAACAATATAAGTGGACTTAGTTGTTTTCAGGAAAAGGTTTACTGGCATACTTTTGTTAAAAGACTGGAGAAAAGAAGAATTGAGAAAACTCCTGAAAGTCAGAGTAGGCTGCTGTTAGCATGGCTGTAAACTGACTTGTGACTGAAGGAGGATCTCAGCTCCACTTACTCTGCTGTTGCACACAATAGTGTTACTGTAAGCAGCTTTATTCAATGTCCTGTAGAGTGCACACTCCCACACTCCTATCATCATCATCATCACCATCATCATCATCATCATCATCACAGATATATATGCTTGTCTTGTACGTAATGCTTCTCACGTTTCCCAAGTGTTTCAATGAAAGAACAATGTTTACGGAAAAAGTATTCCTCCTAGTTGGTTATCCAGGTAAATAAAAGAATGAATGAACAAAATGAGTAAACTGCTCTTTTTATTTCACTAGAAACCAAAACACAGAAGGTGCTTTGGTTTTCTCTCCTTCAACAGAATGACTTATCTGCAAAAAGAAAATGTCTTTAAAATCTGTTGAATACAGCTCTGCACACACCTCCAGTATCACAACAGTGTGACAGTTTATTTGTGTCATTTTCAGACTGTTTCAGAGTGACAAACTTCAGACCCTCACTACTTCTTCATTCATTTCCCACTCACACAGTAGCTGACAAAGATGCACTGTATGTCAGTGACCACTAGATGGTACTGCTGCTTTATTTTTAAAAAGTGAATGCGTCTGCATTAGTTATACAGTAACATGTCTGTAACACGCCTTGGATAAGCTTATATGAATGTGATTTCATTTACCGGTATGTCATATTACCAACAAGCATCATGTAACATTTTATGTCATAAGCGGCAACAAAGATCAGCTGTGCCCTCTGAAAATTAACTGAATCATCACTGAGACCCTCAGAGTCACAGCTGAACACTAACACACTCATCATCTGGAACACACAGCACCTAAGAAAGTCTAAATTCATCTATCTATTAATGCAAGGAACGTATGTCTGTGTGTTCCATGCATAACTCTCGAACGGTTTGTCCAAATGACCTGAGATTTGGCATGCATCTTGCTATTGGCATGAGTGAGTGCAGTGCCAAATTTGGTACAGATATCAGTAAATTAAGCCGTTGCCTTCTGCCGCTGTAAACATAGCGGCACACACAAGGGCAATGCACTTGTATAATTTTTATAAGTCCATGTCTAACCGATTTTTAGTCACTACCTGTGGAAGTGGAGACTTTGTACTTCACATTTAGCCTACGGTTCCAGAATCTGAAAAGTGCTCCGCAATGTGGACTTGTGCGGAGGCCCTAACAGAGCATAGAGGATTATATGCAGCAATGACAACAGGACAGAGATTCAACAGGAATCATTTACAAATACTTTCTAGGCACTCGTGTAGAACTAGATTGCTCATGTGCTTCAGTGAAAGACAATGTAATGGAGGCACATTTTGGAGAGTATTGGTATTGTCATAAAAACTTTGCGGTAAGGGTACATGAATTATCATGAATTCATGCATGATTTCATTCATGATTCATGCATTACTTCATCTCTGAATATCTAATGACTCATCAGGTATTAGCATGAATTCATTGTTTATCATTATTGACCTCCTGCTGAAATAGCAGATGATCTTAAGCATTAATTACTCTGGGTACATCATCATGAGTCATGAATAATTACACATGATCATGATGTTTTTGTTCAAAAGAATTTGATATAATAAAAGTACTTATTTAGCCTACTTTGCCTAGTTCCTCATATCTATCCCATACATCAACTACATTTTACCAATTTAACCATGTCAACACTTTAGTTGAGGGGCACAAACATGATCAATTCATGATGATCAGAGATGAAGTAACGCATGAATCATGAATTTATCATGGATGAAATAATGCATGAATTCATGATGATTCATGTACCCTTACCGCAAAGTGTTACCGAAGTTGGAATATGGTAGTTTATGTTTTCATCTTTTCATGTGTTGACCTAAAGACCACACATATTGTTACTTTGAACTTTCACCTGGCACAAAGGAGTTTTGAGAGATCGTTTGGTGAAACTAAGTTGTGAAACTGACCATGAGCTCTCAGCCCTTTTGATCCCTCTCTCAGTCTCATGTGTCCTGAAGGAGGAGGTGAAGCTCAGTGACAAACGACAACAAATATTTCCAAGCCCAGCAACACAAATTTTAAAATAAGTAATACTCTAAACTTTTAATGAAGAAGATACTGTATGTATCAGCGTCTTCTAGATATCTCAAACACTGCCCCTTAAACTATTGAGGTGTGTTGAATATATCTTTAACACCAGGAAGCCTGCCTGGCCTGAGAGTGGCTCACCAGGCTATTGCACACAATGTAATATTTCACACTCTCATCATTTCAGATATATCAGTTTGCATTATATATAAATGCCTGTAATTTTGCACAAATACAGTATTTGTGGGAAAATTGTTTCTTATTCCTAATGCAAAGGGCAATTCCACGAAAAAGTCAACCTCACCTTGAAACTTAAAAGTCTCATTTACATGGACATTCAAATTCTTTCAGAAAACTTTCAATACAAGAAAGTATTGTCTCGATGTAAATAATCATCTGAGCAATTCAAAAGGATTTGAAAGAATTCGAAAGGATATCTATTTGTTAAAATTTTAACCCTATTCAGCCATAATGTAAGTCTATGGAGGGGCTTATAATTGGCATAAGTGGGTGATAACACACACAAAGCTGCAATGTTATCAGTTATTTCTATTATTATATTACTATTTCAGTCGCCACAGATTAAAATCCACCATTCACACTTGTTTCGTATAGTTTTTGGAAGGTTTTTCCATAACGCCATTTATCAAAAAATAACCCTGATGAAAACCAACTTATCTTACACTTACATTTAAATTGTCTTTTTCTACGTTCACTGAGGTGTGCTGTATGGTATGAATGTAATAATATTTACGTTTCTAAGGAAATTTCTTTTGATGATGCTCATATTTTTTGTGTTTGCCTGTATTCAGCCATAAAGTTTGCATAAGAATATGAAAAAACTGTGAAATACTACAAAGCTTGCAGAGGTTATGTGGCCTTTTGTTCATCAATTATGCATGAAAATGTCACGTCCATAACGCTGGAATTGCCCATAAATAGAGTAAATTAATAAAAGTGCATTGTACAGTTTTTGTCACTGTGCCCCACTGTGGTCAAAGGTGCTTTGATTCTCTGTCTATACAGTAAATGACATGGAAATGACGGTCACAGGTGACTGATTATGTATCATTTTCAGACAGTTTACAGTTGTCATTTTTAAAGGCTCAGTTTACATCACTCTAATGTAACTATCTGTGTGAACACTCCTGTGTGTGTGTGTGTGTGTGTGTGTGTGTGTGTGTGTGTGTGTGTGTGTGTGTGTGTGTGTGTGTGTGTTCAGTTCACACCTCCAAGCTGAATAATTCATACGGGAATATGGAAAAGCACAGTTGAACATGTACACAGGAACATTATCAGTCTTGTCAGTCAGACAGTCTGTGTGAGTCCCTTTTTGTAGGAAGAGTGAATCCCTATCCCCAACAAACACACACACACACACACACACACACACACACACACACACACACACACACACACACACACACTGAATATGCATCTGGTATTTGCATAGGTGTCACTCGCTCTCTGGGAATGAACATGATTGCAGTAGGAATGAGACCATTTTTGTGAATAGCTATAGTGTGCGCGTGTGTGTGTGTGTGTGCCATGTATTATGCTCAATTTCAGATAGAAAATGGCTCGGCTATCAAGTCAAACTATAAAAAAGATTATGGCCTAGCCCCTGACTGTCCAACAACATGTTTGGGGAAATCCTTGGGGGTAGGGGACAGGTGTGAATTGCCCTATTTGAGAAGAACAATGCCAACTATTTAGTATCAGGGCTTTTACAAGGCAAAATAAGGATCCAACATACCCTAGCATCCAAATTCTTATCTGGAGTGAAAAGGAGTTGCGATTAAAAGTGATTAATCACGATTAATCATTGAAAAATTGTGATTAATCAGATTATTTTTTAACTCGTTTGGCAGCACTACTGCTACAACACATTTAGCTCTGTGAATGAATATGTCATCAGTAGAATTAAATATGGAAAAGTATGAATAGTGAAAATTGTGGAAGTATGAATGCATTGATATTGCATTTGTACATGGTTTCATAAATATAAATATACATATAGGCTCTGCTATGTGTTCATGACTGTCAGTTAGGGATCAGTGAACCTGGTACTTTGAACCAGAATGAGAAATTGACCAATCAGATTTCAACTCTCTTGATCTCTGACTCACCTGTCCTGAAGGAGGAAGTGAAGCTCAGTGAGAGACGGCTTCTCTGCGCTCTGTTACTCCTACTCGATAGAAACTACTACTGCAGGTGGGAAAAACGTAAACAATTAAATCAAACAAGTGAAAGTTATTGTTTTCAGAGCAGAAGCTGGAGAAGTTGTCTAGAAACATTAAGACAGAGAACTAAGAAACTGATATGAGTTTTTCAAACTCTTAAAAGTGAAAATAAAACTGTAGTTAGTGTTGGAAATGGCTTCACGGCTGGAGGAGGATTTGTGCTGTCCTGTGTGCACCGACATCTACAAGGATCCTGTGATCCTGTCCTGTGCTCACAGCATCTGTAAAGTCTGTCTGAAGCAGTTCTGGGAAACCAAAGGATCCAGAGAATGTCCAGTCTGCAGGAGGAGATCATCAAAGCCTGAGCCTCCATTCAACCTGGCATTAAGAAACTTGTGTGAGACGTACTTACAGGAGAGGACACACTTACACCCCAGAGAGGAGCACAGTGCAGTATCCATGGTGACCCACTCAGACTGTTTTGTCACACTGATCAGCAGCTTGTGTGTTTCTCGTGTCGAGACTCCAAACTGCATAAAAGTCACAACTTCAGTCCCATTGATGAAGCAGCTGCAGACCGAAAAGTAAGTACCATTATCATTCAGCCAGGCCTAATGATAAAGATTTAGATTTAGATTTTGAGTAACCTGAAGGGTGGCACTTTTCATTTTTTACATGTAATTCTTTGCTGCCACCTGAAGACTGTATTCTGAACAGCAGCATTTGTTGTGTTAGTGATGGTAATCCATGTTGTGTCACAGGTGCATTAATCTGGCTCTAGCCAAGAGTAAGTTTAATTCAAAATCTCTCTCCGTACCCACCCCCTTTGCCTCATCATCCAGGAGGAGTTCACAGTCACGCTGGGCCCCATGAAGGAGAAACTGAAGGTCTTTAAAGAAGCCAAAGTCAACTGTAATGAAATAGCTGAACACATTAAGGTAAACAATACACTGCATAGATACATGATTGTCTACATAATCATGGAAAAAGGTATTAAGAAATACTTCTACATTAGAGATCTTGTATGTAACCTCGTCCTTGTTGACCTCTTTCCAGACTCAGGCCCAGCACACAGAGAGGCAGATCAAGGAGGAGTTTGAGAAGCTTCACCAGTTTCTACGAGATGAAGAGGCAGCCAGGATAGCTGCACTGAGGGAGGAAGAGGAGAAGAAGAGTCAGATGATGAAGGAGAAGATTGAGAAGATGAGCAGAGAGATCTCATCTCTTTCAGACACAATCAGAGCCATAGAAGAGCAGATGGGAGCTGATGATGTCACATTCCTGCAGGTACTGTAAGAACCATTATCTATATAAATGTGTGTTTGTTTGATCATATCACCAACACACATCCTTTGCACACACACACACACACACACACACACACACACACACACACACACACACACACACACACACACACACACACACACACACACACACACCTAACATTCTCATTGCAGTCCATTACTGATGATGCTGTTTTGTGGTTATCTTTGCCAAGTGTGGCAGTATGTGTGCAAGTGTGTTTTGGCAAATGACTATGTTATAAAGATGATGATGATGATGGTGAGTAGAGTCAGACTGCACTGCTACAGTGTTACCCACATACTTCCTTCTCTCGACCCCACAGGGATCAGACTGGTAGCTCTTGTATGCAGAATAGGGGTGAAAGTGCTTAAGTAACAGGCGATATTCGGTTTGGCACGCAAGTCATGTAACCTCCCTTCGGTTCCGATTGACATCAAACTATTTCTGCTGCATTCCATACCTGGCCAGCTCCTCAATATTGTCTCTATTCTTGCTTCCAAACCAGAATAGTGCTTGCATGTAAGAACGTTCATTGGCAACAACAACAACAACAACACGGTTTATTTGTAGGCGCTTCTGTCAAGGCACCCAAGGGCACTGAACAGTGGAGTAAGTTACTGTAGGTCATAGCACAGTCAGTTAAATCAAACAAACAAACAAACCAACAAAAAACAACCATAGAAAAAAATTAACAAAAAGACATAAAAAGATTAAAAGTGAGTAATAGAATAGTAAGTTACGTAAGTAAGCATGGTAATTGATGTATGCAAGCAAAGCATCAATGTAAAATAAGGTTATGAGGAAAAGTCAATGAGAAATGGCAAGCCAGCAAGATGTGTATGGATAAGATGTTTTTTTAAGGGTGTACAGGGTGTAAAGGTGACACGCTGGCGTAATGCAAGAGGCAGTTTAGGGCTATTTTCTGTGCCCTGAGAAAGCCCTGTCTCCCATACAGTAGTGTGAAGCCTAGAGTTCAGGACCTATTAAGAGATGTGCATCTGTGGAGTGAAGATTTAGGGGTGCTTTTGTGGAGTAATGAGCTTTGCGAGATAGGAAAGGGCCAGGTTATGTACTGTAGAGACTTGTAGATGAGTAGGATGACTTCAGTGCTGGCAAAGCTAACTGATTAATCACGTGATTAATCCAAAAAATTTAACTTGGATTTAAAAAAAATTAACTCAGATTAATCCTGATGGATATGGTTCCACTTTCATGGCACGTAATATGTTCAATTTCTAGATAGGAAAAGGCTTGGCTATCAAGTCAAACTATAAAAAGATTATGGCCTAGCTCCTGACTGTCCAACAACATAGGGGTAGGGGACAGGTGTGAATTGCCCCATTTGAGACAAACAAAGCCAACTATTTAGTACCCGTCTTTACAGGGTAAAATATGGATCCAACATATCCTAGCATCCAAATTCTACTGTGATTAATCATGATTAATCATTGAAAAAAATTGTGATTGATCAGATTAATTCTTTTAATTGTTTGACAGCACTACTTTATACTGAATGCAGTATGGGACTGGGAGCCAGTGCAAATTATAAAGGATTGGAATGATATGGTCCAGGGCCTAGTGTGTGTGAATAACCTAGGAGAACAGTTTTGAACATATTGCAGTCTATTTAGCCTCTTGGCAGGGATTCCATCAGGTAAGTCATTGCAGTAGTCCAGGTCTTGAGCTTATAACTGCATGTATGGGAATTTTAGCTTGCAGTTGAAGTCAGAGAGGGCTTTTGGAGGGACAATCAAGATGAAAAAAGAGTTATTATTTTTCACACCTCCCCTGTAACTGAGATATCATCTCTGAAACAGCTGTCAGTCAGCTGGTGGACAACTTCCCTCTGTATCTGTTTTGTTCAGCTGGGTACAGCTGGATTACATTTTAAAACCACTGTATTTCCTTTTTCCAGAACTACAAGAGCACAGTGGAAAGGTGAGTGATCTGCCTCCTGTCTCTCTCTTCTCTGTGGTTCTGAACCCAAACCCACAGCAGCACTGACTCCTGAATGTTATTCCAGAGCCCAGTGCACACTGCAGGATCCAGAGAGGGTTTCTAGAGCTCAGGAGATCAATGTGGCAAAGCACCTGGGCAACCTGAAGTTCAGAATCTGGGAGAAGATGCGGCAGATTGTTCATACAGTGAGTTACCAACACATCTCACTTTCTCAAACAGACACACAGACACATAGACACACACACACACACACACACACACACACACACACACACACACACACACACACACACACACACACACACACACACACCAACAATCCCCAGACTTACATTGTCAGGGATCCACCCATGGGAGGGATGGGTAGAGTGAAAAGATGGAGAGAGTGATGGAGATGGGAAACAGGGGCTGTGTAATTTATTGGAGGGAAGGTAGGAAGGAAGGAAGGGTTGCTTTGTAAAAAAGGGAGTGAGGGGTTGTGAGAACAGGGTGGAGACGTTGATAGAGAATGGATGGTAAAACAATCCCACCATTCCACTAACACCCTCCTGTCCTGTGAGTAACTCCTGCACAGCTGGGATCCCTTCATACTGATGACTAAAGAACATTTCACTGTTCCTACTTCTCCTGCCATTACACTTGGTAACACCACTATTAATAATTACCATCATTCATCACATCCCCGTCACACATCACTTCAGCTCATGTGTGTGTTCTTTCTCTCTGCAGCTCCTGTTACTCTGGATCCCAACACTGCACACCCAAAACTCATCCTGTCTGAGGATCTGACCAGTGTGAGAGGCGTGGTGATGAGAGACAGCAGCTTCCTGATAACCCAGAAAGATTTGATGTGTATTACAGTGTCCTGGGCTCTGGAGGGCTTTAACTCGTGGGACTCACTGCTGGGATGTGGAGGTTGGAGAGAACACATGGTGGAGTGTGGGGGTGAAGACAGAGTCTAGTCACAGGACGGGACACTATGGTGTTGCTGAGAGTGGAGGGCTGTATGTGAATTATAAAGATGGTAAATATAAAGCATATGCTCCACCACAGTCCTCCACTCTCCTCCCAGTGAAGCAGAACCCCAGAGGATCAGAGAGGAAGCTGGACTGGGACAGAGGACAGCTATCATTCACTGATCCTGATAATAACACACACATACACACTTTAACACACACTTTCACTGAGAGAGTATTTCCACACTTTTAACAACGCCTGTAAACTCTCTCCTCTGAAGATGTTACCAATGAAGGCCTCAGTAAGAGTAGAGCAACTCAGTTAGAGACCACATATGTAAGGGAAATATTTTATGATTGGTAGCCTGCAATATTTACCTCTAATGAGATTATTGAGACTTGGAGATTGCACCAGGCCTTTTGATCATTGTGGCCACAAACATTTTCAGGAATTAAAAAACCCGGTATGAACTGGTATGACTCCTTCTGACTCCTCCTTGTCCAGAAGGAGGAAGTGAAGTTCAGTGACAGACAGCTGCTCTGCTGATGTCACTCCTGTTGATAGATAATAGAAATTTAAAACAATATAAGTGGACTTGGTTGTTTTCAGGAAAAGTTGGACTGGCATACTCTTGTTAAAAGAAGAAAAGAAGAATTGAGAAAACTCCTGAAAGTCAGAGTAGGCTGCTGTTAGCATGGCTGTAAACTGACTTGTGACTGAAGGAGGATCTCAGCTCCACTTACTCTGCTGTTGAACACAAAAGTGTTTCTGTAAGCAGCTTTATTCAATGTCCTGTAGAGTGCACACTCCCACACTCCTATCATCATCATCATCACCATCATCACCACAGATATGCTTGTCTTGTACGTAATGCTTCTCACGTTTCCCAAGTGTTTTAATGAAAGAACAATGATTGCGGAAAAGTATTCCTCCTTATCCAGGCAAATAGAATGAATGAACAAAATCAGTAAACTGCCTCTTTTTATTTCATCTAGAAACCAAAACACAGAATGTGCTTTGGTTTTCTCTCCTTCAACAGAAGACTTATCTGCAAAAATAAAATGTCTTTAAAGTCTGTAAATACATTGCTCTGCACACACCCCCCAGTATCAAAACATATACAGCGTGACAGTTTATTTATGTCGCTTTCAGACTGATCAGCAGATAGAAACTTCAGATCCTTACTAGTTCCTCATTCATTCACCACTCGCTCAATGGTGTTAACCCTAACCCAGTACAGCCTAAAAGGCACTACCCTTACCCTATTCCTAACCCTAACCACCTCAACCCCCATCCTAACCCTAAACTGAGTGAAGTGGTGCCTTGAAGGCAGTGCTACCTGGCAAAGATGCACTGTACGCAAATGACCACTAGATGGTGCTGTTACTTTTTAAAAAGTGAATGTGACTGCATTAGAAATACAGTAACATGTCTCAAACACACCAATGTGATTTGATTTATGTCATATTACCAACAAGCATCATGTAACATTTTATGTCATAAGCTGCATCAAAGATCAGCTGTGCCATCTGAGAATGAACTGACTCTCGCCACTGAGACCCTCAGAGTCACAGCTGAACACTAACACACTCATCATCTGGAACACACAGACTTAAGAAAGTCTAACCATAAGAGCTTTTCGTTTTTCGTCACATTGAAATTGAAAGGCTCATATTCTTTTGGTGATGCTCATATTGTTTGTGTTTGCCTGTATTCAGCCATAAAGTTTGCATAAGAATATGAAAAAAATGTGAAATAGTACAAAGCTTGCAGAGGTTATGTAGCCTTTTGTTCATCAATAATGCATGAAAATGTGTGTGTGTGTGTGTGTGTGTGTGTGTGTGTGTGTGTGTGTGTGTGTGTGTGTGTGTGTGTGTGTGTCCAGTTCACACCTCCAAGCTGAATAATACATATGGGAATATGGTAGAAGCACAGTTGAACATGTACACAGGAACATTATCAGTGTCGCCAGTCAGACCAGTCTGTGTGAGGCACTCGTTATTGGAGGAGTGAATCCCTATCCCCAACACACACACACACACACACACACACACACACACACACACACACACACACACACAACACACTGAATCTGCAGCTGGTAGGTGAACGTGTAGGTGTCACTCACCGTACATCAAGCTCTCTCGGGAATGAACATGTTTAGACCACCTTTGTGAATAGCTGAGGTGTGTGTGTGTGTATGTGTGTGTGTATTATCTAAATAGCAATACAAATATAACCTGACTGATATTATGTGTTTGTGACTGTCTGTTACCTGTCACTAATCCTGCTGCTTTGAACCTGACTACTGAACAGCCTCAAGGTGATGTGATGATGTGCATACTGCATACTGCAGGTGTGACTTACAGCAGTCAATGGTCTTGATTGCTGTGGAAATGACTAAGTGTATAACTGGTGGAGAGGTTCACCTATGGTTGTGTATTTCTTACACAGCTCATGTGAGTGTAATGGATGAATATGTCTTCGGTAGGAATTAAATAATTAGTGTGGAAGTATGAATATACTGATATTACGTGGTTTGCAAAAAATATAAATATGAATATACTGATATTATGTGTTTATGTTCAGTTCAGTTATCAGATAGGGATCACTGAACCTGGTACTTTGAACTTAAAAATGCACTAAACACCAGAATGAAGAACTGTCCAATCAGATTTCTTCTCCTGATCCCTCCCTCTGTGTCATGTGTACTGAAGGAGGAAGTAAAGCTCAGTGACAGACCGTTACTCTTGTCTCTGCTAAACTCCTCTACTACTGCAGGTGAGAAAAACGTTAACAATTAAATCAACTAGAGAAAGTTATTGTTTTCAGAGCATTAGCTGGAGAATTTATCTAGAAATATTAAGTTAAAAATACAGAGAACTAAGAAACTGATATGAGTTTTTCAAACTCTTAAAAGTGAAAGTAAAACCAGTTGCTTTTGAAAATGGCTTCACGGCTGGAAGAGGATCTGTGCTGTCCTGTGTGTCGTGACATCTACAAGGATCCTGTCATCTTGTCCTGTGCTCACAGCATCTGTAGATTCTGTCTGAAAAAGTTCTGGGAAACTAAACCATCCAGAGAATGTCCAGTCTGCAGGAGGAGATCATCAAAGTCTGAACCTCCAGTCAACCTGGCATTAAGAAACTTGTGTGAGACGTACTTACAGGAGCGAGACACACTTACACACCAAAGAGGAGCACAGTGCAGTATCCACAAAGACCCACTCAGACTGTTTTGTCATGAAGATCAGCAGCTTGTGTGTTACTCGTGTCGAGACTCCAAACTCCACAGGAATCACCAGTTCAGTCCTGTTGATGAAGCAGCAGCTGATAGAAAAGTAAGTGTGATTATCATTGGGCTTAATGAAAAAGATCTTGAATTTGACATTGAGTAACTTAAAATTTCACAAGACTTAATTCAAAATTCAAAATTCCTGTCGTTGCCGTTATGCCTGCAAGTCGACACTAGTTGCCACCATTCATCTGCATGTAAACCTTTGCTGCCATTTGAAGACCTTCAAAGTGTGTTGAGAAACATTCGGAACAGCAGCCATTTGTTGTGTTAGTAATGGCAATCCATTGTGTCACAGGTGTTTTAACCTGGCTTTAGTTTAAATTAAAAATCTATCTCTTTCTCTCTTCTCCTCATCATCCAGGAGGAGCTCACAGTCACCCTGGGCCCCATGAGGGAGAAACTGAAGGTCTTTGAAGAAGCCAACGTCAACTGTAATAAAACTGCTAAGCACATTAAGGTAAACAATGCGCTGCACACATGCATGTCTACATAATCATCTCAGACTGGACAAAAGGTTTTAAGTACTACTTCAACATTCTAAACCCTTGTCCTTGTTGACCTCTTAGATTCAGGCCCAGCACACAGAGAGGCAGATCAAGAAGGATTTTGAGAAGCTTCACCAGTTTCTACGAGATGAAGAGGCAGCCAGGATAGCTGCACTGAGGGAGGAAGAGGAGCAGAAGAGTCAGATGATGAAGGAGAAGATTGAGAAGATGAACAGAGAGATCTCATCTCTTTCAGACACAATCAGAGCCATAGAAGAGAAGATGGGAGCTGATGATGTCACATTCCTGCAGGTTAGAATCATACTCATTATCAATGTATGTGGGCGTGTGCGCTCATGTGGCGTATACATATCATACATACACACATTCATGTACATAATTCATTGATGAATACTCTTTGTGTGTGTGTGTGTGTGTGTGTGTGTGTGTGTGTGTGTGTGTGTGTGTGTGTGTGTGTGTGTGTGTATTCATAATACTTTATTTTTACTTCCCTTTACATTTTTCCAGAACTACAAGAGCACAGTGGAAAGGTGAGTGATCTGTCTCCTGTCTCTCTCTTCTCTGTGGTTCTGAACCCAAACCCACAGCAGCACTGACTCCTGAATGTTATTCCAGAGCCCAGTGCACACTGCAGGATCCAGAGAGGGTTTCAGGAGCTCTGATCAATGTGGCAAAGCACCTGGGCAACCTGAAGTTCAGAGTCTGGGAGAGGATGCAGGAGATTGTTCAGTACAGTAAGTTAACAACACACCATCTCACTGTCTCAAACAGACATACAGTATACACACACAGACACACACACACACACACACACACACACACACACACACATTATTGGCATATCACTGAAAAACCCTAGAATTACATTGGTCAGGTGTCCACTCCAAGGGAGGGATGGGTAGAGTGAAAAGATGGAGAGAGTGATGGACATGGGAAACAGGGCTGTGTTATTTATTAAGTCATAAGTCATAAGTAAGTCATAAGTCAGTTTATTTATATAGCACATTTAAAAACAACAGAAGTTGAAACCAAAGTGCTTCACAGGGTTAAAAAACAAACAAAAAAACACGAAAAAACAGGCACATAAGTGCTTCCAATACATAAATAGTTCAAAACACAGAAATGTATAAAAGTTCAAAAACAGCTGTGACATTCACTCCTGCGCCACACATGAGCACCACCCCTTCCAACAATAAAGAAAAATAAGTAAAAGAAAAGAAAAATAATTAACAACAGAGAGATGAGACATCAGGCGGTACCAAAAGCAAGTGTAAACAGATGGGTTTTTAACAAGGATTTAAAACTGCCAATATTTGGGGCTGACTTGATGAGAGGTGGGAGGCTGTTCCAAAGTTTAGGGGCAACAACTGAAAAGGAACGGTCTCCTTTGGTTTTGAGGCGAGTAGGGGGACTGACAGAAGCCTTTGAGAGGAGGACCTGAGAGACCTTGGGGCAGAGCATGAGGTTAAAAGTTCAGCAATGTAGGGTGGAGCAAGGCCATTTAGAGCTTTAAAAACAAAAAGTAAAATTTTGAAATCAACTCTGAATTTGACAGGTAACCAGTGCAGACGGGCTAGGATTGGGGAGATGTGTTCCGATTTCTTGGTACCTGTTAAAAGCCTGGCGGCAGCATTCTGTACTAACTGTAGTCTGTTTAGGTTGGCCTGAGTTAAAACTGAATATAAGGAGTTGCAGTAGTCTAGGCGGGATGTAATAAAAGCGTGAATGATTGTTTCAAGGTCCTGTGTGGAAATGAATGATTTGAGTTTGGCTATGT
The DNA here is from genome assembly GCA_027497455.2 of Sardinella longiceps. Classification (NCBI taxonomy): domain Eukaryota; kingdom Metazoa; phylum Chordata; class Actinopteri; order Clupeiformes; family Clupeidae; genus Sardinella; species Sardinella longiceps. Next base: position 15,536,512 of record JAODXP020000016.1, on the reverse strand, counting down.
TCTTTAACTGATAAAAACCACCCTTAACCACACTGCTAACCTGCTTGCCAAGGTTCAGGGAGCTGTCCAGGAGAACACCAAGATTCCTAACCACGCTATGGACATTACTAGAGAGGGGACCAAGAGAATTTGAGAGTTTGGTGATGGAAGTGGGGGAACCAAGTAGTAAGACCTCAGTTTTATTGTCATTAAGTTGGAGGAAATTGCCAGCCATCCATGATTTAATGTCATTTAGGCAGTCTAAAAGATTGCTCAAAGAGCAGGTGGCATCGGGTGTCACAGGCAGGTAGAGTTGGGTGTCGTCCGCATAACAATGGTAATTAATGTTATGCCTCTGCAGGATTAACCCAAGGGGTAGCATATACAAGGAGAAAAGAAGGGGACCTAAAATGGAACCCTGAGGGACCCCACAATTTATGGCCACTGAGGAAGAGGAGCAGTTTCCCATCTGAACTGAAAAAGTTCGGCCCTTCAGATAGGATGAGAACCATTGTAAGACAGGACCCTGGAGGCCAACACTATCTTTCAGGCGAGCTAGAAGGATGTCGTGATCGATGGTATCAAAAGCCGCACTGAGGTCGAGGAGGACCAAGATGGCTCCAGATCCTGAGTCAGTGCACATTAAGAGGTCATTGACAACCCTCAGTAAAGCAGACTCTGTGCTGTGCAAGGCCCTAAAACCAGACTGGAATTTGTCGAAAATATTACATGTGTTTAAATGAGAGGAGAGCTGGGTGATGACCACCTTTTCTAAGACCTTTGATAAAAAGGGTAGTTTGGAAATGGGACGATAATTCTGTAGGTCATTTGAGTCTAGGTTAGATTTTTTTAAAAGTGGCTGGACAGAAGCCTGTTTAAGACAGAAGGGGATGGCACCAGTAGCCAGAGAACTGTTGATTATGGCTAAAATCAAGGGACAGAGTGATGGGAAAACGTCTTTTTGAAGACGGGAGGAAATACTGTCTGTGGGACAATGAGTGGACTTCATGTGGGAAACCACATCAGACAGTTGGACCGGAGTAACTGGAGAGAAATGTTGGAAGGTGTGTGATGAAGAGGGAAAGGAAAGAGGGAAGGAAGGAAGGGTTGTCTTGTAAGAAAGGAAGGGAGGGGTTACAGAAGAAATTGTGAGAAAGGCTGGAGAAAGTGATAGAGACAGGATGGTAAAACAATCCCCCTCTCCTGTGAGTAACTCCTGCACAGTTGGGATCCCTTCATACTGATGACTAAAGAGGATTTTACTGTTTCTACTAACTTCTCACTCCCATTACACTTGGTAACACTACTATTAATAATGACCATCATTCATCACATCCCCATCACACATTACTCAGCGTTCAGCTTGTGTGTGTGTTCTTTCTGCCTACAGCTCCTGTCACTCTGGATCCCAACACTGCACACCCACATCTCATCCTGTCTGAGGATCTGACCAGTGTGAGACGTGGTGATGAGAGACAGAAGCTTCCTGATAACCCAGAGAGATTTGATGTGTATGCCAGTGTCCTGGGCTCTGAGGGCTTTAACTCAGGGACTCACTGCTGGGATGTGGAGGTTGGGGAGAACACAAGGTGGAGTGTGGGTGTGAAGACAGAGTCTAGTCAGAGGAAGGGACAGTACTGTGATGATGTGAGTGGAGAGTGGAGAGTGTTTTATATGGTTGGTAAATATAGAGCACATGCTCTATCACAGCCCTCCACTCTCCTCACAGTGAAGCAGAAACTCCAGAGGATCAGAGTACAGCTGGACTGGGACAAAGGGAAACTCTCATTCTCTAACCCTGATAATAACACACACCTACACACTTTCAAACACACTTTCACTGAGAGAGTGTTTCCATACTTTAACAATGCCTGTGAACTCTCTCCTCTGAGGATGTTACCAATGAAGGCCTCAGTAAGAATACAGCAACCCAGTTAGAGACTTCATATGTAGGGGAAATATTTTATGATTGGTAGTCTGCAATATTTACCTCTAATGAAATTATTGAGAATCCTTTAGATATTTTGATCAATGTGTCGACAAACCTTTTCAAGAGTGAAAAAAAGAGCCGGTATGAACTGGTTATCACATTTCCCCTTCTGTCTCTCCTTAATTGTCCAGAAGGAGGAAGAGAAGTTCAGTGACAGACTGCTGCTCTGCTGATGTCACTCCTGTAGATAGATAACAGAAATTTAAAACAATATCAGTGGACTTAGTTGTTTTCAGGAAAAGGTTGACTGGCATACTCATGTTAAAAGACTGGAGAAAAGAAGAATTGAATAAACTCCTGAAAGTCAGAGTAGGCTGCTATTAGCATGGCTGTAAACTGACTTCTGACTGGAAGAGGATCTCGGCTCCTCTTACTCTTCCACTGCACACAATAGTGTTTCTGTAAGCAGCTTTATTCAATGTCCTGTAGAGTGCTTGTTTTGTACATAATGCTTCTCATGTTTCCCAAGTGTTTAAATACTTTTAAGAACAATGTTACGAAAAAAGTATTCCTCCTAGTTGGTTATCCAGGTAAATAAAAGAATGAATGAACAAAATGAGTAAACTGCTCTTTTTATTGCACTAGAAACCAAAACACAGAAGGTGCTTTGGTTTTCTCTCCTTCAACAGAATGACTTATCTGCAAAAAGAAAATGTCTTTAAAATCTGTTAAACACAGCTCTGCACACACAGCCAGTATCACAACAGTGTGACAGTTTATTTGTGTCATTTTCAGACTGTTTCAGAGTGACAAACTTCAGACCCTCACTACTTCTTCATTCATTTCCCACTCACACAGTAGCTGACAAAGATGCACTGTATGTCAGTGACCACTAGATGGTACTGCTGCTTTATTTTTAAAAAGTGAATGCGTCTGCATTAGTTATACAGTAACATGTCTGTAACACGCCTTGGATAAGCTTATATGAATGTGATTTCATTTACCGGTATGTCATATTACCAACAAGCATCATGTAACATTTTATGTCATAAGCGGCAACAAAGATCAGCTGTGCCCTCTGAAAATTAACTGAATCATCACTGAGACCCTCAGAGTCAATCACAGCTGAACACTGACAACACACTCATCATCTGGAACACACAGACCTAAGAAAGTCTAAATCCATCTATCTATTAATGCAAGGAACATCTGTCTGTCTGTGTGTTCCATGCATAACTCTCGAACCGTTCGTCCAACTGACCTCAGATTTGGCATGCATCTTGCTATTGGCATGAGTGAGTGCAGTGCCAAATTTGGTACAGATATCAGTAAATTAAGCCGTTGCCTTCTGCCGCTGTAAACATAGCGGCACACACAAGGGCAATGCACTTGTATAATTTTTATAAGTCCATGTCTAACCGATTTTTAGTCACTACCTGTGGAAGTGGAGACTTTGTACTTCACATTTAGCCTACGGTTCCAGAATCTGAAAGTGCTCCGCAATGTGGACTTGTGCGGAGGCCCTAACAGAGCATAGAGGATTATATGCAGCAATGACAACAGGACAGAGATTCAACAGGTATCATTTACAAATACTTTCTAGGCACTCGTGTAGAACTAGATTGCTCATGTGCTTCAGGAAAGACAATGTAATGGAGGCACATTTTGGAGAGTATTGGTATTGTCATAAAAACTTTGCGGTAAGGGTACATGAATTATCATGAATTCATGCATGATTTCATTCATGATTCATGCATTACTTCATCTCTGAATATCTAATGACTCATCAGGTATTAGCATGAATTCATTGTTTATCATTATTGACCTCCTGCTGAAATAGCAGATGATCTTAAGCATTAATTACTCTGGGTACATCATCATGAGTCATGAATAATTACACATGATCATGATGTTTTTGTTCAAAAGAATTTGATATAATAAAAGTACTTATTTAGCCTACTTTGGCCTAGTTCCTCATATCTATCCCATACATCAACTACATTTTACCAATTTAACCATGTCAACACTTTAGTTGAGGGGGCACAAACATGATCAATTCATGATGATCGGAGATGAAGTAATGCATGAATCATGAATTTATCATGGATGAAATAATGCATGAATTCATGATGATTCATGTACCCTTACCGCAAAGTGTTACCGAAGTTGGAATATGGTAGTTTATGTTTTCATCTTTTCATGTGTTGACCTAAAGGCCACACATATTGTTACTTTGAACTTTCACCTGGCACAAATGAGTTTTGAGAGATTCGTTTGGTGAAACTAAGTTGTGAAACTGACCAATGAGCTCTCAGCCCTTTTGATCCCTCTCTCAGTCTCATGTGTCCTGAAGGAGGAGGTGAAGCTCAGTGACAAACGACAACAAATATTTCCAAGCCCAGCAACACAAATTTTAAAATAAGTAATACTCTAAACTTTTAATGAAGAAGATACTGTATGTATCAGCGTCTCTAGATATCTCAAACACTGCCCTTTAAACTATTGAGGTGTGTTTGAATATATCTTTAACACCAGGAAGCATGCCTGGCCTGAAGTGGCTCACCAGGCTATTGCACACAATGTAATATTTCACACTCTCATCATTTCAGATATATCAGTTTGCATTATATATAAATGCCTGTAATTTTGCACAAATACAGTATTTGTGGGAAAATTGTTTCTTATTCCTAATGCAAAGGGCAATTCCACGAAAAAGTCAACCTCACCTTAAAACTTAAAAGTCTAATTTACATGGACATTCAAATTCTTTCAGAAAACTTTCAATACAAAAAAGTATTGTCTCGATGTAAATAATCATCTGAGCAATTCGAAAGGATTTGAAAGAATTCGAAAGGATATCTATTTGTTAAAATTTTAACCCTATTCAGCCATAATGTAAGTCTATGGAGGGGCTTATAATTGGCATAAGTGGGTGATAACACACACAAAGCTGCAATGTTATCAGTTATTTCTATTATTATATTACTATTTCAGTCGTTACAGATTAAAATCCACCATTCACACTTGTTTCGTATAGTTTTTGGAAGGTTTTTTCATAACGCCATTTATCAAAAAATAACCCTGATGAAAACCAACTTATCTTACACTTACATTTAAATTGTCTTTTTCTACGTTCACTGAGGTGTGCTGTATGGTATGAATGTAATAATATTTACGTTTCTAAGGAAATTTCTTTTGATGATGCTCATATTTTTTGTGTTTGCCTGTATTCAGCCATAAAGTTTGCATAAGAATATGAAAAAACTGTGAAATACTACAAAGCTTGCAGAGGTTATGTGGCCTTTTGTTCATCAATTATGCATGAAAATGTCACGTCCATAACGCTGGAATTGCCCATGAATAGAGTAAATTAATAAAAGTGCATTGTACAGTTTTTGTCACTGTGCCCCACTGTGGTCAAAGGTGCTTTGATTCTCTGTCTATGGAAATGACGGTCACAGGTGACTGATTATGTATCATTTTCAGACAGTTTACAGTTGTCATTTGTAAAGGGTCAGTTTACATCACTCTAATGTAACTATCTGTGTGAACACTCCTGTGTGTGTGTGTGTGTGTGTGTGTGTGTGTGTGTGTGTGTGTGTGTGTGTGTGTGTGTGTGTGTGTGTGTGTGTGTTTTCAGTTCACACCTCCAAGCTGAATAATTCATATGGGAATATTGAAAAAGCACAGTTGAACATGTACACAGGAACATTATCAGTCTTGTCAGTCAGACAGTCTGTGTGAGTCCCTTTTTGTAGGAAGAGTGAATCCCTATCCCCAACCACACACACACACACACACACACACACACACACACACACACACACACACACACACACACACACACACACACTGAATATGCATCTGGTATTTGCATAGGTGTCACTCGCTCTCTGGGAATGAACATGATTGCAGTAGGAATGAGACCATTTTTGTGAATAGCTATAGTGTGCGCGTGTGTGTGTGTGTGCCATGTATTATGCTCAATTTCAGATAGAAAATGGCTCGGCTATCAAGTCAAACTATAAAAAAGATTATGGCCTAGTTCCTGACTGTCCAACAACATGTTTGGGGAAATCCTTGGGGGTAGGGGACAGGTGTGAATTGCCCCATTTGAGAAGAACAATGCCAACTATTTAGTATCAGGGCTTTTACAAGGCAAAATAAGGATCCAACATACCCTAGCATCCAAATTCTTACTGGAGGAAAAGGAGTTGCGATTAAAAGTGATTAATCACGATTAATCATTGAAAAATTGTGATTAATCAGATACATTTTTTAACCGTTTGACAGCACTACTTACAACACATTCAGCTCTGTGAATGAATATGTCATCAGTAGGAATTAAATATGGAAAAGTATGAATAGTGAAAAGTGTGGAAGTGTGAATATATTGATATTACATTTGTACATGGTTTCATAAATATAAATATACATATAGGCCTATTATGTGTTCATGACTGTCAGTTAGGGATCACTGAACCTGGTACTTTGAACCAGAATGAGAAATTGACCAATCAGATTTCAACTCTCTTGATCTCTGACTCACCTGTCCTGAAGGAGGAAGTGAAGCTCAGTGAGAGACGGCTTCTCTGCGCTCTGTTACTCCTACTCGATAGAAACTACTACTGCAGGTGGGAAAAACGTAAACAATTAAATCAAACAAGTGAAAGTTATTGTTTTCAGAGCAGAAGCTGGAGAAGTTGTCTAGAAACATTAAGACAGAGAACTAAGAAACTGATATGAGTTTTTCAAACTCTTAAAAGTGAAAATAAAACTGTAGTTAGTGTTGGAAATGGCTTCACGGCTGGAGGAGGATCTGTGCTGTCCTGTGTGCACTGACATCTACAAGGATCCTGTGATCCTGTCCTGTGCTCACAGTATATGTAGAGACTGTCTGAAGCAGTTTGGGAAACCAAAGGATCAAGAGAATGTCCAGTCTGCAGGAGGAGATCATCAAAGCCGTACCCTCCAGCCAACCTGGCATTAAGAAACTTGTGTGAGACGTACTTACAGGAGAGAGACACACTTACACCCCAGAGAGGAGCACAGTGCAGTATCCATGGTGACCCACTCAGACTGTTTTGTCACACTGATCAGCAGCTTGTGTGTTACTCGTGTCGAGACTCCAAACTGCATAAAAATCACAACTTCAGTCCCATTGATGAAGCAGCTGCAGACCGAAAAGTAAGTACCATTATCATTCAGCCAGGCCTAATGATAAAGATTTAGATTTAGATTTTGAGTAACCTGAAATATCATGACTGTTGCTGTTATGACTGCAAGTCAACACTGGGTGGCACTTCATTTTTTACATGAAATTCTTTGCTGCCACTTGAAGACTGTATTCTGAACAGCAGCCATTTGTTGTGTTAGTCATAGTAATCCATGTTGTGTCACAGGTGCATTAATCTGGCTCTAGCCAAGAGTAAGTTTAATTTCAAAATCTCTCTCCACCCCCTTTGCCTCATCATCCAGGAGGAGTTCACAGTCACGCTGGGCCCCATGAAGGAGAAACTGAAAGTCTTTGAAGAAGCCAAAGTCAACTGTAATGAAATAGCTGAACACATTAAGGTAAACAATACGCTGCATAGATACATGATTGTCTACATAAGCATCTCAGGCTGGAAAAAAGGTATTAAGAAATACTTCTACATTAGAGATCTTGTATGTAACCCTTGTCCTTGTTGACCTCTTTCCAGACTCAGGCCCAGCACACAGAGAGGCAGATCAAGGAGGAGTTTGAGAAGCTTCACCAGTTTCTACGAGATGAAGAGGCAGCCAGGATAGCTGCACTGAGGGAGGAAGAGGAGAAGAAGAGTCAGATGATGAAGGAGAAGATTGAGAAGATGAACAGAGACATCTCATCTCTTTCTGACTCAATCAGAGCCATAGAAGAGCAGATGGGAGCTGATGATGTCACATTCCTGCAGGTAAGAACCATTATCTATATTAATGTGTGTGTGTTTGCTCATATCACCAACACACATCCTTTGCACACACACACACACACACACACACACACACACACACACACACACACACACACACACACACACACACACACACACACACACACACACACACACACACACACACACACTAACATTCTCATTGCAGTCCATTACTGATGATGCTGTTTTGTGGTTATCTTTGCCAAGTGTGGCAGTATGTATGTGTGCAAGTGTGTTTTGGCAAATGACTATGTTATAAAGATGATGATGATGATGATGGTGAGTAGAGTCAGACTGCACTGTTAAGTGTTACCCACATACTCTTCTCTGACCACAGGATCAATTATAGCTCTTGTATGCAGAATAGGGGTGAAAAGCGAAGTAAAGGCGATATTCGGTTTGCACGCAAGTCATGTAAACTCCTCGGTTCCGATTGACATCAAACTATTTCGCTGCATTCCATACCTGGCCAGCCCTCAATATTGTCTCTATTCTGTTTCAAACCAGAATAGTGCTTGCATGTAAGAACGTTCATTGGTAATAATAATAATAATAATACATTTTATTTGTAAGCGCCTGTCAAGGTACCCAAGGGCACTGAACAGTGGAGTAAGTTACTGTAGGTCATAGCACAGTCAGTTAAATCAAACAAACAAACAAACCAACAAAAAACAACCATAGAAAAAAATAACAAAGACATAAAAAGATTAAAAGTGATAATAGAATAGTAAGTTACGTAAGTAAGTATGGTAATTGATGTATAAGTAAAGCATCAATGTAAAATAAGGTTATGAGTAAAAGTCAATGAGAAATGGCAAGCTAAAAAGATGTGTTATAAGATGTTTTTTAAGGGTGTACAGTGTAAAGGTGACATTGGCGTAATGCAAGAGGCAGTTTAGGGCTATTTACACTGAAAGCCCTGTCTCCTATACAGTAGTGTGAAGCCTAGAGTTCAGGACTGTTAAGAGATGTGCATCAGTGGAGTGAAGATTTAGGGGTGATTTATATGGAGTAATGAGCTTTGAGAGATAGGAAAGGGCCAGGTTATGTACTGTAGAGATTTGTAGACAAGTAGGATGACTTTAGTGCTGGCAAAATTAACTGATTAATCACGTGATTGATCCAAAAAATGTAACTCGGATTAAAAAAAATCAACTCAGATTAATCCTGATGGATATGGTTCCACTTTCATGGCACGTAATATGTTCAATTTCAGATAGAAAAAGGCTTGGCTATCAAGTCAAACTATAAAAAGATTATGGCCTAGCTCCTGACTGTCCAACAACATAGGGGTAGGGGACAGGTGTGAATTGCCCCATTTGAGACAAACAAAGCCAACTATTTAGTACCCGGGTCTTTACAGGGTAAAATATGGATCCAACATATCCTAGCATCCAAATTCTTACTGGAGTAAATGAGTTGTGATTAAAAGTGATTAATCATGATTAATCATTGAAAAAAATTGTGATTAATCAGATTAATTCTTTTAATCGTTTGACAGCACTACTTTATACTGAATGCACTATGGGACTGGGAGCCAGTGCAAATTATAAAGGATTGGAATGATATGGTCCAGGGCCGAGTGTGTGTGAATAACCTAGGAGCTTATAGTTTTGAACATATTGCAGTCTATTTAGCCTCTTGGCAGGGATTCCATCAGGTAAGTCATTGCAGTAGTCCAGTCTTGAGCTTATAAATGCATGTATGGGAATTTTAGCTGCAGTTGAAGTCAGAGAGGGGCTTTTGGAGGGACAATCAAGATGAAAAAAGAGTTATTATTTTTCACACCTCTCCTGTAACTGAGATATCATCTCCAAAACAGCTGTCAGTCAGCTGGTGGACAACTTCCTCTCTGTATCTGTTTTGTTCAGCTGGGTACAGCTGGATTACATTTTAAAACCACTGTATTTCCTTTTTCCAGAACTACAAGAGCACAGTGGAAAGGTGAGTGATCTGCCTCCTGTCTCTCTCTTCTCTGTGGTTCTGAACCCAAACCCACAGCAGCACTGACTCCTGAATGTTATTCCAGAGCCCAGTGCACACTGCAGGATCCAGAGAGGGTTTCAGGAGCTCAGGAGATCAATGTGGCAAAGCACCTGGGCAACCTCAAGTTCAGAATCTGGGAGAAGATGCAGCAGATTGTTCAGTATAGTGAGTTACCAACACATCTCACTTTCTCAAACAGACACACACACACACACACACACACACACACACACACACACACACACACACACACACACACACACCAACAATCCCCAGACTTACATTTGTCAGGGATCCACTCCAAGGGAGGGATGGGTAGAGTGAAAAGATGGAGAGAGTGATGGAGATGGGAAACAGGGCTGTGTAATTTATTGGAGGGAAGGAAGGAAGGAAGGAAGGGTTGCTTTGTAAAAAAGGGAGTGAGGGGTTGTGAGAACAGGTGGAGAAAGCGATAGAGAATGGATGGTAAAACAATCCCACCATTCCACTAACACCCTCCTGTCCTGTGAGTAACTCCTGCACAGCTGGGATCCCTTCATACTGATGACTAAAGAACATTTCACTGTTCCTACTTCTCCTGCCATTACACTTGGTAACACCACTATTAATAATTACCATCATTCATCACATCCCCGTCACACATCACTTCAGCTCATGTGTGTGTTCTTTCTCTCTGCAGCTCCTGTTACTCTGGATCCCAACACTGCACACCCAAAACTCATCCTGTCTGAGGATCTGACCAGTGTGAGACGTGGTGATGAGAGACAGCAGCTTCCTGATAACCCAGAAAGATTTGATGTGTATTACAGTGTCCTGGGCTCTGAGGGCTTTAACTCGGGGACTCACTGCTGGGATGTGGAGGTTGGAGAGAACACATGGTGGAGTGTGGGGGTGAAGACAGAGTCTAGTCACAGGACGGGACACTATGGTGTTGCTGAGAGTGGAGGGCTGTATGTGAATTATAAAGATGGTAAATATAAAGCATATGCTCCACCACAGCCCCCCACTCTCCTCCAAGTGCAGCAGAAACCCCAGAGGATCAGAGTGCAGCTGGACTGGGACAGAGGACAGCTATCATTCACTGACCCTGATAATAACACACACATACACACTTTCACACACACTTTCACTGAGAGAGTATTTCCATACTTTAACAATGCCTGTAAACTCTCTCCTCTGAGGATGTTACCAATGAAGGCCTCAGTAAGAGTAGAGCAACCCAGTTAGAGACTTCATATGTAGGGGAAATATTTTATGATTGGTAGCCTGCAATATTTACCTCTAATGAAATTATTGAGACTTGGAGATTGCATCAGGCCTTTTGATAATTTTGTCCACAAACCTTTTCAGGAATTAAAAAACCCGGTATGAACTGGTATGACTCCTTCTGACTCCTCGCTTGTCCAGAAGGAGGAAGTGAAGTTCAGTGACAAACGGCTTTTCTGCTGATGTCACTCCTGTTGATAGATAACAGAAATTTAAAACAATATCAGTGGACTTGGTTGTTTTCAGGAAAAGTTGGACTGGCATACTCCTGTTAAAAGAAGAAAAGAAGAATTGAGAAAACTCCTGAAAGTCAGAGTAGGCTGCTATTAGCATGGCTGTAAACTGACTCCATGACTGGAGGATGATCTCAGCTCCACTTACTCTGCTGTTGCACACAATAGTGTTACTGTAAGCAGCTTTATTCAATGTCCTGTAGAGTGCACACTCCTATCATCATCATCATCATCATCATCATCACAACCGATATGCTTGTCTTGTACGTAATGCTTCTCACGTTTCCCAAGTGTTTGAAATAAAGAACAATGATTACGGACAAAGTATTCCTCCTAGTTGGTTATCCAGGTAAATAAAAGAATGAATGAACAAAATGAGTAAACTGCTCTTTTTATTTCACTAGAAACCAAAACACAGAAGGTGCTTTGGTTTTCTCTCCTTCAACAGAATGACTTATCTGTAAAAAGAAAACGTCTTTAAAATCTGTTAAACACAGCTCTGCACACATACCCAGTATCACAACAGTGTGACAGTTTATTTGTGTCATTTTCAGACTGTTTCAGAGTGACAAACTTCAGACCCTCACTACTTCTTCATTCATTTTCCACTCACACAGTAGCTGACAAAGATGCACTGTATGTCAGTGACCAGTAGATGGTACTGCTGCTTTATTTTTAAAAAGTGAATGCGTCTGCATTAGTTATACAGTAACATGTCTGAAACACGCCTTGGATAAGCTTATATGAATGTGATTTGATTTACCAATATGTCATATTACCAACAAGCATCATGTAACATTTTATGTCATAAGCTGCATCAAAGATCAGCTGTGCTATCTGAAAATTAACTGAATCATCACTGAGACCCTCAGAGTCAATCAATGTAATGTAATGGAGGCACATTTTGGAGAGTATTGGTATTGTCATAAAAAACTATAACTCTGGCACTTCTCCAATGAAGTTGGAATATGGTAGTTTATATGTTTTCATCTTTTCATGTGTTGACCTAAAGACCACACATATTGTTACTTTCAACTCTCACCTGGCACAAAGGAGTTTTGAGAGATTCGTTTGGTGAAACTAAGTTGTGAAACTGACCAATGAGCTCTCAGCTCTTTTGATCCCTCTCTCAGTCTCATGTGTCCTGTAGGAGGAGGTGAAGCTCAGTGACAAACGACAACAAATATTTCCAAGCCCAGCAACACAATAGGCTATTTAAAAATAAGTAATACTCTAAACTTTTAATGAAGAAGATATGTATCAGCGTCTCTAGATATCTCAAACACTGCCCTTTAAACTATTGAGGTGTGTTTGAATATATCTTTAACACCAGGAAGCAAAGTGTTCTGCCTGGCCTGAAGTGGCTCACCAGGCTATTGCACACAATGTAATATTTCACACTCTCATCATTTCAGATATATCAGTTTGTATTATATAAATGCCTGTATTTTTGCACAAATACAGTATTTGTGGGAAAATTGTTTCTTATGCATTGTCATCCTGATAAAGGGCAATTCCACGAAAAAGTCAACCTCACCTTAAAACTTAAAAGTCTCATCTACATGGACATTCAAATTCTTTCAGAAAACTTTCAATACAAAAAAGTATTGTCTCGATGTAAATAATCATCTGAGCAATTCGAAAGGATTTGAAAGAATTTGAAAGGATATCTATTTGTTAAAATTTTAACCCTATTCAGCCATAATGTAAGTCTATGGAGGGGCTTATATTTGGCATAAGTGGGTGATAACACACACAAAGCTGCAATGTTATCAGTTATTTTCTATTATTATTACTATTTAAGTCGTTACAGATTAAAATCCACCATTCACACCTGTTTCGTATAGTTTTTGGAAGGTTTTTTCAGACGTCATTTATCACAAAATAACCCTAATGAAAACCAACTTATCTTACACTTACATTTAAATTAAGTCTTTTTCTATGTTCACGGAGGTGTCCTGTTTGGTATGAATGGGATAATATTTACGTTTCTAAGGACATTTCACAGACTTCGTAGCAAAAACTGTAATCTCCCATAAAAGCTTGTTCGTTTTTTGTCTCATCAAAATTGAAAGACTCATATTCTTTTGGTGATGCTCATATTTTTTGTGTTTGCCTGTATTCAGCCATAAAGTTTGCATAAAAGTATGAAAAAAAGTGAAATACTACAAAGCTTGCAGAGGTTATGTGGCCTTTTGTTCATCAATAATGCATGAAAATGTGTGTGTGTGTGTTTGTATGTACGTGTGTGTGTGTGTGTGTGTGTGTGTGTGTGTCCAGTTCACACCTCCAAACTGAATAATACATATGGGAATATGGAAGAAACACAGTTGAACATGTACACAGGAATGTTATCAGTCTTGTCAGTCAAACAGTGTGTGAGGCACTCTTTCCCTATCCAACACACACACACACACACACACACACACACACACTAAATCTGCAGCTGGTATTTGAGTGTGTGCATATAGGTGTCACTCACCGCACATCGAGGTCCCTGGGAATTAACATGTTTGCAAGAATCAGACCATCTTTGTGAATAGCTGAAGTGTGTGTGTGTGTGAGTAAATAGCAATACAAATATAGCCTGATTGTTATTATGTGTTTGTGGCTGTCTGTAAGGGATCACTGATCGGGCTACTTTAAACCTGACTACTACTGACTACTGAGCAGCCTCAAAGTGATGTGCTGATGTGCATACTGTATACTGCAGGTGTGACTTACAGCAGTCAATGGTCTTGATTGCAGTAGGAATGACTTGGCGTATAACTGGCGGAGAGGTTCACTCAGGTTGTGTATTTCTTACACAGCTCATGTGAGTATGTGGATGTGTATGTGACAGTGTCACTAACAAACGTTCAGCTCTGTGAATGAATATGTCTTCAGTAGCAATTGAATAATTTGTGTGGAAGTATGAATATACTGATATTACCTAGTTTGCAAAAAATATAAATATACTGATATATGTTTATGGCTGTCAGTTATTGATCACTGAACCTGATACTTTGGACTTAATAATGCACCGAACACCAGAATGAGGAACAGACCAATCAGATTTCAGCTTCTCCTGATCCCTCCCTCTGACTCTGTGTCCTGAAGGAGGAAGTGAAGCTCAGTGACAGACAGCTGCTCTGGTCTCTGCTAAACTTCTCTACATATAACTACGGTGGGGATAATGTAAACAATTAAATCAAACTCGAGAAAGTTATTGTTTTCAGAACAGAAGCTGGAGAGGTTGTCTAGAAACATTAACAGAAAACTAAGAAACTGATATGAGTTTCTCAAACTCTTAAAAGTGAAAGTAAAACTGTAGTTAGTGTTGGAAATGGCTTCACGGCTGGAGGAGGATCTGTGCTGTCCTGTGTGCACTGACATCTACAAGGATCCTGTCGTCCTTTCCTGCAGTCACAGTGTCTGTAAAGCCTGTCTGAAGCAGTTCTGGGAAACTAAACCATCCAGAGAATGTCCAGTCTGCAGGAGGAGATCATCAAAGTCTGAGCCTCCAGTCAACCTGGCATTAAGAAACTTGTGTGAGACGTACTTACAGGAGAGAGACACACTCACACCCCAGAGAGGAGCACAGTGCAGTCTTCACAAAGACACACTCAGGCTGTTTTGTCATGATGATCAGCAGCTTGTGTGTTACTCGTGTCGAGACTCCAAACTCCACAGGAATCACCAGTTCAGTCCTCTTGATGAAGCAGCAGCTGATAGAAAAGTGAGTGTTATTATCATTGGGCTTAATGAAAAAGATCTTATATTAGACATCTGGGTAACTTAAAGACTTAATTCAAAATTCCTGTTGTTGCCGTTATGCCTGCAAGTTAACACTAGTTGGCAGCATTCATCTGCATGTAACCCTTTTCTGCCATTTGAAGACCTTCAAAATGTGTTGAGAAATATTCTGAACAGCATCCGTTTGTTGTGTTAGTGACAAATTATCTTGTGTCACAGGTGCATTAACCTGGCTTTAGTTTAAAGGAATATTCCACCTCTTCATGAAAATTGGTTATTCACTCTCTTCTCTGGAGTTACATATGTGGGTGAAAGCATTTTGGTCTCAGTGTATGCACTTTCCCTGTCCTGCAGCTAAGAGGGTGAATAACCACTTTTCATAAAGAGGTGGAATATTCCTTTAAATTCAAAAGCTATCTCTTTCCCCCCACCCCACCCCACATCATCCAGGAGGAGCTCACAGTCACCCTGGGCCCCATGAAGGAGAAACTGAAGTTCTTTGAAAAAGCCAAAGTCAACTATAATGAAATAACTGAACACATTAAGGTGAACAATATGCTGCATACAGTACATGCATGTCTACAGCATCTCAGGCTGGACAAAAGGTTTTAAGTAATACTTCAACATTCAAGATTTTACTAATTCTAAACCCTTGTCCTTGTTGACCCCTTAGATTCAGGCCCAGCACACAGAAAGGCAGATCAAGGAGGAGTTTAAGAAGCTTCACCAGTTTCTACGAGATGAAGAGGCAGCTAGGATAGCTGCACTGAGGGAGGAAGAGGAGCAGAAGAGTCAGATGATGAAGGAGAAGATTGAGAAGATGAACAGAGAGATCTCATCTCTTTCAGACAGAATCAAAGACATAGAAGAGCAGATGGGAGATGATGTCACATTCCTGCAGGTTAGAATCATACTCAGGATCTGTGTGTGTGTGTGTGTGTGTGTGTGTGTGTGTGTGTGTGCGTGCGTGCGTGCACTCATGTGATGTATACATATCATACATACAGTACACTGATGAATACTCTCTCTGTGTGTGTGTGTGTGTGTATAATGGCATAATACTTTATTTTTACTTCACTTTACATTTTTCCAGAACTACAAGAGCACAGTGCAAAGGTGAGTGATCTGCCTCCTGTCTCTCTCTTCTCTGTGGTTCTGAACCCAAACCCACAGCAGCACTGACTCCTGAATGTTATTCCAGAGCCCAGTGCACACTGCAGGATCCAGAGAGGGTTTCAGGAGCTCTGGTCAATGTGGCAAAGCACCTGGGCAACCTGAAGTTCAGAGTCTGGGAGAAGATGCAGAAGATTGTTCAATACAGTGAGTACACACACACACACACACACACACACACACACACACACACACACACACAGGCGATATGGGCGGTCGCACGCGAGCGCCGAAAAACGCGGGTGAAGCGGTTTGAGAAGCTTTGGTATGGGTATATATGCGCCTACAATGGAGATATTTGGTATCAAATTAAAGTAGACAACCAGACGCATGCATTGGGACCACTTGTAATGTACTTGCTTGAAAATAAGGGGGTTCAATTTCAATTTCACTCGCATTTTGACAAGGGAAATATCTTTATCTCAAAGGTTTGCCTGCTTTCAGACTTCAGTGCTGAAGTCTCACACACAAGAAAGGGGAGGGGTTTGGGGTTCAGATTTTTTGCTTTGCTGTACCAGGTAGACATGCAGAGAGTAACTAATAGCTACCATAAGTTTCATAAAAATAGAAAAAAATGGAAATTAGCAGCAATACCTTTGGTTTGTTATTTTTATCCTCTTGTTCAAGGCCATGATGGTATGATGAGGCATGCTGCCTCATTTTTATATTATTATTATTATTATTATTATTATTATTATTATTTTATTTATTTTATTTATTTATTTATATTTTTTGGGGGGGGGGGGCACCAGATAAGGTCCAAAGAGGGTAGGACCACCCCTGCACACACACACACACACACACACACACACACACACACACACACACACACACACACACACACACACACACACACAACACACACATACACATATATTGGTACTGTATATCACTGACAATCCCAAGAATTACATTGTTCAGGTGTCCACTCCAAGGGAGGAATGGGTAGAGTGAAAAGATGGAGATGGGAAACAGGGCTGTGTTATTTATTGGAGGGAGGGAGGGAATGAATGAAGGAAGGAAGGACGGGTTGCTTTGTTAGAAAGGGGGGAGGGGTTACAGAAGAAATTGTGAGAAAAGCTGGAGAAAGTGTTGATAAAACAATCCCACCATTCCACTAATTCCCCCCTCTCCAGTGAGTAAACTCCTGGACAGCTGGGACCCCTTCATACTGATGACTAAAGACCATTTCACTGTTCCTACTTCTCCTGTCATTACACTTGCTAACACCACTATTAATAATGACCATCATTCACATCCTCATCACACATCACTCAGTGTTCAGCTCATGTGTGTGTTCTTTCTCTCTGCAGCTCCTGTCACTCTGGATCCCAACACTGCACACCCAATATTCATCCTGTCTGAGGATCTGACCAGTGTGAGATGGGGTGATAAGAGACAGCAGCTTCCTGATAACCCAGAGAGATTTGATGACTATGGCAGTGTCCTGGGCTCTGAGGGCTTTAACTCAGGGACTCACTGCTGGGATGTGGAGGTTGGGGAGAACACATGGTGGAATGTGGGTGTGAAGACAGAGTCTAGTCAGAGGAAGGGAGAGTATGATGATGATGTAAGTGGAGAGTTGTATGTGTTTTATACAGATGGTAAATACAGAGCACGTGTTCCACCACAGCCTGACATTCTCCTCACAGTGAAGCAGAAACCCCAGAGGATCAGAGTGCAGCTGGACTGGGACAGAGGAAGACTCTCATTCTCTAACCCTGATAATAACACACACCTATACACTCTCACACACACTTTCACTGAGAGAGTGTTTCCATACTTTAACAACGCCTGTAAACTCTCTCCCCTGAGGATGTTACCAATGAAGGCCTCAGTAAGTGTAGAGCAACCCAGTTAGAGACTTCATATGTAAGGGAAATATTTTATGATTGGTAGCCTGCAATATTTACCTCTAATGAAATTATTGAGACTTGGAGATTGCATCAGGCCTTTAGATATTTTGGTCATTGTGTCCACAAACCTTTTCAGGAATGAAAAAAGAGCCGGTATGAACTGGTTACCACATCTCTCCTTCTGTCTCTCCTCTCTTGTCCAGAAGGAGGAAGTGAAGTTCAGTGACAGACAGCTGCTCTGCTGATGTCACTCCTGTAGATAGATAACAGAAATTTAAAACAATAAAAGTGGACTTAGTTGTTTTCAGGAAAAAGTTGACTGGCATACTCATGTTAAAAGAAGAAAAGAAGAATTGAATAAACTCCTGAAAGTCAGAGTAGGCTGCTATTAGCATGGCTGTAAACTGACTTCATGACTGAAGGAGGATCTCAGCTCCACTTACTCTTCCACTGCACACAATAGTGTTACTGTAAGCAGCTTTATTCAGTGTCCTGTAGAGTGCACACTCCCACACTCCTATCATCATCATCATCATCATCATCACCACAGATATATATGCTTGTCTTGTACATAATGCTTCTCACGTTTCCCAAGTGTTTCAATGAAAGAACAATGTTTACGGAAAAAGTATTCCTCCTAGTTGGTTATCCAGGTAAATAAAAGAATGAATGAACAAAATGAGTAAACTGCTCTTTTTATTTCACTAGAAACCAAAACACAGAAGGTGCTTTGGTTTTCTCTCCTTCAACAGAATGACTTATCTGCAAAAAGAAAATGTCTTTAAAATCTGTTAAACACAGCTCTGCACACATACCCAGTATCACAACAGTGTGACAGTTTATTTGTGTCATTTTCAGACTGTTTCAGAGTGACAAACTTCAGACCCTCACTACTTCTTCATTCATTTTCCACTCACACAGTAGCTGACAAAGATGCACTGTATGTCAGTGACCAGTAGATGGTACTGCTGCTTTATTTTTAAAAAGTGAATGCGTCTGCATTAGTTATACAGTAACATGTCTGAAACACGCCTTGGATAAGCTTATATGAATGTGATTTGATTTGTCATATCACAGACAAGCATCATGTAACATTTTATGTCATAAGCTGCATCAAAGATCAGCTGTGCTATCTGAAAATTAACTGAATCATCACTGAGACCCTCAGAGTCAATCAATGTAATGTAATGGAGGCACATTTTGGAGAGTATTGGTATTGTCATAAAAAACTATAACTCTGGCACTTCTCCAATGAAGTTGGAATATGGTAGTTTATATGTTTTCATCTTTTCATGTGTTGACCTAAAGACCACACATATTGTTACTTTGAACTCTCACCTGGCACAAAGGAGTTTCGAGAGATTCGTTTGGTGAAACTAAGTTGTGAAACTGACCATGAGCTCTCAGCCCTTTTGATCCCTCTCTCAGTCTCATGTGTCCTGAAGGAGGAGGTGAAGCTCAGTGACAAACGACAACAAATATTTCCAAGCCCAGCAACACAAATTTTAAAATAAGTAATACTCTAAACTTTTAATGAAGAAGATATGTATCAGCGTCTCTAGATATCTCAAACACTGCCCTTTAAACTATTGAGGTGTGTTTGAATATATCTTTAACACCAGGAAGCAAAGTGTTCTGCCTGGCCTGAAGTGGCTCACCAGGCTATTGCACACAATGTAATATTTCACACTCTCATCATTTCAGATATATCAGTTTGTATTATATAAATGCCTGTATTTTTGCACAAATACAGTATTTGTGGGAAAATTGTTTCTTATGCATTGTCATCCTGATAAAGGGCAATTCCACGAAAAAGTAAACCTCACCTTAAAACTTAAAAGTCTCATCTACATGGACATTCAAATTCTTTCAGAAAACTTTCAATACAAAAAAGTATTGTCTCGATGTAAATAATCATCTGAGCAATTCGAAAGGATTTGAAAGAATTTGAAAGGATATCTATTTGTTAAAATTTTAACCCTATTCAGCCATAATGTAAGTCTATGGAGGGGCTTATAATTGGCATAAGTGGGTGATAACACACACAAAGCTGCAATGTTATCAGTTATTTTCTATTATTATTACTATTTCAGTCGTTACAGATTAAAATCCACCATTCACACCTGTTTTGTATAGTTTTTGGAAGGTTTTTTCAGACGTCACGTCCATAACGCCATTTATCACAAAATAACCCTAATGAAAACCAACTTATCTTACACTTACATTTAAATTAAGTCTTTTTCTATGTTCACGGAGGTGTCCTGTTTGGTATGAATGGGATAATATTTACGTTTCTAAGGACATTTCACAGACTTCGTAGCAAAAACTGTAATCTCCCATAAAAGCTTGTTCGTTTTTTGTCTCATCAAAATTGAAAGACTCATATTCTTTTGGTGATGCTCATATTTTTTGTGTTTGCCTGTATTCAGCCATAAAGTTTGCATAAGAATATGAAAAAAATGTGAAATACTACAAAGCTTGCAGAGGTTATGTAGCCTTTTGTTCATCAATAATGCATGAAAATGTGTGTGTGTGTGTGTGTGTGTGTGTGTGTGTGTGTATGTACGTGTGTGTGTGTGTGTGTGTGTGTGTGTCCAGTTCACACCTCCAAACTGAATAATACATATGGGAATATGGAAGAAACACAGTTGAACATGTACACAGGAATGTTATCAGTCTTGTCAGTCAAACAGTGTGTGAGGCACTCTTTCCCTATCCACACACACACACACACACACACACACAAACACACTAAATCTGCAGCTGGTATTTGAGTGTGTGCATATAGGTGTCACTCACCGCACATCGAGGTCCCTGGGAATTAACATGTTTGCAAAGAATCAGACCATCTTTGTGAATAGCTGAAGTGTGTGTGTGTGTGTGTGTGTGTGTGTGTGTGTGTGTGTGTGTGTGTGTGTGGGAGTAAATAAATAGCAATACAAATACAGCCTGATTGTTATGTGTTTGTGGCTGTCTGTAAGGGATCACTGATCGGGCTACTTTGAACCTGACTATTACTGACTACTGAGCAGCCTCAAGGTGATGTGATGATGCATACTGTATACTGCAGCTGTGACTTACAGCAGTCAATGGTCTTGATTGCAGTAGGAATGACTTGGCGTATAACTGGCGGAGAGGTTCACTCAGGTTGTGTATTTCTTACACAGCTCATGTGAGTGTGTGTATGTGTATGTGACAGTGTCACTAACAAACGTTCAGCTCTGTGAATGAATATGTCTTCAGTAGCAATTGAATAATTTGTGTGGAAGTATGAATATACTGATATTACCTAGTTTGCAAAAAATATAAATATACTGATATATGTTTATGGCTGTCAGTTATTGATCCCTGAACCTGATACTTTGGACTTAATAATGCACCGAACACCAGAATGAGGAACTGACCAATCAGATTTCAGCTTCTCCTGATCCCTCCCTCTGACTCGTGTCCTGAAGGAGGAAGTGAAGCTCAGTGACAGACAGCTGCTCTGGTCTCTGCTAAACTTCTCTACAGAAACTACTGCAGGTGGGGAAAATGTAAACAATTAAATCAAACTCGAGAAAGTTATTGTTTTCAGAGCAGAAGCTGGAGAGGTTGTCTAGAAACATTAACAGAAAACTAAGAAACTGATATGAGTTTCTCAAACTCTTAAAAGTGAAAGTAAAACTGTAGTTAGTGTTGGAAATGGCTTCACGGCTGGAGGAGGATCTGTGCTGTCCTGTGTGCACTGACATCTACAAGGATCCTGTCGTCCTTTCCTGCAGTCACAGTATATGTAAAGCCTGTCTGAAGCAGTTCTGGGAAACTAAACCGTCCAGAGAATGTCCAGTCTGCAGGAGGAGATCATCAAAGTCTGAGCCTCCAATCAACCTGGCATTAAGAAACTTGTGTGAGACGTACTTACAAGAGAGAGACACACTCACACCCCAGAGAGGAGCACAGTGCAGTCTTCACAAAGACACACTCAGGCTGTTTTGTCATGATGATCAGCAGCTTGTGTGTTACTCGTGTCGAGACTCCAAACTCCACAGGAATCACCAGTTCAGTCCTGTTGATGAAGCAGCAGCTGATAGAAAAGTGAGTGTTATTATCATTGGGCTTAATGAAAAAGATCTTATATTAGACATCTGGGTAACTTAAAGACTTAATTCAAAATTCCTGTTGTTGCCGTTATGCCTGCAAGTTAACACTAGTTGGCAGCATTCATCTGCATGTAACCCTTTTCTGCCATTTGAAGACCTTCAAAATGTGTTGAGAAATATTCTGAACAGCATCCGTTTGTTGTGTTAGTGACAAATTATCTTGTGTCACAGGTGCATTAACCTGGCTTTAGTTTAAAGGAATATTCCACCTCTTTGTGAAAATTGGTTATTCACTCTCTTCTCTGGAGTTACATATGTGGGTGAAAGCATTTTGGTCTCAGTGTATGCACTTTCCCTGTCCTGCAGCTAAGAGGGTGAATAACCAATTTTCATAAAGAGGTGGAATATTCCTTTAAATTCAAAAGCCATCTCTTTCCCCCCACCCCCACCCCACATCATCCAGGAGGAGCTCACAGTCACGCTGGGCCCCATGAAGGAGAAAGTGAAGTTCTTTGAAAAAGCCAAAGTCAACTATAATGAAATAACTGAACACATTAAGGTGAACAATATGCTGCTGCACACATGCATGTCTACATAAGCATCTCAGACTGGACAAAAGGTTTTAACTAAGGCCCAATCCCATTTCTATTCCCTAACACTAGCACTCGTTTTCGAGTTCCCTCCAAGATGAGACACCCCTCGATTGTGTAGTGAGAAGTGCGAACTTCCCCTAATAAATGGGACAGCACTTGGCATAAACGTCTTCACCTGTTTCATGCGTCTATCGTTAACACTTAACGGATATAAGGCTCTTAACCGGGGTAAACTGTTCAAAAGCCGTCATCGACAATTATCATCACCCACATGAGAGGCTCTGGTAATTCTGGTGAAAGATTTGCGCACTTTGAAAAATATCTAATAGTCATGTTTTAACACACCAGTGCTGAATTCAACTGAATTTACATCAAACTAAGATATCCCAACATTAAAATGCATGCTTAATTGCAATAGTAGCTATATTTTTGAAGTTCTTATCCAGAGCTGAGAGAACCGGACACAGCTCGGGCAGTCGGACACAGATCGGGTACCGACACGCAGTTCGCAGAATCGTGGGTAATTTAATCTTCACTTCAACTTCACTTCGTTCGAAGTCTGCACCCGACCTTCCTCCATTTGAAGGGGCGATTTGAAGGGCTGAAAGCCACTATCCCTCGGTCCGAAAGTATTGGGACACCCTACACTTACACATGAACGCGCAAACCGAGTGTTAGGGCCAAAATCGAGGGGAAGTGATAGTAAAGTGATAGAAATGGGACTGGGCCTAATACTTCAACATTGGAGATCTTACTGATTCCAAACCCTTGTCCTTCTTGACCTCTTAGACTCAGGCCCAGCACACAGAAAAGCAGATCAAGGAGGAGTTTGAGAAGCTTCACCAGTTTCTACGAGATGAAGAAACAGCCAGGATAGCTGCACTGAGGGAGGAAGAGGAGCAAAAGAGTCAGATGATGGAGAAGATTGATAAGATGAGCAGAGAGATCTCATCTCTTTCAGACACAATCAGAGCCATACAAGAGCAGATGGGAGATGATGATGTCACATTCCTGCAGGTTAGACTCATACTCAGTATCTCTGTCTGAATGAATAGAGATTGCTCATGTGACGTATTGCCCGTGTGTATTTTGGGAAGAACAGGTGGGCGAGCCTATTTACAATTGCCCTGCACACAGACATAGGGCAGAGAAAATGTCATACACTGGCCATAAACATTAGTTTTGAAGACGTTACAGCGAGTAATTGTGTATTTTCTTTCATATATTTCACTTAGTCAGCCTATAAAATCTTTAATTCCTCAGTTTGCAATAGCGTAATGAAGGCTATGATAAATGCAGCAGGGCCTATGGTTGCCTATGCCAATGATAAACAAAATCCTCTCCTTAAAGTAAATCTGCGCGACTAGTTCAACTGTCGTCTTTATCACCTTGTAGATTACAGTCGGAAACCCATGTTCTGTTTTTTCGCGGCCTGAAAAACAGTATCTATCGTTCATGAATGTGAGTTTTGGTTCATAGTATAGTGCCCAGCTATGCCAGCCCAAGTTAATTTACCTGACGTACCCATAAAGGTGCCTACACATGAACAGCTTCAAAAAGCTTGTGACGCGCGTTGAGCAACGATTTTTCTATGAAGAAGCGTCAAAAGCTGCCGTTTCGGTCTCGGCGTCGCGTTGTGGCCGGCGTTGGCGTTTTTAACGCGGCGCTCAAAGTTCAACATGGTTGAACTTCGACCCTTTTGACGCTGACCTTTCGGCGTTGAAGTAGTGTTTTTAGCATGAATAAACTAGCAGGCTATTTCATCAATGTTACAGCTCTCCTAGCCTCCGTTATATTAGTCAAATGCAGAATTAACATTTTGAATCAAGCGTTGCGTTAAGGGCCAGCTGAGCTTTTCAACGGTGGTCATGTGAAGGCCCCTTAATTCTTAGCTGTTTTGAAGGCGTTTTTGTCCAATTTGTCGTGTGTGAGCAATCTCTATACTCTCTGTGTGTGTGTGTATAAGGGCATAACATTTTGTTTTTACTTCACTTTACATTTTTCCAGAATTACAAGAGCACAGTGAAAAGGTGAGTGATCTGCCTCCTGTCTCTCTCTTCTCTGTGGTCCTGAACCCAAACCCACAGCAAGCCTGACACACCTGGCGACTAGTGATAGACCCCAGGGGTAAAACGGCTAAAACTAATCATCACAACTAGCAACTAACAAGCGATTCAAACAATGCTAAGCCCGCCCAATAACTCCCTGTCCAGATATAACATTGTGATTGGCTAAACACCACAATGTCTGAATACAACCTGGAGCGTAAACAGCTCAGAAACAGATCAGACACAATCAAGGTCTGAGCTATGGCTCGTCCCTACACGTACTTGCTGAGCAAATTCAATTTGCTACCGCTAGAGTGCGTCTAGAGTTCTAGGCTAATCCACAGCAGCACTGACTCCTGAATGTTATTCCAGAGCCCAGTGCACACTGCAGGATCCAGAGATGGTTTCAGGAGCTCTGATCAATGTGGCAAATCACCTAGGCAACCTCAAGTTCAGAGTCTGGGAGAAGATGCAGGAGATCGTTCAGTACAGTGAGTAAATACCACACCATCTCACTCTCTCTATCATTAATATATATATATTAGGGCTGGGCAAGTTAACGCGTTATTATTGCGTTAACGCAGAAATTAATTAACACGATTAATTATTTTATCGCACGTTAACGCAGTTTCAATTATCTTCCTTGTAGCGCTGCTGCCGAGCTTGCAATAACCGGAAAAGAAAGGCTACCGTTATCTACAGTTCATTCAGTGAGTTCATTGGTTGGTGGTATGAGTCTTGGGAAGACGGTGGGAGCAGAAGGCACCATATCAAAATGGATAGCCTAGTTATATGGGCTGCAGTGTTGTGGAAAAGACTCAGCCCGTTTAACCTAACAGTTAACAGAATCCAAGACGCATATAGGCTATTTGCCGCTGCGCATTTCATTCGGGCTATAGGTAAACAAAATCGGGTTTCAGATCACCGTTTGACCTAAATAACATTATTTAATGGAAGAGGAGAACCTTATGGAAGTCCGTTTCAAAGTTGATAGCCTATTTAGATGGGCTGCAGTGTTCTGAAAGACGTCAGACTCAGTAAACCTACACAGAATCTAAGAATCAGACGCATAGATTCAGACGCATAGATTCAGACGCATTTATTGCCGTCGCACCAGTCACTGCGTCTTTCAGTCACTCATCTCCGGGCAAAGTTGAGATTTTGGAAACTCACGTCACATGGAGTTGTAGCACAGTGATGTGACAGTTTAAAGTCGGTCAGATCTCTGTTTGACCTGTTTGTGACGGCTTTCCATGGCTGATTTGGTCGTCTAGGTTAAATAGAACTAGATTGCATTTCCTCAGAGAAACTGCTGGAGTGTGCTTGCTTATAAACAGTAGCTTAGGCTACTCGTTCTCATACCACCAAGCAAGACACATAGGCTATAAACAGGATAACATCAAAGCCCCTAAGTGGCAATTGCCTAAACTATAATTTTGTAGGCTGATTACCTTGTTTTAGTTGAGATTTACACTAAATATTTTATTTAACTGTTAGGCCTATGCTAGAGAAAATTCTGAAAAGTTAGGCAAGAACAAATGTAGTGGAAATTTAAAGGAATATTACACCTCTTAATTAAAATTGAGTTAGGCTACTCATCCTCTTACCTAGAGTTACATGTGTGGATAAAAACATTTTGTTCTCATTTTTCCTGTCAGGCAATCCCAATTTAAGCTTTATTTTAGCTGTATCTTAGCATAGGCCTAGGCACTGGATTGCCAGTTAGCAACTTACTTTCCAGTTCCTAAACTCAGAGGCGGTCCTACCCTCTTTGGTGCCCTGGGCGAACACCTTATCTGCCCCCCCCCCCCCCAAAAACCTAATAAATAATAATAACACTAATAATAATAATAATAATAATAATAATAATTTTTGCAAAACTTTTATGGTACTTTTGGTAGCTATTAGTTACTCTACTATAATGCATGTCTAGCTTCTACAGCAAAGGAGAAGATCTGAACCCCAAACCCCTCCCCTTTCTTGTGTGTGAGACTTCAGCACTGAAGTCTGAAAGCAGGCAAACCTCAAGGGATTTGGGGTGTTCATTTACTGCAAATGGGTGATAGAAAACTCTTCTGTTCAATTTTATTTTTTGAGCTCTTGGTTATTAGATGGAACTCCAGCAGCCAAGTTTATAACACCAGATAAAGATGTTTCAAAATGGGGGGCGATCTTTACACTGAAATTGAATGCCCTCATTCTCAAGCAAGTGCATTAAGAGTGGCACCAATGCATGCATCTGGTTGTCTACTTTAATCTGATACCAAATACTTCTATTATAGGCGCAGATATACCCGTACCAAAGCTTCCAAAAGACAATGAAGCAAAACCGGATCACCCGCGATTGTAATTTTCGACGCTCGCGTGCGCAATAATGATTAAAAAAAAAAAAAAAAAAACTTCGGAGAGCCCGTGATGCCGCCCTGGGCGACCGCCCATGTCGCCTATGCCAGAAACCGCTCCTGCCTAAACTAAAGGTAAAATTTCGGTTGCTAGGCCAGGAAAACACATGCACTGAGACCAAAATGCTTTTAATTCAAGGTGGAATATTCCTTTAAAATACATTTTTAGCCTACACTACTTTTGAATTCATAGATGGCTATTGCGTAAGACACTGCGATTAATCGCGATTAATCGGGGAAAATGTGCGATTAAAAATTTTAAACGTTGCCCAGCCCTAATATATATATATATAATGCAGGCTGCTGGAGTTCCATCTAATAACCAAGAGCTCAAAAAATAAAATTAAACCAAAACAATCACTCCACATTATGATATAGACCTATAATTTGAACAGAAGAGTTTTCATATATATATATATATATATATATATATATATATATATATATATATATACACAGTATATATATATATACACACACACACACACACACCAATATCCCTGAGAATCCGTCTTGAAAAATGAATAATCTTACCTTACCTTGGTCAGGTGCACAGTACACTTGGGGAGTGATGGGTAGAGTGAAAAGATGGAGAGAGGGATGGAGATAGAGAGAGATGGGAAACAGGTCTGTGATATTTATTTGATGGAAGGAAGGGATGCTGTGTGAGAAAGGGAAGGAGAGGCTACAAAGGAAATTGTGAGAAAAGCTGGAGAGGGCTATAGAGACAGGATGGTAAACGAGTGAGAATCTGCAGCAATGCTTCTTCCCCATCATTCCACTAACACCCCCTCTCCTGTGAGTAAACTCCTGCACAGCTGGGATCCCTTCATACTGATGACTAAAGAACATTTCACTGTTCCTACTTCTCCTGCCATTACACTTGGTATTAACACCACTATTAATAATGACCAATGACCATCATTCACATCCTCATCACACATCACTCTCTGTTCAGCTCATGTGTGTGTGTGTGTTCTTATTCTCTGCAGCTCCTGTCACTCTGGATCCCAACACTGTACACCCAGAACACATCCTGTCTGAGGATCTGACCAGTGTGAGACTTGGTGATGAGAGACAGCAGCTTCTTGATTACCCAGAGAGATTTGATATGTTTCCCAGTGTCCTGGGCTCTGAGGGCTTTAACTCAGGGACTCACTGCTGGGATGTGGAGGTTGGGGAGAATCTGTGGTGGAATGTGGGTGTGAAGACAGAGTCTGGCCAGAGAAAGGGAAAGTATGGTTATAATGTGAGTGGAGAGTTGAGAGTGTTTTATGAAGATGGTAAATATTGGGCAAATGCTCCACCACAGCCTGACACTCCTGTCATAGTGAAGCAGAAACTCCAAAGGATCAGAGTGCAACTGGACTGGGACAGAGGAAAACTCTCATTCTCTGACCCTGATAATAACAGACACTTACACACTTTCACACACACTTTCACTGAGAAAGTGTTTCCTTACATGAATGTTGGTAAGGTGTGTCCTCTGAGGATCTTACCAGTGAAGGTCTCAGTCACACTGGAGCAGCTAATGGAGTCTCTGTCTGGACCAGCACTGAACCAGAGAGAGAGATGGAGACCAGAGAGAGAGATGGAGACGAGAGAGAGAGATTTAAACCAGAGAGAGAGATGGAGACCAGAGAGAAAGGGAGGGAGAGCAGAGAGAGAGAGCTGGAGACTAGAGAGAGAGGGAGAAGGACTACAGAGAGAGGGAGGGAGAACAGAGAGAGAGGGAGAAGGACTAGAGAGAGAGAGCTGGAGACTACAGAGAAAGGGAGGGAAACTAGAGAGAAAGGGAGAAGGACTAGAGAGAGAGGGAGGAGAGCAGAGAGAGAGAGAGGGAGGCCAAAGAGAGAGAGATGGTGACCAGAGAGAGAGATGGGGGTCAGTCATGAAACACTGAGCACACACAAATATGCAGGATTTGTTGGTGTGTGTGTGTGTGTGTGTGTGTGTGTGTGTGTGTGTGTGTGTGTGTTGGCTGTAACATGAGGATTTTACCAGTGAGGGCCTCAGTCTTTGAGTCTGTCAGTCTCTATGTAAGGGAAATGTTTTATGATTAGTAGCCTGCAATATTTACCTATTAAATTACTGAGACTTGGAGATTGCATCAGGCCTTTAGATATTTAGATCATTGTGGCCACAAACCTGTTCAGGAATGAAAAAAGAGCCGGTATGAACTGGTTACCACATCTCTCCTTCTGACTCCTCTCTTGTCCAGAAGGATGTTGTGAAGTGAAGTTTAGTGACAGACAGCTGCACTGCTGATGTCACTCCTGTAAAAAGATGGCAGGAACAGAAAAATAGTGAAGGTGGTGGAATAAGTTGTTTTCAGGAAAAGGTTGAGGAGGTTGGCCAAAGTGTTAAAAGATTGGTGAAATTAAGAATTGAGAAAGAGGTGATTTTTCCCCCCTTTTTTCCATAACACCTGAAAGTCAGAGTAGGCTGCTGTTTTGCTGTAAACTGACTCCATGACTGGAGGAGGATCTCTGCTCCACTTACTCTGCTGTTGCACACAAGAGTGTTTCTGTAAACAGGTTTTATTCAGTGTCCTGTAGAGTGCACACGCCCATCATCATCATCATCATCACAGATGTTTATGCTTGTCTTGTACATAATGCTTCTCAAGTGTTTAAAATGCTTCAAAGAACTATAATTATGGGAAAAATGTTTCTGCTAGTTGGTTAGCCATCCAGGCAAATAAATAAATGAATGAATGAATGAGTACACTGCTCTGTTAATTCTACTGTGTGGATACCAAAACACTTACCTCACTCACGTCAGATGTAGCGCTACGCGCGTTCATCTGATATTCAGCGATAGACGAATTATTTCAGGAGCCAGAAATCCTTGAATCTAACTGGGCAAACGGCTTGTCCATCAATTTAATTGACGTACACTGCAGCCAACCACATCGAAACCAACCGAAGACGCTCGTTACGTTTGTTGGATTGGTTGGATTCAAAACAGTTGCTTCTTCGCTACGTCACACCCTCTACAGCAGCCAGCGGCCCTGATTGGTCCGGTTAGAGAATAATGGCTTGAAATCTCTCTGATGGGCTTCAACATCAGATCGTTGCTCGGAAGTGCCTTACGAAAGTTACGTAGCGCATGATCTGACGTGAGTGAGGTAACCAAAACACAGCAGGTGCTTTGATTTTCTCCTCTTTAGCAGAATTTGTCATGGTTACTTGAAAAATGTGTGGAAACTCGTTGCCTCAAATGAGTTAAGTAAATATCACTTTTCTTTTTCAAGTTACAAGTACTTTACATCTAAAAAGATAAGTCATATTTACTTAACTCATTTGAGGCAACAAATTTCCACATATTTTTCAAGTAACCATTACAAATTCTTTTTTGAGTTGTGAGGATTTACATGTACTGCCACCAGATAGCCAAGCAAGTTGGCATCCGTTACACTGCATATAGGTGTCACTCACCGCACGTCGAGTTCTCTGGGAATGAATGATTGCAGTAGGAATCAGACCATGTGTGTGTGTGTGTGTGTGTGTGTGTGTCTGTTTATAAAAATATAGCCTGACTGATATTATGTGTTTGTGGCTGTCTGTTAGGGATCACCGATCCTGCTACTTGATCCTGACTACTGAGCAGCCTCAAGGTGATGTGCTGATGTGAAGGGGCGCATACTGAATACTGCAGGTGTCACTCATCACAGCACATCCAGTCAATAATCATGACTGCAGTAGGAATGACTATGACTAGCTGAGACATTCACTCAGGTGGTGTTTTTCTTACACAGCTCATGTGTGTGTGGATATATAGGTGTTATATTCAGCTCTGTTAATATGTCTTCAGTAGGAATGAAATGTGGAACAGTATGAATAGTGAAAATTGTGGAAGTATGATAGTATGAAGTGGTGAAGTATGATGATATACAATACATATAGGCCTATTATGTGTCAGTTAGGGATCACTGAACCTGGTACTTTGAACTTAAAAATGTATTGAACAGCCAGAATGAGGAATTGACCAATCAGATTTCAGCTCCTCTTGATCCCTCCCTCTGACTCACCTGTCCTGAAGGAGGAAGTGAAGCTCAGTGACAGAGGGCTGCTCTGGGCTCCATTACGCTACTCTATAGAAACTACTACTGCAGGTGGGAATAACATTAACAATTAAATCCATCAAGAGGAAGTTATTGTTTACAGAGCAGAAGCTGGAGCAGTTGTCTAGAAACATTAAGCCAGACAACTAAGAAACTGATATGAGTTTTTCAAAGTGAAAGTAAAACTGTAGTTGCTTTTGGAAATGGCTTCACGGCTGGAGGAGGACTTTTCCTGTCCTGTGTGCACTGACATCTACAAGGATCCTGTAGTTCTGACCTGCACTCACAGCATCTGTAGAGCCTGTCTGAAGCAGTTCTGGGAAACTAAACCATCCAGAGAATGTCCAGTCTGCAGGAGGAGATCATCAAGGGAGGAGCCTCCAGTCAATCTTGTGCTGAGAAACTTGTGTGAGACGTACTTACAGGAGCGAGACACACTTACACTGCAGAGAGGAGCACAGTGCAGTATCCATGGTGATCCACTCAGGTTGTTTTGTCACACTGATCAGCAGCTTGTGTGTTTCTCGTGTCGAGACTCCAAACTGCATAAAAGTCACAACTTCAGTCCCATTGTTGAAGCAGCAGCTGACCGAAAAGTAAGTACCATTATCACTCAGACAGGCCTAATGACAAAGATTTAGAGTAACCTGAAATTTCATGACTGTTGCTGTTATGACTGCAAGTCAACACTGGGTGGCACTATTCATTTACATGTAATTCTTTGCTGCCACTTGAAGACCCTATTCTGAACAGCAGCATTTGTTGTGTTAGTGATGGTAATCCATGTTGTG
>JAODXP020000016.1:15487945-15504318 GCA_027497455.2 Sardinella longiceps | reverse complement strand
GTGGCTTTATGACATCATCAGACAGGATGCAGTAATTGTGTGATGTCATAAAAAGGAGCATGGCCCAAACAGAGATACTGTGAGGTTTCATCAACCGTCTCTGGCCCAAAGCACACCTGAACATTCTGAGATTCTATTGTGGTGAACTGAACATTCCATCATTGAAATGCATCGAATTTTCCCTTTTTCTGGCTTGAAAAAAAAATGGGCAATAACAATTAAACATATTCACCTTCTTTCAAATAATGCCCACGAATTGGGAAGACCCGAAGAGATACAAGTGGTTTTACATGCTTGTGCATTATTCTAACAGCTTGTCTCTTCCGGTCTTCCCAATTTGTGGACTTCCCATGTATTTAGATCAAGATTCAAGATTTTTTAACATTCAACAAGCTTATTTTGGCTTCACTGGACACATGAGTACTAGTGTTACAAATCTTATTTTAGCCTACTGCTTGAACACTGTGGCTATGGCACAGCCCTCAATTGACCCATAAAGTGTTTTAGAATCATCAACTTGTTTAAAAAAAATAATAATAATAATAAGTGGTCTTAACACAGATATGACATTTAACTGAACAAAGTTTGACCTGACACAAAGACAAAAAATGAAACACTATATAATGAAAAAAAAAGTTTATCTTTGTGTTAAATCAATTAATGGAAGACAAAGTCCATCAAAGCTAGTGCTGTAGTTATTTTATGGATAAATGCCTAATTTGCATATATTTATAAACATAATATCTCCAAAAGCTTGCAATGCATTTTTCTTTGCTATGATGTAACTAACCAACTGGAGAAGTTTCATAGTGATATCTATCAATTCTAAAATTATAGATTGGATTTTACACTATTCAACTCAATTGACTTGGAGTGTTGGGCACAACTTTGCTCTTTAACTGTATGTGTTCCACTCCATCTACGGCGGTCGACTTTTAGTATGTGATTCAGGGGGTGTTAGGACCAATGTAAACCATAAAACGTTTCTGTTGCAATTTTTTTGTCCGTTTGCGCTAGATTGACTGGACTAGTACTCCTCAGTGTCATGTACAGTATGCAGTAGAATATAGAAAAACAGTAATTACAATTTAATAAATTGACAAGTATTTTTCAGAAGCATTATAATGTGGGTCAAGAAAATGAATTGCATTGTGACACAAAAACAAGCTTTAATTGTGCACAATTTGAATTTAAAAAGGCAAAAGCTACTGCTTATCAATGCAACAAGTAACAGAATAAATATAGTGTGTAAACAAAAGCATGTTGATGGCAAACAACCCTGTAATTAGTAGCCAAATTATGGCCAACCACCCTGTTATTTTGTCATATTCTGTATTAGCATTCGTTAATACACTGGTTGTTTGTTGTCCAAGGAAAGTGTGGATCACGGTTAAAGTTCAAACTGGTCCAGAAAACCTCAACAAAGGCAGGTTATTTAAAAAAAACACACACACACACACACACACATAAAATTAGAAAATTCATGAGTCATCCTTATGTAATATAAAAATAAATATGAACAAATAAATACAAGGTTAAAGAAGCTTGTGCTTTTTTGGCTAATTCACATTAAATGACCCTGAGTTATACGAGGTGACAATATTCACAGATAGCCTATATACACAGATGAGAGAAATGTGTTTCAAAGACAAAAAAAAAAAAAAAAAGAGGAAAACAAAACTTCTTAAACACAATATTTTGAACATGTTCATTGTCTTGAATGTGACATTTTCTGCTGAAAGTAAAACTTATTTACATTGAAGACAGCGTGAGTCAGTTCATCGAAATCAAGGTGTCAAGAAACTCTCTCAAGATTGGCTGAGAGACATCCAAAGCTCCTCCTCTCGGATGCTCCTGTCCAATCGCTCCGTCTCGGACTCAAAGATGGACGGGACAGGCTGCTGGGAGACAGTGGCAAGTGATTGGTTGAGGTCCTGTCGCAGAGCCTCCAATCTCTGGTGATTTTTGTGCGAGCGCTCAATGAACTTTGACCTTTCCTGTTGGTCCACAGCCAGCACTAGACGCAGGTGGTGGACCTGAAAAAGTGGCAGAAAGATTTCTGGTCTGTTCAATTTGTTTCATTTTTTGGCAGTTTCATGTGCAATTCTAGCCAGCATTAAGCTTTAATGAGGGCTATTTGGGCAAAGTCTATTAAATAATACAAATGTAGGCCTCATCCATTTGAATAAGACAGAATTAAGAATTTGTCCAGTTCTCCATATTTTGGATGTTGGACCAAAAATCATTGACTGACCAAGATAGAGACACATAATATGTTACTATACAGCTTGCGAAGAGGCCAGTTTACCAGCTTACATCCTTGCCAGAATACATAGAAAACATCTGATACTAGTTATTGGCCTCATTTTCAGAAAATAGAGCAAGTCAAGATCAGAAAACGGGGTAGCTGTCAGAAGCCCTTTCCCCTCTCCACTGCTGATGGCAAGAAATGATGTCTGGAAGTAAAGTCTGTATCACAAAATGGCAGATATTTTAGGTGGAGTGATGTTATGTTCTCAAGCTCTATAGGAGCAAACATGAATAGTTTACCATCTGCATGGTAATGTCTCTTTACATCATCACAATATAATCTTTTCAATGTTCCTGGTATCAGTGTATGAGCGGTTGACTCTGAACGGCATAAAGGAGGATTTTCCTCTCCCCTTGCAAAAATACAACACGGAAGCTGTTGAGCGTTTGGGCCTTTCGCTTTTAACCCCTTTATTTGGACTGCATTGAAATTGCTGGAACTGTACTCAAGACAGGTGGGTAGTTCACCATGATGTATTAGTTTTAAGTTAAGTAAATCCTTCCTGCTCCATGTGTGAAGCATTGGGCGGTGCCCATCTTCGTTTCCCTAACCCGAGGCCACATGGCCGCACAGGGCAGTATGACTACAGTGGGGGTTAGTCCTCTGGTAGTCCCATGTGATATGATGTATTACACTTGTAAATCAAAGTTTGTTGTAGTTGTAGTTGTGTGTGATTGGCTGATGGAGTTAGAGTAAAGTTGTAGTTGTGTGTGATTGGCTGATGGAGTTAGAGTGTAGTTGTAGTTGTGTGTGATTGGCTGAGGAGTTAGACGGTAGTTGTAGTTGTGTGTGATCACCGATTGGCTGATGAAGTTAGAGTGTAATTGTAGTTGTGTGTGATTGAAGCGATGGGGGCACAGACTCACCTGTTCCTCTAATTCAGCAGCACGAGCTCTTAAGGCCTCCACTTCACCTCGGTCGCCTCCGTCTGTCAGGCCAACCACCTGTAACACACATACAAATGTGTATACGCACGCACACACATACACACGCACACACGTAAACACTTCATCAATGGCATACATCAATGTCAAATTTAATTGAGAGCGTTTGTCCAAACAGAGGAAAGACAGTAAATGTCCAGTACAAACCCATCAGAATATATACAATACCATTACAACACTTACACACACATGTGTATGTGTGTGTGTGTAATATGTGTGTTATATTAGTCTTGCACTGTACTATAGGCCTTCAGCTCCATTGCAGCAGTGCTCATTTTCATTGATACTTCATTATCTAAGCTTCTATCTTTGAGTGTGGGGTGAAGATTATGCCCTGTGATGACCAGCTCATTAACACCAGCCCCTCTGGAACACCTCCTCTCACCCACTACCACTAGGGGGAATCATTTACAGAAGGGGCAGACATGTAGGGCTGTGTGTGTGTGTGTGTGTGTGTGTGTGTGTGTGTGTGTGTGTGTGTGTGTGTGTGTGTGTGTGTGTGTGTGTGTGTGTGTGTGTGTGTGTGTGTGTGTGTGTGTGTGTGTGTGTGTGTGTGTGTGTGTGTGTGTGCGCCAGCCATAATTTATTCAGCATAGTCACCGGGGTTCTTAAATGAGTTCTGAGGCGAGCAGAGGTGAGTGAGGAAAGAAGAGAAGATAAAGGGAGAGACAGGAAAAAAAGAAAAGAATAGAATTAGAAGAGAATGTGGGGAAGAGTGAAGCAAAGAACAAAGCAGATAGAGGACAGTAGGAGAGGGCAGAGAGAGGAGAGATGATGAGAGGAGGGGAGGACAGAGAGAGGAGGGGAGGACAGAGAGAGGAGAGGAGAGGAGGGCAGAGAGAAGAGAGGAAGGGAGGACAGAGAGAGGAGAGGAGGGCAGAGAGAGAGAGAGGAGAGGAGAGGAGGGGAGGACAGAGAGAGCAGAGGAGAGGAGGGGAGGACAGAGAGAGGAGAGGAGGGCAGAGAGAAGAGAGGAAAGGAGAGGAGGGGAGGACAGAGAGAGCAGAGGAGAGAGGAGGGAGGACGGAGAGAGGGGAGGAGGGCAGAGAGAAGAGAGGAAAGGAGAGGAGGGAGGACAGAGAGAGGAGAGGAGAGGAGGGGAGGACAGAGAGAGGAGAGGAGGGCAGAGAGAAGAGAGGAAAGGAGAGGAGGGGAGGACAGAGAGAGCAGAGGAGAGGAGGGGAGGGCAGAGAGAGGAGAGGAGGGCAGAGAGGAGAGAGGAAAGGAGAGGAGAGGAGGGGAGGACAGAGAGAGCAGAGGAGAGGAGAGAAGAGAAGAGGAGAGGAGAGGAGAGGAGATGAGGGCATGGTAGGCTCTGGGGCCCTGGCACACATGCTTGTGCTCGTGTGAAACAGCTTGACTGGTTAATGGTGGGGCACAGTGGGACAGGTGCAGGACTAGCTCACACACAGTGTGTGTGTGGGACTGTGGGTATATAAATATGTGTGTGTGTGGGCTAGTGGGACTCACCTGAGTCCCTGACTGGGAGAGGGACAGCTGCTGCTGGAGGCGGCCTCTCTCCTGTTCCACCTGAGAGACACACACACACACGCACACGTGTACACACACACAGCACACACACACACACACACCATACAAAACAAAACATAACAAAGAAATTAATTGTAATGAAAGGAACAAATAAATACATTGCCATGATACAAGACAAACACAGTATGTGAGTAGGTAGAAATCATTAGAGCAGTGTTTCTCAAACTGCGTGTGTGTGGGGGGCACCACTAGTGCGGTGCAGACACATGACAGGTGGGACGCAAGACATCTCTTTGCGATCGTCCGACGGCCGCACCATGCCCCAGAAAATTCACACCTACTCTTCTCTGTCAGATTTCTTGCGGAGTGCTAGTTACACAGATATGTGCATATGACATGAAATATAGCTTTCCAATGGTGTTATTCGCTAGTTATTGTGATGAGTGGTCTGACAGAAATTTGGCTTTGAATTTGTATCATGAAAATTCTAACATTAATACGGCTCTACATACATCTACATACATCTACAGGCATTCATCTTGGTAAATATCTCTGGATCTATTCAGTCATATTGCATATCAAAATAAACAGGGGAACCTACCGATGTTAATGGCTTCAATGTATTCCTCCATGATTTGTGGTGCCTAAATAGCCTAATCCAGTCTTGAAATCACATTAGATTGTCTCCATTGCATTGTCTCATACCTCCACCACAAGATCATTTACTTTTTATATAAAAACTTGTTTTCAGATTCTGTTCTATGATTTCAGATTGTTTTCATATAGCTAGGACACACGCAGAAATCATCTCAGTGCTTTTATAGTGTTCATGATATTGAGTGCTTCATAATAAAAGACAAAATAAACCTGTCAGATTACTCGCAAATAATTCCTCACGGAGATATTGGTGGGGATGCATTGGATGCATCAGGTGAGGTGTGAAAATTCGGTTTGAGAACCACTGAGACACATTCTAATACATACACAGACACAGACAGACAACACACATTCACATGCGCAGGGACACATACAGGTAGCAAGCAGGCTACTTGACAAAACAATGGAAGCGTTAATAAAACCAGGCAAATTTGACGTAAGATATAAATGAAGTTAGGAACAGACTGCTTGCGTGTGTGTGTGTGTGTGTGTGTGTGTGTGTGTGTGTGTCACCTGTGTGAGTGTGTGTGTCTTTCTGTGCATAGTCTCTGCACGCCCTACTCCATGTGTGTACTGTCTGTATGTATGTATGTGTGTGTGAGATCTCGCCTGTCTGAGTGTGTCTCTCTGTGCGTAGTCTCTGCATGCTCAGTCTCTGCGTGTGTGTGTGTATGTGTTCTCACCTGTCTGAGTGTGTCTCTGAGTGTGTGTCTCTCTGTGCGTAGTCTCTGCACGCGCTGCTCCAGGTGTGTGTTTCTGCTCTGCAGTCTCTTCTGCTCCACCTCCAGCTGAGCCACCGCCCTCTGCATCGCCCCCAGACGACCCCCGCCTCCGCCGCCACCGCCACTGCTGACCTCTGACCCCCCAACATCATCACCCAACCCACCCACTCCCGCGTCCACACCTCTGCCCCTAGACGCCCCAGCAGACTCTGGGTCCTGTGGAGACAGTGAGGGGTAAAGCGTTAGCTTCTACAGACTCGTCAACAAACAACCCATTTACATAAATATGCTGCACAACAAGATGAACAGAAATGATAGAGGGATAGATGGAGTAGGAAAAATAGAAAGATAAATGGAATAGAAAAAACGATACATGTAAAGATGAACAATATGCAAAATGTTGTATGTCTATTGCTCTGTGTATCATTATTGGAATGGATATCTTGTTACTTATAAACTTTAATTTGAATTGACCTCATTACTAACTTTGAATTGACCTCATATTAAGTCAAATTCCTGTGTACTATGTGCATTTCATAATATGACCTAACAGAGCTAACATTCAGTAACCACAGAGAAAACTATATCACACGATTGGCAGTAAGTGTGTGTGTGTGCATCTGTGCATGTTTACCTGGTGAACAGTCTCCACCCTTGATCCTCTCTCATTGGTCTCCATCTGCCGGACTCTCTCCTGGTAGCCAATGAGAGCAGCTTCTGTCTTCTCCAGGGCAGTCCTGATTCGCTGGCGGTCCCTGGCGAGCTCCTGGCTCCTCTCCTTGAGAGCGTACACCTCCGTCTCTCGCTCCCGCAGCGCCTCCCTCGCCTCCTCACGCTCCAGCAGGAGGGAGGACACGCGCTCCCTCAGACGCTCTCTTTCGCCTCCCACATCCTCCTCTTTCTCTTCTCCTCCTCCGTCTCTCTCTCTATCCTTTTCTTTCTCTTTCGTTCTCTTCAACTGCCTCACCTCCAGCTGCAAAGTCTCAGCTCGAGTCTTCCACAGACGAATCTCGTCCTCCGTCCGAATCAGTTCTTCTTGGAGTCTCTGTTTCTCTCGCTCCATGCCTTTATCTCCATCCGTTTCATCCAGAGTGCTCTTCGTCCCCTTCTTCCTCCTCTCCTCCTCCTCTTCCTCCATCTTTTTCCGCAGTGCCTGGTTTATTCTCTCCATCTCACTGAGGTGCAGTCTAGCGCCCTCTAGCTGTAGACTCTCACCACTCTTGTCCCCTCTCGAGACGCTCCACCTCTCCGCGTAGCTTCTCTTCATCCCTCCTTCTCTCCTCCACCTCCTCCTGTAGCGTCAGTCTCTCTCGCTCCACTCGTCCGGCCGTCTCCCTCGCTCCTTCCAGTTCCCTCTCTCTCTCCCTGAGCGTGCGCGTGAGTAGCTCCGCTCGCTGGCTGCACTCGTTTGCTGTCTGTTCTAGTCTTTCTCTCCTTCTCTCTGCATCCTCTGCTCTCTCTTTCATCCGGGCGATCTCTCGTTCCTTCTCGGTCAGCCTAGCCACGTTGAGCTCCCTCTCCTCTCTCCTCCTCCTCTCCTCTTCTTCTCCTTGCCTACGGAGCGCCTCAATCTTCTCCTCCCACCTCCTCACTTCACTTCTCCTCTCCTCCCTCTCTCTTTCCATCCTATTCTCTGTCTCCTTCATGCGCTCCCTTGCTTCCTCCACCTCCTTGCTCCTCTCGGTGGCTGTGCCACTCAGCTCCCTCCTCTGCTCCTCCAGCGTCTCCAAACGGGCCCTGGTTCTCCTTGTCTCAGCCTGCGCCTCCTCCTCCCGTTCCCTGAGGCGCTGCACCTCCTCCTGGGCTAGCCTGAGCTCCACCTCCCTGATGCCTAGTTTTTGGTCCCGTTCCTCCTCCTTAGCTTTGCACCTCCTGGCCTCTGCCACCACCTCCTCCTCTCTCACTTGCAGCCTCTCCCTAAGATGGCGCACCTCCTCCTGGGCAGCCTTCAGTTCCGTCTCCCTGAGGCTCAGCTTCTGGTCGCGCTCCTCCACCAACACCTCCTCCTTGGCTTTGCTCTTCCTGATCTCGGTCTCTAGCTCCTCCTCCCTCGCCTGAAGTCTCTCCCTGAGTCTGCTCGCCTCTTCCTGGGCGTCTCGGAGCTGCGTCTCCTTGAGGAGTAGCTGCTTCACTCTCTCCTCTAGCACCTCCTGCTGTACCCTGGTTCTCCTCAGCTCCCCCTCCGCCTCGGCCTCCCTCTCCCTGAGATGAACCACCTCCTCCTGGGCAACTCTAAGCAGGGTCTCCCTCTGCGTCAGCTCCCTCTGGAGCTCCTGGTTCCGCCTGCGCTCCTCCCTGACCCCGTCCTCCCGGCCCCTGACCAGCTCCTCCTTGCGCTGGATGAGGAGAGTGCGGAGTCGCTCCCCCTCGCCGTGGCTCTCCTGCAGGAGCTGCTTGAGGTCGGCCATCTCCTGGAGGCTCTGCTGGAGGCCCTGACGCATCTTCTGGTTGTCCGTCTCCCTCTCACGCGCCTCCCTTCCAACGCGCTCCTTCGCCCGCGTCAGACTAGACACCTCCTGTTTGAGCGTGCTCAGTTCGGCCTCGGCAGCTTCTTTCCTGTTCCGCGCCTCCCGCAGCTCCTCGTCCCGTCTGAGGAGCGAGGAGGCCAGCTTGTCCCGTTCACGTCTCTCCTTCCTCTCCTTCTCACGCACCTCCTCCTCGCTCCTCTCCATCATCTCTTTAGCTTCGCTCAGCTCCTCCTCTCTCATCCTCAGAGAGGAGACCAGTCTCTCCTTCTCTCTTCTCTCCCGCTGCGCCTCCTCTCTCAGCAGGGTGATCTCCGTCTCCTTAACTTCTCTCACCTCCTTCAAGTCTCCATCTCTCCTCTCCTTTGCCTCCTTCAGCTCCTCCTCTCTCTTTCTCAGCGAGGACGCCAGCTTCTCCTTGTCTCTCCGCTCCTTCTGCGCCTCCTCTCTCAGAGCGCTCGACTCACGCTCCTTGCGACGGATCTCTGCGGACAGGTGGTCTCGCTCCTCTGTCAACTCCTTCACCTCCCTGCCCAGCCTGGCGACACGTGTCCCTCGCTCCTCCACCAGGGTGCGCTGTCCCCTCTCCAGCTCCTGCAGCTAGTCCCTTTTTCTCTCTCCTTCCTTTTTCTCCTCCTTCAGTTGGGAAGAGAGTCTCTCTAGCTCCTCCTCTTTAGAGTTCAAGGCTTCTTTCAGTTGTTCAGTTCCGTGTGAGGCTTCTTCCAATTGGCTGGTGAGGTCTCTTAGCTCCTCCTCTCTCTCTGTTAGTTGCTGTGACAACTGGTCTAGCTGTTGGTTCTGTTCCTCAATGTGTTGCTGTTGTGCTTGAGTTTCCTCCTCAGCTGGTCTCTTCTCTCCTCCACTTCTCTCGCTCTCTCTC
This sequence comes from Sardinella longiceps, assembly GCA_027497455.2. Lineage (NCBI taxonomy): Eukaryota > Metazoa > Chordata > Actinopteri > Clupeiformes > Clupeidae > Sardinella > Sardinella longiceps. The sequence continues at coordinate 15,494,848 of JAODXP020000016.1, read as the reverse complement.
TCTCCAGGTCCACCTACAGACAGACAAATAGATGGATAGAGAGAGGGGGAGAGAGAGAAAGATGGAGAGATCAAGATAGATAGATAAATACTTTTCTCAAATGAAATAATGAAATACTGATCTTTTCATACAGTGTAAATCTTAACTCAGTTCATTTACTAAAGTAGTGTTACACATTAAAATGTGAAAATTATTAAAGTATACTACATATACCTGTCCCCGAACCAGGAGCACTTCCTGTTTCCTGTCTCTAAGCTCCTGCTCCTTCTCCCTCAGCGAATCCTGGTGCTGCTCCAGATCCAGCTCCGCCTGCTGGAGTTTCAGGGCGAGTTCTCTCTCTGCCTCCTCCAGCTCCTGCAGTGTCTTCCTCAGCCGCTCAGTCTCCCTCTTCCAGTAGCTGCTGCCTGGACCCTGCCCCCTCCTCCTCGCGATGAAGAGTCTCCCTCAGGGTCTGCACCTCCTGCTGGCTCTCTCTGAGGAGCTCCTGCTTCTCTTGCAGTTGTTCCTTCAGCTGACTGGACTCTTTCTTGCTACACTGCTCCCTGGACCTGCCATCCCCTCTCCTCACGATGAAGGGCTTCTTTCAAAGTCCGCACCTCCTCCTGAGTCTCTTTGAGAAGATCTTGCTGGCTCCTCAAGGCCTCCTCTTGCTCCTGCAGACGCTCCTTCAGCTGACTGGACTCCTCCTCACTCCTCCTCTGTCTGGTTCTGCCTTCCTCTTCCTCCTGACGAAGATTCTCCCTCAAGGTCCGCACCTCCTCCTCAGTCTCTCTAAGGAGTTCTTTCTGACTCCTCAAAGCCTCCTCCTGCTCCTCGTTCCTCTTTGTCTCTTTCTCCCTCCTCTTTCCCGCTCTTTCTCTGCTCTCTCCATCTTGGTGTGAAGGCGCTTCAGTTCCTCTTCTTTCTGTTCCAGCTCTCCTCTCATCACTTGTTCTTTCTTCCTCTCCTCTGCCTCTTGCCTCTTCCTCTTCTCCTCCGCTTCATCTCTCTCTCTCTCCACCCGCGTTGTTCTCTCCTTCCAACCCCTCTCAGTCTCATCCCTGGCCTCCTGCACTTGAGCTTCTAGAACCTTCTGTTCTGCAGTGAGGCTGGTCTGAAGCCTCTCACTTCCTCCTTCCTTTCATCCAGCTGGTCTGTGACATCCTCCTTTTCTTTCCTCAATCCCTCCATCTGCACTCGGAGCGCCTCCACCTCTCCCTCTCTCCTCCTCAGCTCTCCTCTCAGCTTCCTCTCTTTCTCTCTCTCCTCCGCCTCCCTCTTCTCCTCCTCCTTGCGTCTCTCTCGCTCCCTTTCTCGCAGCTGGGTGTTCTGCTCCTCCAGGACGAGGAGCTGGCCTTCAGAGACCTCCTTGCTCCTCAGGTCCTCCTCCAGAGACGTTCCAGGCTCGGCCTCCAGGAGGAGCACCTTGCGCCTCAGCTCCTCGATGTCCTCCTCGCGCTCCCGCACCTCGATCTCCTTCTTCCTCAGCACCTCCGTCATGCGGTCTCTCTCTCTCTCCGTCGTCCGCAGTCCCTCGCTCTCTCGCTCCAGACGCAGGGGTGACATCCTCCCTCTGTTTCTCCGCATTCGTCACTCGTTTCTTCCACTTCTCCGTGTCCTCCTTCGCTTCTCTCACCCTCTGCTCCCAGCTCCTCACCTCGGCCGCAGTCTTCACCCGGGTCCTCTCCAGCTCTGTCTCTCGCTCCTCCAGACGCACTGACACCTCCTCTCTCTCCCTCTGTAGCCCCTCCACTTGGCTCCTCAAGGTCTCCACCTCCCCCTCCTTCACCTCCAGCTCTCCTCTCATCCTCTCCTCCTTCTGCCTCTCCTCCGACTCCCTCTTTCTCTGCTTCCTCTCCTCCTCCGCTCTCCTTGTCCTCTCTTTCTCCTTCAGCTGCTGGTTCTGTTCCTCCAGCACCACCAGCTGGCCCTCCACGATCTCCTTCTTCCTCACCTCCTCCTCCAGCTTCTCCACCTCTCCTTCCAGCGCCTCCGCTCGACTCCGCGCCTCCTCCACCTCCTCCTCTCGCTCCGCGAGCTCCCTCTCCTTCTTCCTGAGGAGGTCGTTTGCGGCGTCTCGCTCTTTTTCCGTCGTTTTGAGTCCCTTGCTCTCCTTCTCCAGTCTCTGTCCGAGCTCTTCCTGTCTTTTCTGCGCCGCTTTGGCTTTCTTCCTCCACTTCTCCGCCTCATCCCTCGCTTCTCTCTCCTTCTGCTCAGAGGGCACGCTGTTCCGCGCCCAGACGGCTCTGAGTGCGCTCCAGCTCCGCTCCCCGTCTCGGCCAGCAGGGCGGCGATCTCCTCCTTCTCCTTCTCCAGCCCCTGAGAGCGGTTCCGTAGAGCCTCCACCTCCCCGTCCTCGCACGCCCAGCTCCGCGTTCAGCGCCTCCCTCTCCCGCTGCCACTCCTCCGTCTCTCTCCTCCTCTCCTCCTCTTCTCTCTGCCGCTGCTCATCAGCCTGAGCTAGCTCCTGCTCAGCCTCTCCAGCTCCCCTGCTGGTTCTCGCTCTCCCTGCGCCTCTTCTCCCGCTCCTCCTCTTCCTCTTTCCTCTCCTCGTCACGCTGGCTCCTCTCTCGCTCCAGCTCCTCGTGGAGAGCACTTGATCTCCCTGGGGAGGGGAACAGCACAAAGTACAAAGTTCAGAAATCATTTACAATTCCCAGTTAGTTCTCCAATAATTATCAGGGAAATACTGTGGATTACTGAGTGTGGTTACATGGACATGGAATAATCCAATTATAGAGATTCCAAGGTGCTTTCTATAGAACAGTATGGATCATTTACAGTAGCAGCATGTAACAGCACTCAATGTGTGAACCAGCCGACTAAGCAGTGAATTGATCTAATGATGGGAATTTGTGTGGGTGGGTGTGTCTTACCCTTTAGTGTATCTTTGGTCTGTAGTAGTGTGTCCAGCTGCACCTGGAGTTGGCTGTTCTGCACCTGGAGTTCCGAGCTCTGGTTCTGGGCGGAGCTTAGCTGCTGTTGCAGGGACTCACTCACACACCTGAGCAGGTAAGAAGTGGGGGTGGGTGATTATTTATATTTATATATTATATGCTCTCTCTCTCTCTCTCTCTCTCTCTCTCTCTCTCTCTCTCTCTCTCTATAAGATATGAAAGTACATGGTGACCAATAATAAGGATCATCTCAGGAATATTCATAGTAATTGATGTGATGTCTGAAATGCAATAGATTACATGTGAACTCTATGGGTTGGTCAATATCTTATTCTACTCTGTATGCTGGTATGGGGTTGTTTCTGGTCTGCTGTGAGTTGTAAGATGCTTCCTGGAGTCTGTTGGCTTGTTCATAGAATCTATGGATTAGATGGTTCCTGTACTTGTGGTTTATTCTGCCCTGTAGGCTGGTCCATAGATGGCTTCTGTACTTGTGGTTTATTTTGCTGGTCTGTAGATAATTCTTGTGTTCATGGTTCAGTCCTCACCTGAGTTCCTCTCTGTCCAGCTGCAGTCGTTCTCTCTCCTCCTCCAGGGTGCGCATCCCTCCCTCCATCCTCTCTCTCTCCCTCCGGAGTTCATCCCTCTCTCTCTCCGTTCCTCTCTGCTCCTCCGACACCTGGCTCAGCTCCACACGGGCCACACGCAGCTCTTCACACACACCACCATGAAGCAGTGACAGCTGCACAACACAACACACACACACACACACACACACACACACACACAGACAAGCAATTATAAACAACTCACACCAACGTGCAGCAGCAACAGCTAGATTACACACGCTCATTTATACACATGGAAATATACACAATACACACACAATTACAGGTATACATTCAGGAGCAAACACACGCACACACACACACACACACAAGAACATAAACATACTCACACGCTCATCTATGCACATGGAAATATACACAATACACACACAATTACAGATATACAGTACATTCGGGAGTAAACACAGTTCACACACACACACACACTGGGCATCCTTACCTCCTCTATCCTGTGTTTGTGAGTCTCTCTCTCCTCTGTGAGCGTGCTGATGTCTCTCTCCATCTCCTCCCGGAGTGTGTCCATCTCGCTCTCCAGCTCCTGCTCACGCTCCCTCAGCTGCTGCAGGGTGTCTAGGTCAGAGTCACGGTACGCACTACACACACACACACACACACACACACACACACACACACACACACACACACACACACACACACACACACACACACACACACACACACACACACACACAGAGAGAGAGAGAGAGAGAGAGAGAGAGAGAGAGAGAGAGAGAGAGAGAGAGAGAGAGAGAGAGACACGCACACACACACCACCAGCGTTATATAAGTACATTTTTATATGTGTAGTGGGGATACACAAATGAAGATGTACAACTACATGTAGATAGTTTTAGTGTGTGCATGTACTGTATGTAGTGTGTGTGTGTGTGTGTGTGTGTGTGTGTGCCTGTCACCTCAGTTGTGTGGTCTCCTGGCTCATGGTCTTCAACTCTCTGCGCAGGGTTGTGACCTCCGAGCCCAGGCCCTGTAACTGTGCATGAGCCTCAGCGATCTCGGTCTCCAGCTGGGGTCAAAAGGTCAAAGGTCAGACCCTCACATCCCTCAAAACACAACAACCCTCTCTACCGACCCACTGACAAGTAACAACAATACAGTGAGTGAGTGAGTGTGAGTGTGTGTGTGTGTGTGTGTGTGTGTGTGTGTGTGTGTGTGTGTGTGTGTGTGTGTGTGTGACCAAAAGAGTACAAGGGTATGCAACAGGTAGCTTCTGTTGGGGGGGGGGTGGTAACTTACAGCACCATAGCAGAGGTTTTACAAAGTAATACAAAGAAGAGAAAGAATAAGAAGGGAAAGGAAGAGAAGAGAGGAAGAGGAGGGGAGGAGAGGTGAAAGAGGTAAAGACAGGATGAGGAGAGGAGGAGGAGGAGGAGGAGGGGGAAGGGTAAGAAGAGGAGAGATGAGTCGACAGGAGAGGCACACTGAGGAGGTTAAGGACTAAATACAGATCAGGCACTGCTGGGGAGGAGGGATTACACTGCTACTTAACACAGAGAGAGAGAGAGAGAGGGGGATAGAGAGACTAGGGGGAGAGAGAGAGAGAGAGAGAGCGGCAGACAGACAGACAGACGGTGGGGGAGGAGGAGTAATCAGACAGCTCTGAGTGTGAATGAATCTGGTTTAATTACTTTGTCTGACTGTGTGTGCAAGCATGTGTGTGTGTGTGTGTGTGTGTGTGTGTGTGTGTGTGCATGCGTGCGCACATGCCCATGGGATTACATCTGAATGAGCTGAGTCATTATATATGAGTGTGTGTAAATGATATGAGTCAATGCACGTGAGTGTGTATACAGTAGTGAACGATTCAGAGTGTGTGAGATAGATTGATAGATAGATAGATAGATAGATAGATAGACAGACAGATAGATAGACAGACAGATAGATAGACAGATAGATAGATAGATAGATAGATAGATAGATCATATAAGAATGTCATATAAGAAATTCAGAGTGCGTCTGTATTAAGTGCTGAAAGTACACATATAAAATCACCATCGGAAGAAAAAATTGAAAGTAGGAGAATGAGATTGTTTAACATGTATTCAGGACACTATGAGAATGAGTGTGTGTGTGTGTGTGTGTGTGTGTGTGTGTGTGTGTGTGTGTGTGTGTGTGTGTGTGTGTGTGTGTGTGTGTGTGTGTCCCATCCTCACCTGTAGTGTGCGTGCACTGAGCTCTCTCTTGTCGGTGGCCAGGGCCTGGTTGAGGGCGGCCATCTTGTCCAGGGCGTCCCGGGCCTCAGCCAGCTCTCTCTTCAGCAGCGTCTCAGACGAGGACAGACAGCGCACACTCTCACGAGCCTGCAGCACAGGAGGGAGGAGGAGGAGGGGAGAGGGGGAGGGAGAGGAGAGAGAGAGAGAGAGAGAGAGAGAGAGAGATGGGGGGGGGGGGAAGGGGGGGGTATTTGGAGATGGAGATGAGTAGAGAGATAGGTAGAGAGATGGAAGTAGACAGAGAGAGAAAGAGGGGGAGGAAAGAGAGGAAAGAGGGGAGAGAGAAGCAAGTATGGAGGGAGGGTGAGGAAAGAGGAAAGAAGATAAGGGGAAAAAGAGAGAGAATCAGGGGAGAGGAGGAGAGACAGAATGAAGAAAGATAGAGAGGGAGCAGGAAGAGTGCAGGATATAAAGAGAGAGAGAGAGAGAGAGAGAGAGAGAGGAAGAGGGGAAGGGGGAAGGGTAGGAAAGGGAGGAGGAGGAGGAGGAGGGGAGAGGAGGATTGGGGGAGGTAAAGCCAGGTTGTCTCCGTGCCTGATTTACCATGAATGGTGAAGCCTGAGCTCTACTGCTGCAACTGAAGCAACTCACCAGCAGTTCATAAGTTGGTTTGTCTCGTGTGTGTGTGTGTGTGTGTGTGTGTGTCTGTGTGCGTGTGTGTGTTAGCATCCCCTGCGCTGTACTTCTATGTATAGACAAACTCTCTCTCCTGTTTGTACCACTCACGTTCTCTGCATCTGCACACGTGCACGTTTGTGTGTGTGTGCGTGCGTGTGCCTTTGCTCAGTGCCTCACTCTTGCATCGTCTCTCTCCAGTGTGTGAGTGTGTGTGTGTGTGTGTGTACCTTGCTCAGAGCGTCTCTGTGTTCTGTGGTCTCTCTCTCTAGACGAGCTCTCTCTAGCTGCTCTCTCTCCAGCTCCCCCTGCAGGCTGTGCAGTTCCATGCGGCTCCGAGACTCACGCATCACACACGGGCAGTCTCCTCAGCCTCCGTCTCCAACCTGCACAACACACACACACACACACACACACACACACACACACACAATTTATTGTCTTTTATTTATTGTCATTTAGAAACTCAAGGCAGTACTCAGCACACAATATTTCTAAAGATTTCTGCAGAATCACTCAGTATAAAAGGAAAAGGCACACTCAAAGACTCAT
>JAODXP020000016.1:15430445-15485445 GCA_027497455.2 Sardinella longiceps | reverse complement strand
TCTACATTAAAGAATAAGTCATTCCCATCCATGCCCATACACCTCCTCCAAACAAGCCTGTCAAACTACTGTAGGTAGTAGTTGAATCCTCACCTGCAGTTCCTGAGTGCTTCCACTGGAGGGAGCTCTCAGCCTGAGCGATGATTGACAGCAGAGAGGGCAGACCCTTAGCCAAACCCCCATTCACAGCCAGGAGAGGGGCATCTCCCCGCTCCCGCCACGACTGATCAGGACACGGGACTGCAAACACACACACACACACACACACCTTTCTTACCTCAGGTGACTTACAAACACACACAAACAAACACCTCTGCTGACAGACAAGAACACAAATGCGCGCACGCGCACACACACGCACACTGACAGACAGATACACACCAGTTTGGAGAGGGCCTCCTGCACAGACTCCAGGTTCCTTTCCATCTCTCTGCTTCTCTCCCACTCTCTCTCTCGCTCTCCTCCTCTCTCTCCCTCTCTTGCCTCTGTCGCTTCCTCATCTCCTCCATCAGTCTCTCCATCTCTCCATCCTTCTCCTTCACAGACACACTCAGCTCTGTAATCCTGCACACACACACACACACACACACACACCAGTCTTTATTAATAGTCTTTATTCAAATTTAACACAAATATAAAAAGATAAGTGAATAAATCAGAACAATATCAATATCAAATCATTAAAAAAAGTATTTCATTAGTCTTTTATTGTTTATTGTTTATACTCGCCTGTTCCTGAGTTCCTGTCTCTCAGACTGGTGCTGTTCTTTCAGTTTCATCCATCTCTCTCTCTTTCTCTCTATCCTTCTCCCTCTCCCTCCGCTCCATGGCCAGCTCCGCCAGAGAGAGGGGGCCATCTGTGGACAGGGGGGCACAGAGGAGGAGCGGGGCTCCGGGAGGTCAGGGGTCAGGGAAAAGGTCACCAGGGGTCGCACCGAGGAGCAGGAAGTGAGCAGAGAGGAGGAGAGGCGAGAGAACTCCGCCCTAAGCTCCCATAAGTCCCTGCAGCAGACGAGGGCAAAAGAATCAACTTCACGACATGAGGATACAGTGGAATGTAAACAAATAATGTCTGTCAGATGCCATTATCAGCTATCTATTGTACTCCTATGAGGAGATATGTGTGTTTGCATGTGTGTCATCTAGAGTTATGGGATGGGATATGTGAGTGTGTGATTGTGAGTGTGTGTGTGTGTGTGTGTGTGTGTGATTGTGTGTGTGTGTGTGTGTCTCTCCTCACTTGTCAGTGGCGGTCTTGACAGTGTTGCACTGGCGTCTGAGGGTCACCACCCTGCTCCATAGAGTCATCAGTCGAGTTTGCTCATGACTTATGCGCCCCGTCATATGCTGCACACACACACACACACACACAAATTGTTAGACTGATGCAAAGTGGGCAAGTAAACAGGAAGTGATGTCAGATAAAAACTGAGAGTCCTACCTCTTTATCCCGCAGCCACTCAGACTCCCGCTGACCCGCCTCCTCCACTGCTTTGGTCCAATCAGTTGTCAGCTTGCGCAGGTCTTCCCTGAGAGATTCGTTGGCTTCTGCTGATTGGCTGAGCTCATCGCGGAGCAGTGCATTGAGCTCTACCAGTCCCACACTCCTGTTGGTGTTTGTGTATGTGTGTGTTGTGTGTGTGTGTTGTGTGTGTGTGTTTGTGGTAGAAGAAAACAAAGCCAGGAGGCACATGTGGTTATAGAGAAACATATTGTACTCAATCATCAAAATGTAAGGGGTAAAACAGACAGGGGTGGGGGCAAATCCACACATTTACACACTAGTGGCGTTTTCAAGACGACGTTACGTTATGAAACGTTTACTACGTCACCCATGGGGATGAATGGGAACTGTTACGTAACGTTAAAAAACGTTACGACTGTTGAATTCGCCAAAGGTCTTTTAAGTGTTGTTACAGACAGCATGATCTAGCCACCCATGTGAGGAGGACACTGATGGGGGTGTGGACAAAGGATGGCGATGGGTGAAATCACCTCTGACTCCAAACCACCAGCCCACCCTGTCCCATGTAAGTGGTGCTAACCTCTGCTGTTCCTCCTCCAGCCTGATGAGGGCGCTTTCCAGGGAGTCACTGTGTTCATCACGGATCCTCTCTCTGCTCAAGAAAACCACAGCAAGAATTCAGCCTGGAGATGTGTCTCGCGGATCCTGTGTGTGTGTGTGTGTGTGTTTCTGTTTGCAGGTATTCTTGTGCCTGCTCTTGTGTATGTGTTTGTATTTGTGTGGCTGTACGCGTATGCATACATGTTTTTGTTGCATATTGTGTGTGTGTGTGTGTGTGTGTGTGTGTGTGTGTGTGTGTGTGTGTGTCTCTGTGTCCTCACCTCTCTTATTCTCATCTCTTTCCCTTCATCATCTACTTGTTGTTCTAAGTGTTGGCACCGAGAGCGATACTCCAGTACCTGCAAACACACACACACACAAACACACACACACACACACACAAGGTTATCATGGTCAATTAGCATCATGACAGTTGTCCTACTAACCCTGTAGCATAACTAACAGGCAACAGGAACAGTGACTAACCCTGATTTAACCTTTGACCTCTTTTAAACCTTATAACCACTTATAATCACTTTCTTAGTATTTGGTGAAATTGTCTATAACAGTCTGAAAGGAATTCAATGAGTTTTCTATGCTTTATAAGGTTCTGTGAGTGTATGTGCTATGGCCGGTTCTGTGATATCTTGCTCTGTAGGCTGTGAGGTTCTACAATGTCCATGAAGCTAGGTGCCAGATGCCTTGTTCTAGATTTAATGATGTTCTTGAGTGTTTGTGTGAGGTGTGTCATTTGATAGAATGTTCTGTTGCCTGTGAGACCAGTGGTAAGTCTGGTACCACGTTCTGTACATATGAAGCTGGTTCTCAGTACGGTAGCATGTTCTGTATGCATGCATGTAAGGCCGGTTCTCAGTAAGGTACCTTGTTCTGTAGTTTGTGGATAAGAAGGGCCTGTCTGTTCTCTCGCTCTTTGCCCTCTCTCAGCTTCCTCCGCCACTCCCGGTGTTCTGGAGTCCACTTGCAGAGAAGAGGACAGGGATGGGTCCAATGACTGGGCAAGCTACACACACACACACACACACACACACACACACACACACACACACACACAAGCACGTACACAAAATTGGTCAATACACTTTCAAGCTCAGAAATACAAATGATACAGATCCACTGTTGAACTGTGCAGACGGTCAATAAACACAAACAAGTACACACACACTCACCCGCTCTGTGAGGGCCTGGGCACGTGACTCCAACTCCAGCCTATCAGCACGACTCTCTGCAAGCTCCTCCTCCATACGAGAGAGCTCCGCCCGCAACTCTGCCCTCTCATCCTGCCAACCAATCAGCAGGCTTGTATCCATCCTGCCTACCTCAGAGCATCTTCCAGCCAAACAGGAAGTGTGGCCATTAGGGTCCAGTGATGCCTTTCAGGTTTTATAAATGCAAAAACATAGCTTATTTAGCTTCCACACTTGGTTATGCACCCACTACCTGTACAACAGAGGACAGGTCCTTACACTGGATTTCACTGGATTTTTATTATTCTATCCCTACAATGTGTAGCCTATGTGTTTCTAGTTGGGATAGAACAATAACATTAAATCAAAGCAAAATGAGATCAAGTGTGGGGACCTTCTGTTGCATTTTGGATTTCTGATTTTTCTTAATTTGGATCTCAGATTAAACTGTGCACACACTCACTGTCAAGTCACTGTTTATGATGTTTGATGTCATTGTGAAGAAAAGAAAAGTAACTGTGTTCCATAATAAAGTTATTGATATTACATTATTACTGAGAATACTATTATTTCTCTTTGGATATGCAAGTGAACGTTGATAAATCACATTCTCACCCTTTGGATAAAGAATGTTTAGGCTACATTTGGGGGTGGTTTTTGATTTCTGACACCATGTTGACATGCACTGCAGTAGGCTATCACTCCTGTTACTCCTAGTAACAGCATCGTTAGCTAGTCATCCTTGTTAGCAGGAGGTAACGCTATAAACTTTAATGAAAACATTGCAAAGGACGGATTTAGATCACTGTTGAAAATACCGTGAGATTCTTGACAAACTACATTGGCGATTTCAATCGTCACAGCCCCTAACGTCAATTCGGCCACAAAGTTGTCACAGACAACTCAATCATTGCCGAGATGTGGCTAGAAAATACATTATCCTAGGCTACACGATAGCAGAAATGGAGACCACCTGTTGCTCATCTGTCTACCAATACTGAGCATACGTGTTAACGTAAGTTGTTGCATTTCTTTCTCGAAGAAACTTGCTAACAACTAATAGTCATTAACTGCTTAACCTTACCTCTTTCCAAGATGTTTTGAATGTGTTCTGGTAGCTTAAGCGTATAATGCATTTCCTAAAACAGTTCCAGCTGTTAATGCTAAATCCAAGTGTTTAACCAACAGAGATCTGGCACGGATATTCCCTCAAAAATGGGTCCACCGTTCAGTTACTGTGCTTCGTCAAAAAATGCCTCCCAACTCTCTAGCAGCCCATTCAATTCCTACAGGATTTGAAAATGAAAACTTCACCTTTCACATCTGCTCTGAAAGAAGAGGAAAACTACGCTTGCGCTTCTGCGCAGCGCCAACACATGGCTTGGAGTCGCTCTGTATCAAAGTGCTCTCTGGAATCTTTGGTCTCAATCATGAATCAACCGCGGTGGCGGGCTCTGTTGCAGAGAGTACCAGGGGCATCAACACAATGATTTCAATTCAATTCTAAATATGTTTCTATTCAGACCCATCATCATTCAAACTAGCTGTAGTGGGCATACTTTGTCAACTGAATTTGAACATTTTATATTGGTGTTGTGCTGAGAACAGTGTCAGCTTAGGCCTACCATTTCGATGTTGGTAGACCTATGTAGAATTGGATTTGAAATTATTTTCTAACTTTTCGTTGATGTCTACCATGGCAAATAAATATATGCCTATAACCATAAATTGAAATAAAAATTGACAAATGTTTTAAATTTTCTGTATTTTCATAACAGGATCTGAGAAGGGTTAGCCTTAGACTGGGTGTGTAATCCACTGATCTGGAGTCTGTGTCTGTGTACAGATATTGCCACAGAGAGGACTTTGGCCTGAGGTCTCTCTGGAGAATAGAGACTTTCAATAGGCTAATGTCAGCAAATGATCTCATCCATTGTGCATATATGAGATCATAACAACCAATCAGAATGTTTCTGACATATCAAGGCTGATCATTGACTTTTGTAGTGATAGTGTGTCTTGGTGCAACAAGATATCTGTACTACTTTCAATTTGATTGGGTGTCCTGAAGCTGATCCGAAGATTAGACGAACACTTGCTCAGAACTTATGCCACTCTATTAGGCTAATTCATTGGCTTTACAAATAATTATTACAATACATCTGAAATAACTGAAACTGAAATAGGCCTAATGGGTGATCAATTCAGCAACATCGTCTCGGCATCATATATTCTATGGCTCCTTTCATGAAGTGGTGTTTACTCCGAGTTCAGGGAAATGGCGAACAAGCGTTCTTTCACAGAAGAGGATTTCTCTTGCCCTGTGTGTCGGGATGTCTTCAAGGATCCTGTCATCATGAGATGCAGTCACAGCGTGTGTAAGGTTTGTCTGCAGCAGTTCTGGGAAACCAAGAGATCAAGAGAATGTCCAGTCTGCAGGGAAAGGTTCACAAAATCAGTCCCAGCCCCTAACTTGGCATTGAGGACTTTGTGTGAGGCCTACATACAGGAGAGAAGCCAGAGAGACTCTGAGGTGGTCTGCAGTCTACACAGTGAGAAACTCAAGCTCTTCTGTGTGGAGGATGAACAGCCTGTGTGTCTGGTGTGCAGAGACTCACGGGAACACAAGAATCACACCTTCAGTCCCATAGAAGAGATTACACCTGAGTATAAGGTAAGCTGGGGAAGGGTGCAGTGATTTTACCTGAATTAACTATGATTCACTTCTAAAACTATTAACGATGGATAAACTTGTTTACTATCTACTAAGGGTAACAACAAGTCTCCTCCTCAATATCATTTCAGTAATCAAGATCTATCATGAAGATATACAGGTTTTGAATGTTTGGAATGTGATTTGTTATTTGCAGTATATGCATTAAATTCTTTTCAGGAACAAATGAAGACACATATGAGAAAGCTCAAAGAAAAGATCAAAACACGTATAGACATTCAGTCAACTTACGACGAAACGGCAAATCATATTAAGGTAAAGAAGTGTTACAAAATAAATAGTTAGTTATGTAGCCTATGTTGTATTTATTCCTGTACTCAATGTGGATGATTTCAAATGTAACTGACACTCTCTAATTAAATTTGATCATTGCCTTTGTCATTTAGAAACAGGCCCAGAACACAGAGAGACTTATCAAGGAAGAGTTTGAAAAGCTTCACCTGTTTCTACGAGATGAAGAGGCAGCAAGGATAGCTGCACTGAGGGAGGAAGAGGAGCAGAAGAGTCAGATGATGAAGACGAATATTGAGAAGATGAGCAGAGAGATCTCATCTCTTTCAGACACTATCAAAGCCATTGAAGATAGCATGGGGGATGATATCACATTCCTGCAGGTGGGTTATGATCATCATGCCTGTGCTGTATGTCATGGCCTACTGTAAATTGATTATATGCATAATAACAGTTTACTCACCTGCTAGTTTACCACTACATTCCTGCCTGTTGATATGTATCATATTAGGCGTTACCCTGATGTTATGGCTTGACAAACAGATAGAATGTTTATTCATTCATTCATATAGGCTCAAATGCAGTAAATATTAAATAAGTACGAAATATATTTGTTTCCCTTTGTTCTTGTTTTTCTACAGAAGTACAAAAGTAAAGTGGAAAGGTAAGTAATATGCTTCCTGTATGCCAATCTTCTCTGTGGTTCTGAACCCAAACCCACAGCAGCACTGACTCCTGAATGTTATTCCAGAGCCCAGTGCACACTACAGGATCCAGAGAGGGTTTCAGGAGCTCTGATCAATGTGGCAAAGCACCTGGGCAACCTGAAGTTCAGAGTCTGGGAGAAGATGCAAAAACTTATTGAAAACAGTGAGTACACAGTTAATGTACACATATCATACACACACACTGTATGAGGCTAGTACATCCGTCTCCTTATCTGTTGTTGGTGTGAGGTCAAGGGTTTGACCCCTGACTGGACTGTGCAGGATGACCTTAGTTATGCACGCATACACAGTACACACACACACACACACACACAAACACAATTCATGGACACCGGACACCGAAGTGCATAATTTGAAGCACAATCACAATGTTTATTTTAAATTTTGTGCAAATATGTATCTGTAAACATTCTGCCAAGGCAGTGTGGTCACAAACACTATAGATTCCAGATCTGTATCACCGATCACCACCAAAATTGAATCAGTTGTTACTCGTCCCAATACACACTTCCAAAAATTTCCTCCAAATCCGTTCAGTACTTTTCGAATCATTTTGTATACAGACAGACACACAGATGCCGGCGAAAGCATAACTTTCTTCGCTGAGGTAATAATAGTTAACCTCCCTATCCTCTGTCATTCACATCACTCAGTCTTTAGTGCAAGGAGAGCAATATTTATGTGTTTTTCTCTGCAGTTCCTGTGACTCTGGATCCCAACACTGCATCCCCACGTCTCATCCTGTCTGAGGATCTGACCAGTGTGAGACGTGGTGATGAGAGACAGCAGCTTCCTGATAACCCAGAGAGATTTGATAGAGCTGCAAGTGTCCTGGGCTCTGAGGGCTTTAACACAGGGATACACTGCTGGGATGTGGAGGTTGGGGAGAGTCCATGGTGGCAAGTTGGTTTAATGACAGAGTCTAACCGCCGAAAGGGAGACTACACCTCTTTGAGTGGGCGGTGGTATGTCCGATGCAAAGACAACGAATATAGAGCACGAGCTCCACCATGCATCTCCACTGTCCTCCCAGTGAAGCAGAAACTCCAGAGGATCAGAGTGCAGCTGGACTGGGACAGAGGAGAGCTCTCATTCTCTGACCCTGATAATAACACATACCTACACACTTTTATACACACTTTCACTGAGAGAGTGTTTCCGTACTTCAACACTAATGACTTTCCTCTGAAGATCCTACCAGTGAAGGACACACATGTAGAGCAGCATCGTTTCAGATTTTGCCTCTGTTTAAAAGGAGCTGTGTAATACTCTTGCCTAAAAAAAGTCAAAGAAACAACAAAGGAATGTGAAGAATATGTCAGAAACTTTATCAGTCCGTTTAACATGTATCTCTTCATGTGTCTGACCTCATGTAAGTAGTGCAACTTTGCAAAAAATAAACATGCTTGGAGATACACTTCAGAATCCATGATGTTGTCTTAATGCAGTGGTTCTCAAACTTTTTCTGGCATTCCCCACTTTGGAAGGCAGAGAATTTTCACGCCCCACCTGGAAGACTCAATTTGCGCATAATATCTCTGTGAGGAATACTTTGCGAGTAGGCAACAGGATTTTTGTCAACATTGGAATTTTCATGTTACTAATTCAAAGTCAAATTTCTCTTGAACCCCTCATCACAGCAACTAGCAAATAACACCATTGGAATGCTCAATTTACTGTCATATATGCATATCTGACGAATTGGGGGGCATAGTGCGGCCGTCGGTCGATCGCAAAGAGATGTCTTGCGCCCCATCTATCATGTATCTGCGCCCCACTAGTGGGGCCCGCCCCACAGTTTGAGAAACACTGTCTTAATGGATATGCCCAAATAGAGGGCTATTGGACCCTGTGAGAAGGGGGCCCAGGTGGAGGGCCAATGATGGGTGCATCCCTCCCCTCCCTTTGCCCCACCCCTGGATCAAGTCAGTGCCACACAAACATTCACCTCAGTGGAGGAGGCAGCTGTTCTTTTCACCCTCCATTCTCCGATAAACACAATGTTCCCTGATGTTACAGAGTATAGGCAAAAACAATATGACAATGCTGTAGCTACAATATTATAATAAAGTATAGACACAGTACAAGATGTGAGGAAATCACAGCAATAAGGGATTAAAGTCCATGATATTCTGTCCCTGTCCCTATCCAATATGCAACCTGTCCCTCTGATACAGTTATATCTAGAGGCCAGTCCAGGGACATACTGTAGATGTCAATCTGAGCTGATACAGTTGCATCTGGAGGCTAGTCCTGCCACATGAATTACAATCTGAACTGAATTATTTGAGAGCATCTTAAAGCAATTGTTAGACGCCATTCAAACATAGCCCTGTTGCATGAGCCTGCAGCTGACTAAACTGAATAGTGTGTTGAAAAAGAATTTGGACCAACATAGAGTAAACGCAAAAGTGAAGAAGTAAACAATCTTTCAGTTTTAAATGTTAAATTCATCCATTGACTCAATGCCAAGTGTTGTTCACATTAGCGTTTGCATTCGGCCTATGTTGTTCAAAATTCTTTCATTCCACTCACTATCTGGTGCAGTCAGCAGACTCGTATAACAGGGCTATGCTTGAATGACGCCTAACCATCGCTGTAACCCTCTTAATGAAGGGTCTTTTGGCCATAGGACATTGGGAGTACAGGTGCATTGGTGATTCATTGGTCACCAAACACGACAAACCCTTTCTAACACAAACCATGTGTAACACTACTCGCTACCTAATAACAAAATAAGTCAGCTCCTCTGAAGTAGCCATCTCTTATCAATGGTGCCCTACTCCTTCACATAGTTTCCCACAGCCTTGAGTGTGCAGGGCAAGGGGTAAGTCATGCTGTGGGCTGATATTTGTTGACGAAGTCAGTTGAGTGCTCAAAAGATATCTTGCTCTTGAGTCGAGTACAGACAAACATGTCGTTAATGAACCTTTGTGATACGCTCTTACAGGAGAGTGATGAACCTTCAGTAGGGCCTGAGGTGCTCTGCAGTCTTCATCATGAGGAACTCAAGCTGTTCTGTCTGAAGGATAAACAGCCTGTTTGTTATGTGTGTAGAGACTCCATTAAACACACCGACCATGAAATACGTCCAGTGGATGAAACAGCTTCTGACCATAAGGTAGGCTACGCCATTTATTGGGGATTCACTGAGAAGAAGAAGTAATGTTGACGATATTGATCCTATTCCGATATTGATCCTATTGAGCCTTTCTCTAATTTCAGAAGGAGATCAAGGGCAGACTGGAGCCACTACAAGAGAAACTGAAGACCTTTGAGGAGACTAAAATGACCTGGGAACAAACCGCCAAACACATCAAGGTGAGTCTAAGTCATCATCTTACATATCACTTCGCTTTTAAGTTGTCTGCCCAAACACCCACTGTGCTGTGGTTAGTTGCTAAACCATTTCGCTACCTAGGTTACGTCCAGTGGTTAAATTGGAGGGGGGGGGGGGTAATGAACAATATCATCCCATTCTTCTCCTATACATTTTTCTGTGTTTGTGCATGAGAGTTCCCCATTCTGCCAAATCCCACTTTAACCACTGGTTACGTCTAGATTGCTATGCTAATTTGAGACTGGATGGTGGATATGAATATGACGCATTGATGTTCTTGTATCCATCCCCTGCATAAGGGTCATGTCAGTCTGAAATCCACTCAGGTCTTGGGGAAGTAAGTGTGGTCCGGGGACCACTGGTGGTCTGCGGGAAAGCTCAAGTGGTCCGCTAGGGATTTCCCAAAAAATATGTGAATTTAGTCTGTTTCTCACTAACATTATTCTAAGGCCTAAGATGAGTTGCTCAATGAATACTTTGAGGCAGGCCTGTATTTTATGTTTAGAAGAGCCTAAATGCTCATTAGAAATGATTTGGTTAAAGGGTAAAGGGCAGCATTATGTGACTTGGAGAGGGGACGTGAGGGCATGTGGTCCCTGAAAAACATTTCTTTGGGCAAAGTGGTCCTCGGTCTGAAAAAGTTTGAGAAACACTGACTTAGACTCTTACTGTGTTTACACACTACACAGTTTATGCATTGTGGCTTTTATGATGTGCGCATGTCATGTACGAGATGATAATGGTGTGTGTTTGTTGATTGTGTAGTGTGTGTATCGAGTGAGTGATCCTGGATGTCTGGTTGTCTGTCTGTTCTATGTCTTTTTATTTATCTGTTCCATCATTTGTGCTGTATTGTACGACAAATTGCCCTTCTGGGACATTAAAGTTTTTAATTAAGGGGACATTAAAGTTTTTAAATTAAGTCTAAGTCTAAGTCTATGCTCTGCTTGTCCTCCATGGCTTTACATTGACTTCATCCAGACACAAGCTGTAAATACAGAGAAGCAGATCAGGGAGGAGTTTGAGAGGCTCCATCGATTTCTACGGCAGGAGGAAGCAACCCGGATATTTGCACTGAGGGAGGAAGAGGTGCAGAAGAGTCAGGTGATGAAGGAGAAGATTGAGAAGATGAACAGAGAAATCGCATCTCTTTCAGACACAATTAGAGCTGTAGAAGGGGAGATGGAAGCAAGTGATGTCACATTCCTGCAGGTACACTCCTTCATCTCCCTCCCTAGAAACCATCCGTCCAATAATGCCTTTAATCCCATTTACACATTTAGCTACTGACATTTTTCTGTATCTCTGTAACAGTGAAGACCAAATATTCAAACTTGCAACTAACACTAACAGATGAAGGCATATGAACATATGAATTTGGCTATTCTTATATCTATTAACAGCACTTGGCAATGTGAAACAACAGACCTACAGGTAGATTCACTCTGGATAGTTCCTTAAGAACCTCAGAGAAGTCCAAGAGCACTTTGGGGTTATGTGCCTGCCACTATGGCAACTTATATCAAGCACCACCATAGATCAAAGATATGCAAATGGTTTAAGGGTTAAAAAGATATTGATATGAATGTCTTGTTCATTCCCTTTCCCTGTTCTCTCCCAGAACTACAAGGGCACATTAAGAAGGTGAGTGATCTACCTCCTTTTTCTGTGGTTCTGAATCTGAACCCAAACCCACAGCAGCACTGACTCCTGAATGTTATTCCAGATCCCAGTGCACACTGCAGGATCCAGATAGGATTTCAGATGAGTTGATCAATGTGGCTAAGCACCTTGGCAACCTCAAGTTCAGAGTCTGGGAGAAGATGCAGGAGATTGTCAAATACTGTGAGTATGGTATGGACATACAACACCGTACACCGACAACAACAAAGAAATTCTCAGACAATATATTTAGAGAGATACTGTAGATAGACCACCTCTCTTACTAAAACAATTAAAAGACTTGCTCTCTGTGAGTGTTAAAATTCTGTTCTTTCTCCCTGCAGCTCCTGTTATTCTCGACCCAAACACTGCACACCCACATCTCTTCCTGTCTGAGGATTTGACCAGCATTAAATGTGTTGATGAGAGACAGCAGCTTCCTACTAATCCAGAGAGATTTGATAAGTATGCTGCAGTCCTGGGCTCTGAGGGCTTTAACTCAGGGACTCACAGCTGGGATGTGGAGGTTGGGGAGAATGAAGACTGGGTCCTGGGTGTGATGACAGGGTCTCACCAGAGGAAGGGAGAATACTACTATCAGAGTGGACTGTGGTATGTTAAGTATACAGATATTAGATGCGTAGCATGCTGTCCACCACAGCCCTATACTCTCCTCAAAGTGAAGCAGAAACCCCAGAGGATCAGAGTGAAACTGGACTGGGACATTGGAGAGCTGATCTTCACTAACCCTGACAGTAACATATGCCTACACACTTTTAAACACACTTTCACTGAGAAAGTGTTTCCATACTTTGCCACGGTCCCTCCAATGAAAATTGCATCGGTGAAGGCCTTTGCAACAGATCAACTCGGCTAATGTGGGGATCGTGTTTGGGAGTAAACCTAGGTCTATGAGTTTAAACTACCATTTCATCAGTTAATGTTGTTACTTCTAAAAAGTGAAAATAGTAAAAAATAAAATAATATAAAATCAAATCAAATAAATAAATAAATAATCTCAGTCTACTTTATTTGTGTTCTTCAAACAATGCAGTCATGAGGGCTCTTCGCAGGCTTATTAATGCCTACACTACAGCATAAGCATGCATCTGCATCTGCACAGCTACCAAAGATCATGAAACAGATCTATCTCTCTCTCTCTCTCTCTCTCTCTCTCTCTGCAGCTGTTAGGCTAATACTATATTGATATTTGAATTAAAAAAAAATGCTTTACTTGACTGCCTGTGTTTTAATTCTCAAAATTTAGAATCCTCTGTGCATCTTCACAGATTAGTAGTAGCCTACGATAATGAATGTTGCTTAGGAAACGTGTCATTGCCATGTGACTTATCTCGAGGCATGAATTGGACTTTGATTTCACATAAGTGCGTGCCCATGATCTGGTGTCCAGCCTGATCAACACGGAACCATACGAGGCCTACGCTGGTATGTGAATTTTGGTGGAAAGGGTTTACATAAAGATGAACACTTAACGTAAACGTACTGAAGAGTAAAACAAACCAACGATGATTTTTATCCTCGAGAAATGAAAGTAGCCCAGGCTAATTGTACATGTGCTAGGGCGTGTGTGTTTGGAGATAATTCCCCACATTGTAACGTTAGGCTAACTGTTGTGTATTGGTATTAAATTTATAATGTATTGTTTTGTCAAGGAGACAATGGCTTCAAAAATAGAGGAGGATCTTTCATGTCCAGTGTGCTGCGAAATCTTCAAGGATCCAGTTTTCCTCTCATGCAGTCACAGCGTGTGTAAAGGCTGCTTGCAGCAGTTCTGGGACAGCAAAGGAACCAGTGAATGTCCAGTTTGCAGGAGGGAATCTTCTAAGGATTTCCCCCTTCCTAATTTGGTTTTAAAGAATCTGTGTGAAACCTTCCTGCAAGAGAGAGATCAGACTGATGTCCTGTGCAAAGAACACATGAGGAAACTGGAGCTCTTCTGCCAAGATGATAAACAGCTGGTGTGTCTGGTGTGCCTATGCTCAAAGTTACACAAAAATCACAACTTCAGTCCGACTGGTGAAGCTTCCACAGAGATGAAGGTACTGTAACTTGAGGTTAAGGTAACAGTTTGCCTTACGTAAAATCCACATTAGGACAAGCTACAGTACTTAAAGGCACACTAGCTTTTAAACCTTTAAGGCAGGGGTGTCAAACCCAGCTTTATCAAGGGCCACATGAGCATTGGGAGCATTGGGATTTTCCTCAGAGATAAGTTTACATGCACAAAACTAGGGTGAAAATGCGCATTTCCTCATGTTTCTGACCATTGCTAACACAGTCCTAATATGCCACCAATTTACCTTTACCTATGCAGGTCCACGATGTACCTTATAGAGAATTGCTAATTGTGTATTACTAGAACCATTTTCAAACAAGCCACATACCTTCAATTTTGAATCGGGCCGTATAAAATTATGTCGAAGGGCCACATCCGACCCCCGGCCTTATGTTTGATACCCCTGCTTTAGGGCAATGCTTTTACTCAATTTCTCACTAGCACCCCTGCCAGAGGTGCCATCACATGTTTTAAAGTAGTATTGCCAAATTCTTTCGGTGATTAGCTTAAAATGTGTTGGACGTAGGTTTATTATAAATGCTGGTCATACTGGTGGAGGTGAAATTGGGCTATTAATCCTATTACTTCAGTTCATGTGAGATTTGAAGCTTGATGTTGCACTAAAAAGTAGTATTGCCAGGCAATACCAGATCGAAAAGTAGTATTGCCGGGCAATACAATACTGAGGATGGCAACCCTGACCCCTGCAAATAGACAGGCACTTCAATGCATACAAACCAACTAGTGCCAACAAGTATACCTGTAATTATTAATTTCAGGAGGAACTCAAGGCTAAACTGCAGCCTCTACAGGAGAAGCTGAAGGACTTTGAAGAAGCTAAAGTCACCTGTGAGAAGATGGCTGAGTTCATTAAGGTCAGTGTGTGATCTTCTCATGTTTATGTGTGTATGACTGTATGTCAGTGGATCCCAATTATTTTTCTTCAAGGGCCAAATTTTGCCAAGCATGCGAAGACGAGGGCCAAACCAAACACTGAAAAACTATGCGTTGAAAGGAGACTTAGTTCACAAAGCAGTCTTCCTTTAGCCTACTAATTTCTTTAATGTGAATTATATAATGTTTGCATCAAGGTATTTGCAAAGTTGTTTGATCTACTTTATGAAGCTATAGTTGTCATCTGCCTCCCAAAATACAGATGGTGAATTTGTCTTGCAGACATCTATATGCACACAAATGGAATATTTATGCAAAGATGATAGGCACATGTTTATTCTTCTCTGCACGTTATTAGTCGGAAGGTGTGGCAGGCCAATCGCCTGGTTCTTGTGGGCGTCTTGTGTACCAGTACTGTATGCATTTGTGTTGTGCTGCCGGACCACACAGTTCTGGGGTGCATTTCTCAAAAGCATAGTTGCTAACTAAGTTAGCTACTATGTTGGTTGCAATTCAATTTTCCATTGATGGTTAACTGGTTAACAACAATGCTTTTGGGAAACAGACCACTGACCCCCATTTCCCAATGAGCTACAGAGATTACCAATGACAGATCCAGTTACGACGTTAGTCATACCGACACACATGGCCAACAACGAACTTTCCCTCGAAAAATGTAACTTCCATAGTTCCATGTTTTAGTGGACGACATTGTTTCCAAATGATTTGGAAGCATTCAGGGAGAACTCGGAAACACTCGTTTCGAAAAGCATGTCAACATAGCATGGCGAAAGATGTAGCATCTCTAAATTCATAACATCGCTAAAATTGATAACTAAACTTAACAGTGGTGGTTAATATTCACCGACACGACCGTGTTTCAATTTGCATGGGCTATTTGAAGATAACCACATTATTTAATGAGTCTCTGTACAAAACAAAACAAAAACATAAAAATGTAGTTCTTGTCCAGTTCCTTATGGCAAAATTCTGGCCTTTGTGGGAATGTTTTGGGAATTAGGTAAACCCTGCCTTTAATGCAAAGAATTTATTTCAATTCTAGTGCACTGTTTTTCAGACTCAGATTCAGAAGACAGAGGTGCAAATCAAGGAGGAGTTTGAGAAGCTTCACCAGTTTTTACGAGATGAAGAGGCAGCCAGGATAGCTGCACTGAGGGAGGAAGAGGAGCAGAAGAGTCAGATGATGAAGGAAAAGATAGAGAAGATGAGCAGAGAGATATCATCTCTTTCAGACACAATCAGAGCATTAGAAGAGGAGATGGAAACTAGTGATGTCACATTCCTGCAGGTAAGAGAACTAGGGTGTTGTTGTTATTATTAATAATAATAGATGGTAAAATCAAACATTTCTGAATACTGACCAAGATGGAGCATGTGAATAATTCCGCTATGCATAAGTAGGAGTTGCACTTAACATCCCAGTATAAACTTTTCAATGATCTTTTGTGTAAGTGTAACTCTGGTCTGCATAAAGGGGGATTTCCCCCCACCCCCCACAAAGCGTCAGTAGAACTTGGAACTAAAAAATGAATGTTTTGTGCCTCTCATTCCACTACCTCTGGCCAGATCATCTTCTTATTTCCGTCAATGTTTTTGGTAGAGTATTTCTCTGTGATGGCAATGCTTTCTGTCAATAAACATTACAGCATCCTGTTCCCTTTCAGGATTCATTGACCATCACAGAGAAACACATGTTTCCTTACTATTTGTTCTATGTTTATTTCTAAACTTTTCTCTCATTTCACAGAACTACAAGAGCACAGTGGAAAGGTGAGTGATCTGCCTCTAGTCTCTCTCTTCTCTGTGGTTCTGAACCCAAACCCACAGCAGCACTGATATGACTCCTGAATATTATTCCAGAGCCCAGTGCACACTGCAGGATCCAGAGAGGGTTTCTGGACCTCTGATCAATGTGGCAAAGCACCTGGGCAACCTGAAGTTCAGAGTCTGGGAGAAGATGCAGGAGATTGTTCAATACAGTGAGTGAAATAAAAATGTTTTTCAGTAAACCATAGGCTCTACCATCCTTTTCTGTTAAGCCTTCATATTCTAAAAACTCCTGTCACCTCTGCTGATATTTGTACACTATTTTCCATATAGAGATCTTATCATTACTACTTTTTTAATGTCCTCTGCAGCTCCTGTGATTTTGGATCCCAACACGGCAAACAGAAAGCTCATTTTATCTGAGGACCTTACCAGTGTGAGACGAGAGTCTGTTTCTAACAAAGAAGGCCATGATGACAACAATGAACAGGATAGTGGTGTCAATGAAACAGGAGGTGATGTCAGTGAAGATGTCAATGAAATGGGAGGTGATGTCTGTGAAGAGGGTGGTGGTGTCAATCAAGCAGGTGGTTATGTCAGTGTGGAAGAGGACAGTGGCAATGGTGGAGAAGATCTTGGTGACAACAATGCAGGTGTTGAGAATAGCAATGAAGACCATCATGATGATGCAGTGGTGCTTCCTAATAATCCAGAGAGATATGATACTTATAGAAGTGTGTTGGGCTCTGAGGGCTTTAACTCAGGGACTCACTGTTGGGATGTGGAGGTTGGAGAGAACACAGCGTGGCACCTAGGTGTGGTGACAGAGTCTGCTCAGAGGAAGGGTAAATATGGCTCGGTGAGTGGAGAGCTTTACATGTATTTTGACGATGAGTACGGTGCACGTGTTTGTCCTCATCCGCATTCTCTACTCACAGTGGAGCAGAAACCCCAGAGAATCAGAGTGCAGCTGGACTGGGACAAAGGAGAGCTCACATTCTCTGATCCTGATAACAACACACACTTGCACACCTTAAGACACACTTTCACTGAGAGAGTGTTTCCGTTCTTTAATGTTGACTGTAAACTCTTTCCACTCAAGATCCTACCAGTAAAGCCCTCCGTTAGATTTGATATTTTAGGACAGGGCAGATAAAGAGTCTTGTCACTAGGTAGCCTACAGGTGTTTGATTCTGAAATAAAGATCTAATACAGTGTATATCTACATCTATTTTGTTTACATTATGTTTTAGGTTCATTGGTACTTTTGCAGTTTTATTGAAGCCTGTTGTTGTGCATTGTTATTTTTGTGCATTCAAGGACCTACTGTGATCATCATTGAAGTTTTAGAATTTGATAATCTGGTAATTATGTACTGATATAGGCTAAATGTAAACTTTTTTGTTCAAGAAATTTGTAAAAAATAAATATATTAATAAAAATATGGTGACCATACCAGAGACGAAAATCAGTAACATTTCTCCACAAATTCTAGTCTGGTCATTAGCTATTCAGATGCAGAGGAAAAATTCTGCTGTCTATGTCTTATAAAAGTGCTCACACAAACTGCAACACCTCATAGCAGTTGATAACATTAAAATAAAATGTGTTTCAAACTTGTATCCAATACCTATTTTGTGCACACTAATATCCCAGAGCCGTATAGAGATATCTATATACGGCTCTGTAGTATCCGTATGAATAGTGCCATCTAGTGGCTTTTGTACGTAATCTCACTTCGATTCCAAGAGGCTGAACTTGACCATCGAAATCATGGTGGAAAGCCAATGGTGGAAACACGTGCATTGTGATTGAGGTAGGCTTGACCTTTTGGGAAAAGAAAAGTTGCGAAATTTGGTTCATGTAATTATTTTATATCCTGTTAAAATTATGAAGCCTAGATTACATCTTCTCTGAGCACAAAACCCTCCATGAATTGAGCTTTGGCATCTCCTGGCAGCTAACAACATTATAACTTGGGAGGACTGGCGAGGGCTACTGACTTTGCGACTGTTGTGCAGGTGAATGTTGGCTAATCAGTTGTTTATGGAAATTACAGCATATACAGCCAGAGACACTTGTTACAGCCGAGTTATTAATGCTAAAATGTGGTGGGAAAAGTGTAATGGATGCTAACTAGCCTAGCTCTGTTCTTAGCATCTGAATAAGTTAAAGGTCAACTTTTTGGGTAATGTTGCGCTCCTAACCCTTTTGTACAGAATTCCGGTCTGAACGATTTAGATAATTTCCGTAAACTTAACAAAACCATTCAACCAGACCGCTAGCAGCAATCTCGTGCTCACTTCGGGCTCATAGCCTCTGAAAACAATTATGATGGGTGCTTGTGCTTATATTAGCACTGGAGCTAAGGAAAACAACTTGTGTTCCACAAGCAAGTGGTACACGGAAGGAATCCCCAAAAATATGCGAATCTAGTTTGTTTCTCACTACAACATTATTTTAAGGCTAAGGATGAGTTGTTCATTGAATTATGGAGGCCCGGTATTTATTATTAAAAACTTCACACAACTGGGCACTCTAGAGAACTAGAATCCTGTAAATGCCGCGAGATCGAGGCTGCAATGCTAGTGTGGAACGCAAGAGACTTGTTTCACACCTGAACATTCCGAGGTTCCATGGTAGTAAACTGAACATTCTACCATTGAAATGCATTGGATTTCATCATCATCATCCATTGTTTATTCAGGGAAAAATGACTGAGCATCAAGCTCTTTTACAGCATTGCCCTGATTTGACAATAAAAAATATGCAAGCAAACAAAAGTATACAAGGGAAAAAAAGACAAAGGAGAAAAAAAAACTTATGAAAAATGAATAATAATAATAATAATAATAATAATAAAAAAAAATCAATTCAAAAACAAGAACACTTATGAACAGGATTCATATCAATTATCAATGCTTTAAATTTGTCTGCAGACACAAGTTGGTTCAGTTTTAAAACATCTTGTACCTGGTTCCACTTATTTGGTGCAAAAAACTGAAACGCCAGTTTACCAACCTCAGATCTAACTGTAGGTGTTTCAAGGGTTATAAAACCATGGGACCTTGTATTGTGTGAGCTGTCTCTAATTCTTAAAAGTGAAGACAGGTAAGGAGGTAGTTTACCCTGCAATGCCTTGTAAATAAACAGGAGGCAGTGTCTTTCCCTCCTTTCAGTGAGGGAAGGCCATCCTACACCCTCATAAAGATTACAATGATGAATTTTAAAACCAGTTATAAAACGTAGAGCACTGTGGTAAACCTTGTCAAGAGCTTTCAAAGAAGAAGGAGCAGAGTGCATGTAAAGAATATCACCATAGTCTAGAACTGACAAAATAGTGGACTGAACAATGGACTTTCTATTTTCTAGTGAAAAGCATGACCTAATCCTATATAGAGCACCTAGTTTAATTTTCACCTTCTTTGTAAGCTCAAGCACATGAGTTTTAAAAGAAAGCTTATTATCAAGCCATATACCAAGATATTTATACTGAATAACTTGCTCAATTTGTGTTCCATTAAGGGAACATACAGTATAGGCATTAAGATCACACAATCACGATCTGGTAAATAGCATGAATTTAGTCTTAGTTTCATTCAGAACAAGTCTAAGACTTTTAAATGAATTCTGAACATAGTCAAATGCACACTGAAGGTATGACACAGCTTTCTCTATGGATTCTGCACAAGCATAAAGAATTGTATCATCAGCATAAAAATGAAACTTACAGTGTTCTAGTGAATCACATATATCATTAATATACAAAGTAAACAATAATGGGCCCAAAATAATGGGCACACCATTTCTTAACCCTACTGCCTCTGAAGTCAATCCAGACACATTTACACACTGTGTTCTTTCAGAAAGATAGTCATGAAACCATCCATAAGAACCTTCATCAAAACCCAAAGAAGATAGCTTTTGAAGGAGGAGACTATGATTAACAGTATCAAAGGCCTTTGATAAATCAATAAACAAGGCTGCACAGTGTTTCCTGGAATCTATAGCAGTAGCTATGTCATTTACAACAGCGGTAGCAGCTGTAATGTTGCTGTGGCCAGCTCTGAATCCAGATTGATAAGGATTTAAGATATCATGACAAGACAAAAAAGAAACAATTTGTTCATTTACAAAGCAGGATTTAAGCCTCTTTCTGACTTGAAAAAAATGGGTAATAACATTTAAAACATGTCTAAATTCACTTTCTATCAAATAATACAAATTTGAAGCACACAAATTTGGAGGTCCCGAATAGATAAAAGTGATTTTACATTTATGTGCATGAAGCTTCAATCTATTTGGGACCTCCAAATTTGTGTGCTTCAAAAGTGAATTTAGACATGTTTTAAATGTTATTACCCATTTTTTTCAAGTCAGAAAGAGGCATAAATCCAATGCATTTCAATGATAGAATGTTCAGTTTACTACCATGGAATGTTGGAATGTTCAGGTGTGAAACAAGTCTAGAGGGCGCAATCTCCCTACGGTTCTGCATGACCTCTAGAATTTTTGCTTTAGAATTTACAGCAATTATCAGACCCTCCAGGATTTCGCGATGTTGCGATTTGCAACTTCAATGCAACTTCAACCAATCCCCGCCACTTCATCGCGGCCATGCAATTTTGAGGAATCACCGCACCTTTCCCGCAACTTCCTGGAAGGTTTCTCGAAATATCACCAATCACTCGCGAGTGAAAGATCAACAGGTGCAGAGCTTTTCCTGCTCCTTGTTTTGCGGTGCAAATATTACAGTTCAAAGCAGCTGCTAATCACAATATTCTTGATCATTTAGGCTATTGCCATTTACGTTACGTTTATGTTATGAGGCAAGTGTTACCTTAACCTTAAATTACGCATTGGACTGAATGAGCTCTCTTCCGTTGCGCGCGTCTCTCTCTCTCCCTCTCCCTCCATGTGTGGGCGCGCCTGTGGATTCCAAAATCACAAGTCATCTAAATGACGAAGCGGAGTTGAAAGTTATTGCTAATGTAGGCTACCGTAGAACTATCTCCACGAAGAATTCGACAAAATTGATTTTCACCGAGCCCCCTTTGTCATAGGACATTAAACGCACATTAAGTTGGTTCCCATTCTTATGTCTATCAGAATTCAGAACAGTAATTTTTTTTCGGTTTGTGTAAGCTAGCCTGCATCTTTTCCATGTTTTAAGATATCAAATCCTGTTTTGGCTTGTATGAAGTACAAAGCTTATTAGATGGCTTTTATATTTTTGGATTAAAATTAAGCAGAATTTTTTTTTCAGCCAAGTAATTGCCACACAGTTATTTATTGTACAGTACAGCTCATGCCTTGCTTCTTGCTGTGGAACTACTTCACTTGTAGTTTCTAAATATATAAAGAGTGCTAGCTCCCTGGCAATGGCTTCACATTAGGTATACCACAGTTTTACTAATGCTTAGTCACAGTCTACTAGTGCAATCAATCAAGCCCAATATGATTAAGGTTATGGTGATGAATATGATGAAGCGGAAGATGATGACATGCAACAACCACTCCCTCCTTCTTTGCTTTAAAGCAGCACTTTCATCACTATTTCAGATATATTTTTTATATATACATAGCTATAACCACCTACCATCATCAAACACATCAAAATGTGCTGCTTAAAAAAAAAAAAAAAAAAAAAAAACGCAACTTTCCGCAACTTTTCCTGGCCCCCGCAATTTTCTCGCAATAAAATGTCTAAAATCAGCGCAACTTCTGCCACAACTTTTCAGAAAACCTGCCGCGAAATCAAGCATTTTTGATCGCAACAATCACAAAAAAGGCCCGCAAAATCCTGGGGGGACTGAATTATGACATCAGATACGTTAAAGATTAATATTCTACCCGCATTAAATTGTTCGCCTGGCCGTGGGACAGTGGTTAGCCTTGCAGACCCGAGTTTGAACCCCGGGGGTGACGTTGTGATTGGGGGGAGCGAGGGAGTGTCGGTAATGATAGGGCTCCTCCGGCTCTGGGCTCCTCAGTAGTTGCTGTGTCTGTGGCACTACATTGAAAGTACAACTTAGGCCTGGGTTGTGCTTGCCTCTGAGGGGCCGCCACACCTGACATGTTAACCAGTGCCCCCGCGTACAGGTTTTTCGTTTAAATGACGAAAAACGTGATTTGAAATCCCAGATCTCTTTGATACAGATTAATTAGCAGCCTATACTTGGCAATAATTATAGTCGAGGCCCATTCTGGTCCGTGCACCTTCTGTTCATTGGATTTTCGACTCTGAAGCCCACAGTTTCGAGCTTGGAACGGGTTGCCGATTCCTTACCACAGCTCGTGCCAACTGCACCTGTGTGTTTTAGGACTGTGTGTTCAGTGATGATGTGTGTAGGCTATGTCTTGATTTGGAAGGCAGAGACCCAAGTTCGCTAACTATATGATTGATTAACTGCAAGTTCTTCACTGAACTTCACACACTGTGAATTTGAATGTCTGTAAATGCCAATAGAAATGCCTATGCAAGAGCAGGAAAAACATTTTTTGGGTCAAGTGGTCCTTGGTCTGAAAAAGTTTGAGAAGCGCTAGACCAGGGATGGGCAATTATTTTGGTCGAAGGGCCACATTGGCATTTAGATTTTCACTAATGGGCCGGCTGTTCACCGTCAACCAGTTGATGCCGGTAAATTGTAAAAAAGTTTCAAACCAGTAGCCTCACTTTCTTCAGAGGACATGTTAACATGCAGGGTTAAAAAAGGGGATTTGTATTTTATGACTACAACAAATTTGATCATTTAGGCCTATGACCTATGTCTCCTTGGCTAAAAGATCAATTATTTTACTTTGGGAAGGCTCCGCGGGCCGGATTAAATAGCTGAGCGGGCCGCATGTGGCCCTCGGGCCTTAGTTTGCCCAGGCCTGCACTAGACCCAAAGATCATTGTGATCTTGCCAACAGCTACACTACAAGTCATATATTTCATTGCTCTGCAGTTGTCTTATTCATTAGGCTACAGTTAATCTGACACAGCTTACCTAGGTTTTTCATGTCTCAATAGCCATGGTAATTTTCTAACTTCTGTTTTTAGTGACTTGAGAAAATGGCCTCCAAGCGGTCATTCAGTGAGGAGGATTTCTCCTGTCCTGTGTGCAATGACATCTTCAAGGACCCTGTCCTCCTGAACTGCAGTCACAGTGTATGTAAAGTCTGTCTGAAACAGTTCTGGGATACCAAAGTGCACAGGGAATGTCCAGTCTGCAGGAGAAGATCAGCAAAGCTGTATCCGCCATCTAACTTGGCTTTGAAGAATCTGAGTGAGACCTTCAGACTGGAGAAAAGTCAGAGAGATTCTGAGCAACTCTGCAGTCTCCACAATGAGAAGTTTAAGCTCTTCTGTCTGGATGATAAACAGCCTGTGTGTCTGGTGTGTAGAGACTCAAAGGAACATAGAAATCACAAATTTCGCCCCATTGATGAGGTAACACCTGAATATAAGGTAAGATATCAATCCATCCAACCATCCTCATGACATTCCATTGCCACTCCAAGTAGGTGGTTAGATGGCTAATCTGATAACAGAAGAGTTTAGGGTTGTTTCATAATCAACACGAGTGTGTGGGCATGAGCGACGCAAGCTGCTCCATTGACTCTCATGTTGTCATATACGTTTTCACTACACACTTTGAGATGCAAGTATACACCATGCTGTTGGCGTTCCTTGCACTGACTATGAATCGGCCCTTACTCGTTCAAGCATATTTGTGTGATAATGTTCTATGCCAAGCTACAAGAAAATTCTGCAAGATGTTTTTATTGTTGCAGTGTAGCAGAATCATCATAGTCTCTCTTCCTTAGGAGGAACTGAATGAGGATTTGGACTATTTGAAGAGGATGTTGAAAAAATCCACAAGGACTCATCAGACGTGTGTTGATATCGAACAACAGATTAAGGTTTTAATTTATCCTATAAACTATATTGGTCATAGAAAAGAAAACTGTCGTACTGTTGTCTAAATATGGTATGGCATGTTTTTTCAGACTCAGGCCCAACATACAGAGAGGCAGATCAAAAAGGTGTTTGGGAAACTTCACCAGTTCCTTCACGATGAAGAGGCTGCCAGGATAGCTGCACTGAGGGAGGAAGAGGAGCAGAAGAGTCAGATGATGAAAGAGACGACTGAGCATAAGAGAATTCAGATCTCGTTTATTTCAGACACAATCAGAGATGTAGAGGAGGTGATGGCAGCTGATGATGTCACATTTTTACAGGTAAGAGCCATCAACTGTAAAATGTGTCTGTATTTTCTTAAGAATCCCAAGTAGCACTTTTGTTTATGAAAATGTATTGGTTTTATGTTTTCATCAAACTAATTAATGATTAATACAAGGAGGGCAGGGCAAACGAGGTGTTTGCATAGTCAGGCCTGTGGGTTGATTGGAGGTGGAGAGAAATATTACGTGAGGAGTGATGGAGTAGAGGGGGATGTATTAACAGAATAAATCCAGTACTTTTCAACATGTATATATTTTTTTTGATCATATATTTCTCCTTCCTCTCCCAGAAATACAACAGCACAAAGGAAAAGTGAGTGATCTCTCTCTCTCTCTCTCTCTCTCTCTCTCACACACACACACACACACACACACACACTAGCATTCAATTTATTTGTATTTCATATTGGCATGAAGAAAAAGTCTGCTTAAGTCCATCAACTGCAGCCCTGACTTCTGAATGTGATTGCAGTGCATGGGTGCAACTGGGACCAACGGGGATCTCAGGAGCTCTGATTGATGTTGCAAAACATCTAGGCAACCTGATGTTTAGTGTCTGGGAGAAGATGCAGAAGATTGTTCAGTACAGTAAGTCCTGGAATAAACCCATACATGACCATTCATTTCAGAGCCAAGTCAGAAGTAGCACAGGACTGCAGAAATGTATGGTTTTGTAAATGAGGGTGGGTGTGTGTGTGTGTGTGCGCGCGCAGGGGATTGGTGATCAATGTTGAGGTGCTTTGTCTTTGTTTGTGTGGTTATATTCTCTATCTTGTTGCTGAAGTTCTACTCACTCACCTTTACACCTGTATGTAATGTTTGTCTTGAGAGTATTTGAGAATTCCTTGTTCCTACTATAACTCATATCCTTCTTCATTTTGCAATCAGAAGGCATCATAACTCATGATCAAGGTACCATGCGCATCGTGATTTCATGACTGATGTTCATGACTTTCATGTCTTTTTCTGCCTTCCTATGCCTCTGTAGCGCCTGTGACCCTGGATCCCAACACTGCACACTCATCTCTCATCCTGTCTGACGATCTGACCAGTGTGAGGTACATTCCTGAAAACAACAAAGATCATGATGACAACTGTGAAGAAAACCATGGTAGCGGCAGTGCAGAAGGCATTGTGGATGACAATAAAGGAAGTTGTGTTAAGAGACAGAAGCTACCTAATAACCCTGAGAGGTTTAAATCGTGCGCCTGTGTTCTTGGGTCTGTGGGCTTTAACTCAGGGACTCCGTGTTGGGATGTGGAGGTTGGGGACAATAAAGACTGGTGTGTGGGTGTGATGACAAAGTCTGCCTTGAGGAAGGGAGCTTATGACAATGTTGAGAATGTAGAACTTTGTATGTACTATTTTGACGGTAAATATAGAACATTCACTACTCTACAGCCCATAGTGAAGCAGAAACCTCAGAGGATCAGAGTGCAGCTGGACTGGGACAGAGGAGAGCTGACATTCTCTGACTCTGATACCTACACACACTTGCACACCATAAGACACGCTTTCACTGAGACGGTGCTTCCATACTTTAACGTTGACTGTGAACTCTTTCCACTCAAGATCCTTCCAGTGAAGGCTTCAGTTAGAATAGAACAGAGAAGATAGTTTCTGTCACTAGGAGGAGATACTTATGCCATTAAAAAATATGCAGAGATTTTGTTAGCAATACTGACGTTCACTTCAGTGACCTACTGTGACAGAATTTGTAGAAGGAGTGTGAATGAATGGTTCTAGGGTTTGGGGTGTTCGCACATGTAAATCTTAAATGTTCAATTATTTGTTTCGGATTGAATTGAATGAAAATTTATTTAGGTTTCAGATGAAATGGAAAAAAAATCTTGCCTGGTCAAAGAGGAAGGACCGACTCACAATCTGTAACACGTTAACCAAAGATTTACCCTCTGCCTTGGTTTGGTACAATTTGGTTTTGTACATTAAAAAAAAAATGTTTATTTTTTATTAGAGGATGTATATTGGACATGTATTCTATATGCGTACCTGTACACTTAATAACACTTGAATGAATTATATTTGGAGAGACCACTAGTGAATGTTTCAGCATGTTTATGGTAAGTATGTGTTTCAGCTGGCCTCAAGTGCAAGTGGTAGATTTATGACGTTTTTGTAATTGTCTGTAATTGTTTTCAATAAAGAAAACAATTGGTTACTCAGTATCAACAGCTATATTTCCTGATCATCATGCTAGCTCTTGGATGGCTGTTCTGCACACCTACTGATGGGTAAATTGAGAGTTTAAATTAACATATCTGCATTGATGAACCAGATGTAGTAAATAAAGATCTGTCACCCTGGCCATCTGGTAAAGGAGAAGACGTTCAAGGTGAGAGGGGGCTGACTGATTGACCACATGCCACAATCCCATGTTACATCGCGCGTGTCGCGTCTGTCAAATCAATCAGTTTGATTGACCACAATCCCACGTTACATCGCGCGCGTCAATCAAACCACTTGTGAACATACGTGTAAGTTGGTTCCTATCAGCTCATTTTTCGAAGATTTCTATTATTTTAATTTAAACAATTGACGAATTCAGCCACCGCGAAATCCCAGCTATGTAGTTGTTGTCGACATTGTATTATTTCTTGTGGGCCTACTTGACGGCTATCCAGCGAGTTAGCAGTAACTTTAGCCATTAGGCTACTTGTTTATGTTTGCATATTGTAAATTCCATCTAGTGATGTAAAGTGGGTTGACTCGTGGAAAAATATTCGTCATGGTCGGTTATTCAAGATGTGTCAAGATAATTGGCCACTCTGGTTTTGGCTACAGATTTGGCTACAGATTTAACGACCCTGGCATTAAACCAGAGTGGATTGATCTTTGGTTTAACGTTAACCTCAGCTGGCCACTGCTGACGGGTGCTAGACTAGCACAACAGTACACTGTCGTTTAAGTCACTTCATGTCAATTTGCATTCTTGGCCAACAAAAAATTATACTAGGATTGAGTCCGTAAAATGTAATTTAATGAATTATTTGATTTAATTCATTGTCTCCAGTGATACGGTGACCCCACTTGTAGGAACTCGTCAGGGCAACATTTCTGGCCACTAACGTTACACCAATTTCATTTATTGGCTAGGCTAACGTTACTGAGTGTCATCCAAGGTTGACATGAACAAGGCCTCCAAGCGGTCATTCACAGAGGAGGATTTCTCCTGTCCTGTGTGTCATGACATCTTCAAAAGCCCTGTCATCATGAACTGCAGTCACAGTGTGTGTCAAGCCTGTCTGCAGCAGTTCTGGGAAATCAAAGCATGCCGAGAATGTCCAGTCTGCAGGAGAAGATCAGCAAAACAGTATCCACCATCTAACTTGGCTTTGAAGAACTTGTGTGAGACCTTCGTAAAGGAGCGAAGTTGGAGAGATTCTGAGCAACTCTGCAATCTCCACAGTGAGAAACTCAAGCTCTTCTGTCTGGACGATAAACAGCCTGTGTGTCTGGTGTGCAGAGACTCAAAGGAACATATGAATCACAAATTTCGTCCTGTTGTTGAGTTAGCAAGTGAATATAAGGTGAAAATGAAGTCTTAATTGAATTAGATTTTATCATACAGTATCCAGTCTTATATCCAGTCTTTTTAAATCTTTGAAAAATATTGAAATATCGCTTTGATCTTTTTTGCATGGCTCCCATACCTTGCGGAAATTAATGTAGCTTCTAATGAGGTGAGGTGTGTGTGTGTGTGTTTGTTTTATTTTTATTATTATTATTATTATTTTTACTATTTCTATTGTAGGAGGATCTGAATGCACAACTGGACAAGCTGAAAGCAAAATTGAAAATATGTCAAGAAAAGAAACTAACCTATGATCAATATGAACTCCAAGTGAAGGTAAAGTCATGAGTTGTATGTTAGCAGTGCTTATCATGCCTTACATAGAGGAAAAATCCAGTACCATTCAACTCATAGCACTGTGTGATGTTTGGGATTACTGAATGTTATCTTTTGGAAAATGTAGAAAAAATGACCGTAAACTGTCAGCTTATGTCAATAAGGCTAAATTAAGTTGAAAGTGCATTTCTCTGACCCTTCAGTTTAGCTGCTGGTTCAATATTCGGTCTAGGTTGTATTACACACTTATTTTTCTGACAGACAGCACTGAGTAACCTCAATGAGTTTAAAGATTTACACCAGATTTTTCCTTTAAGAGTCAGGCCCAGCACACAGAGAGACATATCAAGGAGGAGTTTGAGAAGCTTCACCGGTTTCTACGAGATGAAGAGGCAGCCAGGATAGCTGCCCTGAAGGAGGAAGAGGGGCAGAAGAATCAGATGATGAAGGAGAAGATTGAGAAAATGAGCAGAGAGATATCATCTCTTTCAGATACAATCAGAGCCATAGAACAGCAGATGGGTGCTGATACCATGGCACTTCTGCAGGTAGGATTCCAAAACCAATTGTAGAACTAGACTAGAAACCAGTGTTTCTCAAACTTTTTCAAACCAAGGACCACTTTGCCCAAAAAAGGGAACATTGGCGTTCGCGCTCCTCTCCTAGTCGCATGTTGCTACCCTTTACATTTATACCAAATCAAAAGGCATTTAATAGGCACTTGAGATTTAGAGGTTTTTGATACAAATTACAGGCCTGCCTCATAGTATTCAGTGAACAACTCTTCTTTGACCTTCAAATAATATTGGCGAGAAACGCAAACGACTATATTCACATACCGTATATATTCTTTTGGGAAATCCCCTTGCAGATCACTTGAACTTGCTCGTGGACCACACTTTGAGAACTGCTGATCTGATCTAACCTAGAACCTTTTGGTTTTGAAAATGCATTTGTATGCTTACATGCTTGTAGATGAATAAATTGTTTTTACTCAAATGAATATTTATCATTATGCATTTGTCTTTGCAGAACTACAGTACCCTGGTGGAAAGGTGGGTAAAGCCTCTCCTCCTCACTTGCATGCAGGAATTCAGGGAGTACATTAGATATCTTTTCAAAGTATTTAATTCTAATGGCGTCATATTTTGTGCACTCTGTCAGAAAGTGTATCTCAGTTTCTACCTTTTGTTGTTCGCAGTGGGGGCACAGTCTGCTTTCTTTTGGCAGCCATGTTTGCCTGTGCCTTCCCACTTCTATTGCTAGGTTATGCTCACTGAGTCTGTACTTTGTCAGGGTGGTTCTCAGATTTTTGTCTTGGATATGGGTCAGATAGGGTGCTATTGTGTAATCTCTGTTTAGGGCCAAATAGAATTGCATTTTACTTTGTAGTTTCGTTTGATTTTGCCAATGACTTGTGTGATTTTGTTTTGAAGTTTTTGTAATTTGGTTTATCCTAATTTCAGTTGTTTTTTTGGTTCTGGTCCTGAGGTGTTAGTATGGCGTTAGTATGTGTGGGATTAGTATTAGCTGAACTCAGACTCAGGACCAGCTGAGTGAGGGGACTGTATCCTTTGCTCAACTCCTGGTATTGCAGAGCTTTAAAATGGTATGAGTGGTATGGTTCTCTCTCTCTCTCTCTCTCTCTCTCTGAATATTATTCCAGAGCCCAGTGCACACAACAGGATCCAGAGAAGATTTCAGGAGCTCTGATCAATGTGCAAAAGCACGTGGGCAACCTGAAGTTCAGAGTCTGGGAGAAGATGAAAGATATTGATATTGTTCAGTACAGTAAGTAGTACCTGCGTTACCTTTCCTGCCACTTGGCTACACCACTGTAATGGCCGTCAGTCTCATCCTCATTACAAATCACTTGTCCTTTCTCTGTGCAGCCTCCGTCACTCTGGATCCCAACACTGCAAACCCAATAGTCACCCTGTCTGAGGATCTGACCAGTATGAGAGTGGGTGATAAGAGACAACAGCTTCCTGATAACCCTGAGAGGTTTCAGTATTATGCCAGTGTTCTGGGCTCTGAGGGCTTTAACTCAGGACTTCATTCCTGGGATGTGGATGTGAAAAGCAATGCTGACTGGGTACTGGGCGTGATGACAGAGTCTCACCAGAGGAAGGGAGATTACTACTCTAAGAATGGACTGTGGTACGTCAAATATACACTTATAAAGTGTATAGCGCAGGCCCCACCACAGCCCTGCATTGACATCAACGTGAAACAGAGACCCCAGAGAATCAGAGTGCAGCTGGACTGGGACAGAGGAAAGCTCTCATTCTCTGATCCTGATAATAAGATAACTCTACACACTTTCACACACACTTTCACAGAGAGAGTGCGTCCATACTTTGCCTCTATCCCTCTTCTAAAGATCATACCAGCAAAACCTGTCATAGTCTTCATACAGTAGCACATGTAGGATAAGGTGGTAGTTGGTGGATGTAGAGGGGCAGATTAAAGATAAATTGCGTGTTCATACGTATCTGTTTCTATGATAAACTACTCTCTTTTTTTTGTTGTTGGAGTAATTAGTTTTGAGTAGCATTCTAAAATTGATTTTCAAAGACTCGATTGTCTTCATAGACACACACACACAAAGCCGCAATTGACCTTGTCATGTGATTTCTAAACCGAGCCCAATAAACCGGATTCAAAGTTGATTGATTGTTTTTGTTTTGTATAAGGGTAACTGATCCCGAGGTCTCTCTCTCTCTCGTCCCTGCGCGCGCGCGCGCGCACACACACACACACACACACACACACACACACACACACACACACACACACACACACACACACACACACACACACACACACACAAGCAAGCATGTACAATGCTCACTATGAAGCAACTTTCTCTGAGGTAATACCACACATAATCACTGAAGGACAGTTTGTTTGACTTGGATGAGTAACTGAGCAAAGATAATTGAATAGCCTACTGCACCATTCACTGTAAATTTTGTTTTGAAGTTTTAACGTGCTAGGTGATCTTCTCTTATGTTCCATGTGTGTCACCATTATTGAAAAAAAGTAATTTTAAGTGTCGGCACACAGTGGGCTATGGGCTTATTTCACACTTGAACATGTGGTAAACTGAACATTCTATCATTGAAATGCATTGAATTTATCCCTTTTTCTGATTTAAAATGGGTAGTAACATTTACAAATATGTCTAAATTCACTTTCTTTCAAGTAATGGAAAGCCCACAAATTGGGAAATACTGAATAGATGGGAGCTTTTAGAATATACATGCACAAAAATGTAAAACCACTTCTATTCAGGACTTTACCATTTGTGGACTTCATATGTGCACTATTTGAAAGAAAGTGAATTTAAACATGTTTGAAAAAATATTATA
The DNA here is from genome assembly GCA_027497455.2 of Sardinella longiceps. Taxonomy (NCBI): domain Eukaryota; kingdom Metazoa; phylum Chordata; class Actinopteri; order Clupeiformes; family Clupeidae; genus Sardinella; species Sardinella longiceps. Next base: position 15,453,250 of record JAODXP020000016.1, on the reverse strand, counting down.
TTATTACCCATTTTTCAAGTCAGAAAAGGGGATACATTCAATGCATTTCAATGATAGTTAACTGAACATTCTATCATGGAATGGTTTTAGAATCTCGAATGTTCAGGTGTTAAAAAAAGCAGTGGGCCTAATAAATGCCAAACGATTAGCTCATTAACCTTTTCCGCTGCTACAGTACTTTATCGTTTTGACAGTCCTACGAGAGCCTTGCAAGTAAAGCGAGATGCTTCTCGAGCCTTGGCCCCACCCGTTCTCCTCCCTGTTTTAGTTTTTCAGTTGAGTCATTCAAAGGATTCGGTGATGGTAGGCCTACATGTGAGGTGAATATGGAAATGAATCTATAGAGTATTTTCTAAACGAATAGCATGGACATCTCCAGATTTTCTGTATGTAGTCTTAGCGAGATTATGGATTTACCTTTTAACTAGGAAACATTAATCCAGTAGGCTACCAATGCGTGACTTGGCAGAGTGGGGCCAGAGCGGTATAGAATGCTTTGAGTGGCAACTACAGCTCGCTGCGGCCCGCGGGAAGGCGAGGCTTGACATCAAGCCCCGCCCCCATCAAGGACGAGTGCATTCTGGGAATGAAAATACGTCACCAAAACGTCACCTCCACTCAAACTAGGAAGTAGTTCAATTCCCGCTGTTATCGTTATCTCAACATTAGTATCGCAGGTTTTAACAGATGCACGTCTTTATATTGAAACAGTGCGACATTACTTACGTGTTGTTACATATGATAAGCTACGTTATTGTTTTTTTTTTTTTACACGTAACTGAAGTGATAATAATAATAATCTTTATTTATATAGCACTTTTCAAAAGCAAAGTTACAAAGTGCTGTACAAAAAAGAAAAAGAAATAAAATTAAGATGTGTAGGTCATTCAGCAGAAGACCAGGTCTTTTAAAAGGAGAGAATGTTAATAAAACAATCAAAAGACAACTTATTTGAACTGAACATTAGTAATGGAAATAAATAAATAAAACAAATATGTTAATGTCTAAATAAAACTTAACTTAACTCTGAAATAAAACTTAACACTAAAATAAATCTTACCTCAGAAATGAATGGTAGGAGACGATGCTTCTGGATAATGTACCCAAGAGGAAGGATAAATAAAATAAAATTGGTCCTAGAACTGACCCGAGGTACGTGTGGCGTTACAACAAAATAGTAGTCTATGATGGTCGGCTATATTGTAATAGGCCCATTTGTACTTGGCGACTCCAATTAAGTTTTTTTTTTTAAATACACACACTTCAACAAATAACTATAATCATTCTTTTGATGCATGTCACCCTCATAACTTCCGAGACCTCAACACTGAGTAAAACGCATTTTAATAACACATTGCAGTAAAATCAAACATTACAATCAGTAAATCACACACACAAAGAATTTTTTTTTTTTTCAATGTGCACTTTTAATGGTAGGAATATCTCAATTGAATTTAATAAAGTAAATATTTCTAGTTTGAGACAAGGAGGTACACTGTAGGAGGAAGTGCATCTCTTATCTACCTCCCCTGTGTATTTTAAGGTCAGTCCACATTGTGGACACACCACTCTGTCTTTAATCTTACGCCTAGACGGTGGAGGTGGAGGCTGCAGGGCAGAGCCAGTGGTGGAGAGCGAAGGCTGCGAAGACTGCAGGGCAGAGCCAGTGGTGGAGAGCGAAGGCTGCGAAGACTGCAGGGCAGAGCCAGTGGTGGAGAGCGAAGGCTGCAGGGCAGAGCCAGTGGTGGAGAGCGAAGGCTGCGAAGACTGCAGGGCAGAGCCAGTGGTGGAGAGCGGAGGCTGCGAAGACTGCAGGGCAGAGCCAGTGGTGGAGAACGAAGGCTGCAGGGCAGAGCCAGTGGTGGGAGAGACGAAGGCTGCAGGGCAGAGGCAGTGGTGACGAGCGGAGGCTGCAGGGCAGAGCCAGTGGTGGAGAGCGAAGGCTGCGGAGGCTGCAGGGCAGAGCCAGTGGTGGAGAGCGAAGGCTGCGGAGGCTGCAGGGCAGAGCCAGTGGTGGAGAACGAAGGCTGCGGAGGCTGCAGGGCAGAGCCAGTGGTGGAGAGCGAAGGCTGCGAAGACTGCAGGGCAGAGCCAGTGGTGGAGAGCAAAAGGCTGCGAAGGCTGCAGGGCAGAGCCAGTGGTGGAGAGCGAAGGCTGCGAAGGCTGCAGGGCAGAGCCAGTGGTGGAGAGCGAAGGCTGCGAAGACTGCAGGGCAGAGCCAGTGGTGGAGAACGAAGGCTGCAGGGCAGAGCCAGTGGTGGAGAACGAAGGCTGCAGGGCAGAGGCAGTGGTGACGAGCGGAGGCTGCAGGGCAGAGCCAGTGGTGACGAGCGGAGGCTGCAGGGCAGAGCCAGTGGTGGAGAGCGAAGGCTGCGGAGGCTGCAGGGCAGAGCCATTGGTGGAGAGCGAAGGCTGCGGAGGCTGCAGGGCAGAGCCAGTGCTGGAGAGATGAGCACCTAAATGTTGCTCAAAGTGATCTCTTCTAATTATCGTTGCATTACAATGAACACAATGAAAATGCGCTGATTTCCTACATGCTTTGCCGCATTTGCAGATGAAGACTCCTGAAAAAAAAAAAAAAAATACAGAAGTAGGTATTAATCATAGACACTATCTAAGCATACATGCACGTGATAATCCAATAGTTTAAGCATATTTTTATGCATACATCACTTGGCCATAGGGGGTGGGTGGGTGGGTGGGGGGTTAATTAATCCCAGCCAAAAAAAAAAAAAAAAAATGAAGGGCATTGTCCATCCCATTAAACCCTACCTTTATGCTGCACAGCAAGCTTGAAGTGATTGTTCAAGTGCAGATGCTTTTGATGCAAAAGTTGGCAGCTATACATGCAGCAGGGGCATTTATAAGAACCACTCTGCCAGAATGATCCTGGGTCTGGGGGGCCATCAAAATGTGTAGGATGCTGAGGAATACAAATACAGTTAGACCCTATGACACCAAATTTCTTTTTTACCAATCCAATAGTAGTAGCACTCATTTCACTTTTCCCCTCTAATGTGAACATTACGCTTTAAGTCTTTGATGTGACTATTACTCCAACATTATCAAACCCTTTATATCATCACCTTTTGGCGTCTTCATAATTAAAAACGATAAAATATAAATATCAGTGCTTTGCTACAGATAAAGCATTGAGAAACACCGACCGTCTAAGTTAGCACAGGTCATTATGACCTCCACCGTAGCACTAGCTGCTACACAAAATAGATGGCCATTACAGTAACGTTAACATTGGGTCATGTTTTTAACTCTCAGTTTTCGCTGAGGGGAAGCTGGAGTTTAAGACACCAAAGCGACCAGCCTATATTTAAAAAAAACATCATTTTCGATTTTGTAATACACATACTAATGGGTAAGAGAGGGATAAGAAGATAAATTATTATTAACATTCATGAGCCTGTCTAGCTTTTAACAAGACCAGCTTTTAACAACACCACGGAACATCGCCATCAGTCAAATAATCCGAGACTACTAATTTTTAATTTACTTCAATTCTATATGACATAATTGCAACGTTTTTCTTCGATTAAACATATCCGTGCATGATACTTACCGCCATCGAAAACGTAGTCTTAACTAAACTACTAATTAATTATGCTGGGGAAATCAATGCCGTTCCGTTTCTACTTCGCCGTTCGCGGGCTTTTCCTTCTTCTTCACAGAATGCACTCGTGCTTGACGTGGGCGCGGCCAGAGTGGTAGGGGCGCGGCTTGATGACAAGCCTCGCCTTCCCGCAAGTCGCAGCGAGACGCTTCTCTTGAGTGGGGCTAGCCGGGCTTGCCGCGCTAGCCTCACGCCATTGGGTTTGAGATTAGAGTTTATTACTGCTGTATGGGCAATACTATACTCTTTGGTATGCGTACCTATAACTAAACTGAAAGTTACTTTTAGCTACATTAAAGTCAGCAAACTAGGTTTTACGCCATTGTTATTTAGGTTGCTGGACACTTGGCACACTCTTTACGGATTAGCAGAAACGAGGGGGTAAAGCTAAACTTTCATTTCAGGCTTTTCTGGGTTTTAAAGGCAGTTAAGTGACAAACCTGGGTAAACTAAGATGGCTATGGTGGTAATGTTATTGCCAGGGCATTTCCAAGCTAAGAGAACGAACAGAGATTGAAACTAAACAGTTGAATATTTTTGGTGTCTTAAAAGTTGGTAATGGAACTGTTAGCACGTTACCATTTCATACTCTGCAGTGCAAAAACTCTGGTTTGCCAAGTTGTGGCAACTTTTACTTTCACATTTGGTGTGGCCTACTCTACCAACATCAATTCTCGTCCAAGAGCAGTAAAACTATTGAACTAGCAAACTATGACATTGTACCAAACAAGGCAGGGTGTTAAACATTATTCCATTGACCCTTTGGCGAGCTCTACTCTTAACTTATTAGGAGGCAATCAACAGCTCGAGTCCCGAGCTAACGCTACCTGTGGAGACCCCTGAAATCAGGTGTATCCTACTTTCAATGCTGATGATATATCTAATCACACATCCATCTATTTATGTAGCTAAGCATGCTAGGTAAACTGTTACGATAGGATACAGTGTTTTGACAGAATGGTTTGAAGTATTTGTGGCTGTTTCTTTTTTTAGAATGGAGAAAAGCGTGTTAGGTTTAGCAATGTGGTTGTCCCTCAGAGCTGCTTATAGTCCTACTGCATTTCAGACATTAACTTTAAATTGTTTAACTGTGTTCTTCCTGTCCACTTTAGACACAAAGTTATTTGCCTGACACAGATCACCAGTTGACCACAAGGCGAAAATTCTAGCTGGAATCAGTGACTTGAGAAAATGGCCTGCAAGCGGTCATTCACAGAGGAGGATTTCTCCTGTCCCGTATGTCATGACATCTACAAAAACCCCCTTATCCTGAATTGCAGTCACAGTGCATGTCAAGCCTGTCTGCAGCAGTTCTGGGAATCCAGAACATGCCGGGAATGTCCAGTCTGCAGGAGAAGATCAACAAGGCTGCATCCGCCATCTAACTTGGCCTTGAAGAATCTGAGTGAGACCTTCAGACTGGAGAAAAGTCAGAGAGATTCTGAGCAACTCTGCAGTCTCCACAATGAGAAATTTAAGCTCTTCTGCCTGGATGATAAACAGCCTGTGTGTCTGGTGTGCAGAGACTCAAAGGAACATATGAATCACAAATTTCGCCCCATTGATGAGGTAACACCTGAATATAAGGTAAGGTTTTTTTAATCCCGCTCAATTGATTCTAATTTAAAACTATTTTCAATATCATTGCTGCTCCACACTTAAATGGCACCATGTGTAATATTGTGCAATGTGCAATAAGTTTTAAAAACAGGTGATTATAGCACCAAACCATTATTCTTTTTTTACAGGCGGAAATAAAGGCACAGCTGGATAAGATTAAAGACAACTTGAAAGCACATGAAAAAAATCAGCAAACCTATACTGAGATAGGACAACACATTAAAGGGGGCCTAGAACACGTTTTTCTGACTATTGGAAACTGTTCCTTGACCCATTTTATACCACATAATTTTTTTTCGGGGGCTGAAAATGACCTAGGAGCCATGCAAAGTGAATTACAAGAACCCTATGCATTAGGGCTGCACTGAAATGACTTGTTTTCCCCGCCCACTCGGCGAATTCATGAATATGCAAATAGCTGCTCGCTGATTGGCCAGCTCCCCCCATGACGCTGAGAGCTGGACACAGCTGAAAACTCCGTGAAACAGCAGCGATAACTTTCGATATCGACAAGAAAGGATCTGAGACGATTCGCACAACCTTCCATGTTTGAACCTGAATCGACAGAAACTTCAGATGTTGAAGAGGAACCAGTTCGCCAGCGAGATTGAGGTTTGAGTGGTAAGTGTCACGAAGATTTTCTAGTTCAGTTAGTAGCCTAATAACGCTAGCATAGCTTTCCCCATCTGGAAACCAGCATAGCTTATGCTCCTAGCAACTATTCTTTTGTTATGCACACATAGGCCAATTTACAGCTGCCAACATGCCAATTTACAGCTGCCGACACATATCATACAAGTATTTTTGTATAACCAATTGACCGATCCCAAGCCCCGCCCATCTATTGTTACGTATAGCTACCTCGGACAAGTTTGGCCAAAACCAGCGTGCCTGGAGCTGGAAATGCCTGTGTAAATACGTTCACTTGTGATGGCTTTCGGTTCAGATAGCCTGAATGTTATCGTTTGAAAATGTGAACAGCAATAAAAAAACAGTAGACAACGTGATGGGTTCGTCTCTGTGAATGTTCACCGTTTCCCTATTTCGGATTATTTCGATTTTGACAGGTCAGAGGGGAAAAGTTAACCTAGCCAGCCTAAAGTTAACCTAGCAAGTTGCTAGATGCCTACAAAGCATACAAGCGAAATTGCATTCCTAGCAACTTTCTCAAAGTGTCAAGTAATTTTTCTGGATGGGGATGACATTGTATGCCTATGTGTTTATAAATAAGTTGATGTTTTACACTGAATCTGCTGCATAGCCCACCCCATGTAGCCCATCTTTGAATGTAGGCTAATGTAAGCTAATGTAGGTAATACTCCTACTTAGCTTCGTGTAAACTTTCAAAACTATTTATCTGTGAGTGTAAAATGTGTAAAAGCCTTACGTTAACTCTCGATTCTTCTTGTGATGTTAGACCTAACGTTAGTTAGCGGCAAAGTCCTTCCTTTAAATGGTCTGATCAGACGTCACCTAACGTTACTGTAGGCTCTCCTTGGGGGAGGCTGGTTGATAAGCTAATGATTGTCATGATTGAGGTTAACACACAGTGTCAATATAAGCACAGGCTTTGGGAGAGAACATTTGTGTTGAGGGTAAAAAAAAATATTAATAACATCGCCGTCACTATCAATGATGCTGTAACATTAAAGCAGATCATTGTCCGTCGTCTCCATCTCTCATGATAGCCTACGGGGCTGCAACTTTGCGTAAGCCTATTCGCCGTATTCATTGATTATTTGTTTGTTTTATTACAATTACATGAGCCATATCCATGCAAAGTTTGACCTTGCTTAGCAGGTTGAAGAGAGCCGAGGCTGGCTGAGGCTACTTCTTGTATGAATGGCAGGCATGACCTGAGCGAATTGGCGAGGGTAAAAAAAAAAAAAAACCTTCCCTCACATCCATAGCAAGTAAGCTTTTGGTCTTAGAGGTCCCCAAACACATTATTCCACCGTTGTGATAATAGATTACACCTTATTTTCAAGACAAAGCTGCAAGTCTCATAGTCTACTATTATGCAGGGAAGGGAGAAGTTGTCCGAGGTTGTCCGAGGTTCGCTGCGGGCCCTATTGTGACATGGTGAAAATGGGCGGGGCTTGGGATCGGTCAATTATGCGAGCGGTATGTTGGTTTCCAAGACTATAGCCATCACAAGTTAGCAATATCATTGTTTACAGTGCTATCGCTCTGTCCTAAGTAGTTACCACGGTGTAACACGAACTCAGAGCAGATTACTCTATGCAGGAGTAGGAATAATTTCCTTACCAGTTTACCAACTTACTTTGCTAAGTACCTATGGTGTGGCTGTGGCTTACAAAATGCAATGGATATCTGCCAAGTGGACCGTAGCCCCATGACACAATTGGAGGAATGGAAAGTTATGTAGGCTACATGATATTTTAGACAAGTTTGTTATTAGTAAGATAGAATGGCAATAGAAATTGTACACAATGTCTCAGAGCAAATAAACTTTATTTGTACAAATATACACACAATTGTGCTCATCAACAGAAATGAAAAACTAATCCCGCTAATCCATCCCCACCCCCATGTTGCAACGTGTCATTTCTACAGACAATCTACAGACACTTGGCCTACAGATGGTTCGTGAACTGGTGCTAGGACTCTCGGCAGAAGTGGTGATGCCCTCCTGTGTCGTGCTACGCATACGGAGGGAGTTTCCTGAAGCTTCAGGGCAGTACACCGGCTGCAGACCTTCCCTTGAATGAAGCGGACACGTGTGCAGCTACAACTTCATCCAAGTCAGGTCTTCCATACTGGGCTGAGGTACAGGAATCTGCTTCAACACATCAACAAAAGGCTGGGGATCAAGGAGAACTTGATTGAAGACCAGATGAATGAAGACGTAGTCTGTGGAGTGCAAAAACAGAACATTACATATTTGCTTATTTTTTTCTTTGCACTTTTATAAAAAATAAAAATAAACAATTGTTCCACAATCTATTACACTTACAAATTGTTGGCTCGGACTTCACTTGTTTCACGGTGTGTCCTCCCCTCTTGGCCTTTGGGAACACAAGGCTATACACCATCTTCCCCTTTGAGGTCTTCTTTTGCTGTTGATCTGCATTCTCATTGTAGTGCATTGCGGCAAGATAACCTGTAAAGGTAAAATGTGGGTGGGGGGGGGGGGGGAGGAAGAGAAAGACTTTCAAAAAATGGGCACACAGTGATAATGCTGCAAATGACAAGCACATTTTTGGGTCAAACTTAGTCATGCTATTAGTGTTACAAAAATCTCTTCAGAGGAAAGTAACATGTTCAGGAAGTAGTTAGGGTATGTACATACCATACTGATAGGAGTCCGCTGCAAGCTTCTTGGTTGTAAAGACCCGCTCCAATCAGTTCATTGCAGGATTCCCTAAGAGGAGTGAATTAGAAGAGGATTTGTTATTACATATATGAAGTACAGTCAATATGTACAACTCACACCATGCTTATCCAGTAAATATTGTGGTTTAGGATACTGACCTGGTTTCAACCACTTGTTGGGGTCTTCTGATACCTAAACTTCTCAGCCCCAGAAGATCAACCAACAGCACACCAGTAAAGGGTTGACGATGCTTCTATTCCACTTCAGTCTCTTTACAAAAATCGATCCAGCTTCTTAGTCAACCCTAGATAATGGCAAAAGACAATAGTTATTGGAGGTAACAAACATGGTAAACATATTCCAGATCTTTACATGCAAAAACTATAACACCTTTTGCCATGTGCCACACATCATAGTGTGCGAGATTTCACTGGTGTAGATGTAAAAGGCAGAGAGACTGTGGTGCCAAAATCTACACTCTGGTTTGTCACTGTTGCCTGTATGCCTGAAAGATAATTATAATATTCTTTGAAAGTGTTGACTGTTGAATACCCTGTGTCAAGCAATATCTTACAAGAGAAGCCATCTTACCATCAGTCACACGTTTAGGCTCATAGTAGCCTACATTTCACACACATTTCCAAAACAAAAAATATTTACAGCTATGCAGCAAGCCTGCGAGCTAATAGGCATTTTTTTTGTAACTTCACAAGCAGGAGTCACGGCAAGGCTACTTGGGACAGAGTTCAAACCTATAATGCCAAAGATCAAGTTTACCTTTACTCCGAGGGTGAGATGCCAGTGTTCTTGAGGAGAGCTGCGTAGACACACATTTAGGGGCATCTGTTTGACAGGAAGCTTCCACTGAGCCTGGCAGTAGCTGTGATGCACTCCTAAATGTAAATAAACACACACACACACACACACACACACACACACACACACACACACACACAATTCAATCCGATTAAAAAGGCTATAGCAAGCACCACAATAGCGCGATACCAATCGTGTAGATGTTAGCAAATGTTACATTCTGTCCGAGCCAGAGCAAGTTCTCATTCTGCAACGTTATAAGGTTTACGCAAACATATGTGCCCATTTAGATCAACAGTTCACAGAAGGGTAAATGTCAGTAAACTACCAATTCGTTGTGCTAGGTATTCACACACAAAAAATATCTAAAACCATGCCATATACAGGTAGCTAACGTTAGCATATATAAACACAACTAACATGCTAACGACACGAACTACTCGCTTAGATAAGTAGATAAGAGGAAGACTAATTTACTTACGGTTGATGGTTGTGTTGGTAAAGTCGTCGGTACAGCTCATCTGTTGAGTGTCGTTGTGTAAAGCCAGCTTGATGATACTGTCCATGGTTTGAAATGGAGTTCGGAGTGAAATGAGTAAATAGCCAACCTCGGATTGAGCTGTTTTTATAGATGAAAATCAACCACTGTCACCGACAACTCGCTTCTTGTGGAAACCTGTGCAAAGTCCTCACATTGCCATTACATCCTAGAACGTTGCATGCGTGCTCAGACATCCTTATAACTATATTTCTCTTATCAAACGTAGTCGTTAGCCGTTTTCTCAAGCTAGCTGGCTATCGCTTCTGGCCTTATTTATATGCCTACCCCCAGAAAGGGGTTGGGTTATGCAAATTTAGTTGGTGGTCAGTGGGTGGATCCAAGAGGGTCAGAGCTCCTCTCACGGACCATTCAGACGGGGCGGCAGGCCGACGGCAACGCTCGGCGTTAACGCTCACATTAGCCAGTCATGTCGTGCAATTTCTGACGCTCTGTTCTGATAGGCCACCGCTTGCCTACCGCTTCGAGGGCAGTCCTGGCGCTTGGTTCACCTTCCGGCAAAAGCTGTCAACTATTCTCCGCCGGAATGACGAGCAAGCGGCAGCCTATCAAATGTTCTGTGTACAAAGTTGCCGTGACAGACGATAGCAAATCAAAAAGTTCCTATGCAAATAAAGGCCAGAGACGCGGTTTTCAGAAGCTTTAAAATGGATCTCGAAGAAAAAATAATAATTGCCGTGGCCAACAGGCCTATAATTTATGATTTAACGCTCGAAGAGTATAGAAACACCTCAGAAAAAAATCGGGCATGGGAAGAGGTGGCATTGGAAGTGGGTGCTGATGGTATGCGTTCCTCTATTTCACCTATTTTGCCGTCCACCGTACATATATTAAGATTTCGGATGCAAAGCTTCTAGACTACGTAAAAACTACTAAGTTTTTTTGTCCAATTCTAGGCCTTGTTTAGGCTAAGAGCATTTAACATAACTGTAAAAACCTACATTGTGTTGCATAATTTAATTTCCTTTGTGTTAGCCTATGAACTCCATGCAAATTGGCATCTGAAGTCTTGTTGCTCTCTCCTTCTGTTTTGTTTCTCTTTTTGGGATATAACCGATGGACAAATACAAGAGAAACTGCACTGAACCACAACACTACATTCAAACATTGTCTTTTTTGGGATTCTGACTCGGCCAACTCCGCAACTCTTCAAGCACTCTTCTTCTGTGTTGTTTTCACATTATTGGGATATAACCGATGGACAAATACAAGAGAAACTTTGGCGGTGAACTGAACACCATCACATCACTACAGTCAAACACTCTCTTTTTTTGTGTAATTCTGACATGGCCACCACTTGGGGTTGTAGCAGGGCCTAATGGACAGGCGAAGATTTGCATTCACACTGAAATACTCTGTTTTCCTCACTTTGAAATCACTCTGTTTCACTCTATGTTCTTTACCCATGTCTTAATAGGCCTAGCCCACTGACCGGTAGCCTAATTATCCTTCATCCATTCCATGTGAAGTGTAATCAGAATTTCCTTTGGGATAAATAAAGTTGTCACGCTATCTTATTGCCTGTACAGTGTGTTTGCCACATTTCTGAAAGTGTTGTGTTTTATTAGTGCTGACTTGCCACACAAAGTGGAAGTCCTTGAGGGACAGGCACAGAAAGGAGAGGAAGAAGGTAATGGAGGCGAGGCGAAGTGGGGCAGGGGCTACGCGAGGTAGACCTTGGCGTTTCTCGGCAATGATGGGGTTTTTAACCCCATTTTTATTGTCTAGAGAAACGTCAAGCAATATCTCGCGTAGACCCTTGCCCCAACAGGACCCCAACCCCTTGGACTTTCTGGTGGAAGCTGCAGCCAGCAGGCACCCCCTGGCCCCCACAGACCCAGTCACAGAGGGCACTCACCAGCACCCACCATGGACCACTGGCATCACCCCTCTGGCATCCACCTGCACCGACCATCACCAAGCACCAACAACGACCACTGACTTCACTCCTCCTAGACCCACCACTGGCTTCACCACTCCTGGCTTCACCACTGACTTCACCCCCCCTGGACTCACCACTGGCTTCATCCCTCCTGAACCCATTGACTTCACCCCCCCTGGACCCACTGGCTTCATCCCTCCTGAACCTACTGACTTCACCCCCACTGGCTTCATCACTCCCGAACCCACTGACTTCATCACTCCTGAACCCACTGGCTTCATCACTCCTGAACCCACTGGCTTCATCATTCCTGGACCCACCTGCACTGACCATCACCCAGCACCAACTACCACCACTGCCACCCCTCCTGGACCCACCACTGGCTTCACCTGCACCTTCTCCACTGACGCACCGGGACCCAGCACCCTCACCTTCCAGACACCAGAACGCACCCCACAGCCCCACACAACCATGCACCTGCTGCACCGTCCTCCACCATCCCTGGGGAGGAAGCGGAGGGGGAGCATGACCCCTTTTGAAAGGGGCTTCCTTAGCATCATTAGGCCCCTGGCCCAGCGGCCCCTTTCTGCTCCCCCTCCCCCACCTCAACCCCCTCTCCATCTCCCCCACCTCCTCGCCCCCTCCTCCCGCTCAGGACAATGAGGATGAGGCATTCCTCCAGAGCCTCTTGCCCACGATGAGCCGGCTTTCCCAGGCCAGGAGAGCCAGGCTTAGATATGACATTCATCGCCTTGTGTACGAGGCTGAACTGGAGGAGTTGCAAAACTAGTTTCTTTGTATTTTTTTTTTTTTTTTTTTTGGGAAGGGGCCATCACATTATGGGGTGACAATAAAAATATCTTTCACAGTTATTATTTGAGGCCTGTTCATTTTGTATGTTATTGTAACCTATAGGGGTTCTGATAGTTGCATGCACTAGTAACCTTATCCGCTAGCCCACCTGCAGTGCGATGAAAAAGATCAAGCAATGCTATTTGTAGTTCACCCCTGATAGTCGCTGTTGTTGTCCTGACACTAATCACACATTAATGGAGGAAAAAAAACTGAGGATGTCACAAATGTAATTCCTTCTCCATTATTCTACTATAGCAATTGGGAAAATCGCTTGCTCAGGGCAGAATGATCAATCACTAATCAACTTTCCAAAATCTTAAAAATGTGAATGCTTCACTACCACAAAGTAGCTAATTGTGGAGCGGTCATTTACATTTACATTACATTTACATTTAGCGGACGCTTTTATCCAAAGCGACTTACATTTGTCACCTATCTATTACTTCAGGGGAAGTCTCCCCTGGAGCAACTTAGGGTTAAGTGCCTTGCTCAAGGGCACAACGGTGGTGGCCAGGATTCGAACCCACAACTTCCAGACTGCACTAGCACACTAGTCAGGCTTCTTAACCACTATGCTACCACCACACTCAATTTACCCAATTTTTTTTTTTTTTTTACCAAAACCACACAATTTGATTAACAAATTAACTTAACTCTGTTAAGCTGGTAGACATAAAAATAAATAAATAAATAAATAAATAAAAATTAAAAGAAGAACTCTAATCAGTGGTTCTCAAAGTGTGGTCCGCAAGCAAGCTGAAGTGATCCACAAGGTAAAAATGTGCATTTAGTGTATTTCTCACTGAAATAATTTCAAAGCCACATAGCAGTTGTTCAATGACTACTATGAAGCGGTCCTCAGTTGGAGATCCACTGCTCTAAATGAACAAACTGGCGATTAAGGGAAGCCTTGGCCTAATTAGTCACTCCACACACAAGCAAAGAAGGTAATGGGTTCAACTTTATTAAATCCAATGCTGCATAAAAAAGACTGTTGAAGACACAATAGTGTGTGAGCAGGGGGTGTAGGTTCTTGATCCTTGAGCATCTAAGATAGCCAGAAGTGTTTCCAGGGAGAGGGGAAATGCTGCACCTGTGTAAATGGAAAATGACAATCAAGCACATGATAAAAGCAACAAAATGACCAGTAATGACCATGACTAATGACCTCTTGCTTGTTTACAGGCATTTGGAATATATGCTTTAGTAAGATGATGTGGGTAGCTCTTAAAAGAGCCTTTGATGGTGAAAGGTGTTCTACACCCTCGGCTGCCAGGCCACTGCACCCTCCTGATTGAAGTGGGCACAGTAGGTCTGCCGCAGCTGGATGGCAGTGCGCCTGATGTCACATGCGCGCCTCCTTGGTGCACTGGGACGGGCTGATGAAGTTGCAGGAGCAGCAGGATGTGGGGTGTGTGCTGGACTCGCTCTTGCCAGCGTCTTCAGTCGGAGGAAATTGTGCAAGACACAAGTGGCCTTGACGCAGACCTCGGCAACCTCAGGGCTGGTTGTGATCACCCGCCGGTATATCCGCCACCTGGATGACAGGATGCCAAAGGCACACTCCACCACTAACCTTGCTCGGCTGAGGCGATAGTTAAACACCCTCCTCTCCAGAGAAAGGTGTTGCCCAGGGAAAGGCCGCAGCAGGTTAGGCTTTAGGGGGAAGGCTTCATCCCCCACAAACACGAATGGCAAAGGGCCTCTGTGCTCTGCTCCAGGAATGATGTCATCTGGGGGAACACCGAGGGTACCATCACACAGGGCCTCTCCAAATGCAGAGCTCTGCAAGATCCCACCATCACTGGTCCTACCATAGCCGCCGACATCCACCACTCTGAATAAGTAGTGTGCATCCACGACCGCCAGAAGGACCAACGAATGGCTGGACTTGTAGTTAAAGAAGAGGGAACCCGAGTTGTGAGGAGCCTGCAAAACAACATGCTTCCCATCAATGGCACCAAGGCAGTGTGGGAACTGCCAGCGCTCCTGAAAGTCAGAAGCGATCGCCCTCCAATCCTCCGTCGTTGGCACTGGCATCACCTCATCCACCAGGGTGGTCCAGATGGCACTCGCCACTTCCTTCACAATGCCACACACGGTAGAAAGACCAACCCGGTAGCTGAAGGCAATGGTCCGGAAGGAATCCCCAGTAGCCAGGTACCTGATGTGGGACATGTATTGTTCATAACTATTGTAAAAACAATTTAATTTAAATTTGGCACATACAATTTTAAAAATAACTATATGTAGCCTAGGCCAGCAACAAAGGTTAAAAGTTTGGTATTCTAATTCAGAAGGGCAGAAAGGGATTGACTACATTTCAGTTTAACATTATTTAGGTCCTACTGAGTGAATAGTAAACTACTGTAGCCTAGTTTTGCAGTCTAGGCTACTAAAGACAATTATACCATCTGTTCTTATTAACTTAGGACTCTGCCTCATCTTCACATCTTCAAAGCTTTTGTCAGAAAGAAAATAAAAATGCAATGCTTCTCAACTATTGCCATTTTCATACAGATATTATTGGTTATGCCAACCAAAAATGTAACTGCATCACATCAGATTTTTCACCATAATGGAATCGAACGCGGGTCGCCATCGCCGAAGTCTGACGACGATACCACTACCCTACAATTAACCATTAGCCGTCATTGCTAAATTGAACAGTTCACATCTCGAATCTATGTTTACTACAAACAACGACATTCAAAACTTACCGCAGGCAGATGGCGAGCCGCTCACCAGGTTCGATGGCCAACCTCATCCCGGTGTTGGATCTGGTGATGAGTGGACCGACCTTGGCGAGCAACTCGTCGAAATCTTCGCGGGTCATACGGAAGTAATCTTTGAAAAGATCATCGTGCAGGCGCAGCTCCTGCACAAGTTGGTGATACTCCCCGCGTTGCCTACGGAGGCGAAGGATCGGGTGTACATGCCACCGGCGCCGGCGTCTCTGCCTGTTGAAGGCGTAGAACATTGCATAGAGCAAGACAATCTGTCTCAACCTGTCATCCATTTTCTGATCTGTATTGTACTACTCGTGGTTCTATTTTGTACTGTGCGCGCTGGCGGATAGCAATGTGATTGGATCTTGCGTCTTCACAATCGAGTCTCAGTGAATGGACAACGCCAGCGGTAGACACGCCTTCCAAAGCGGAGGACTGCCCTCGAAGCGGTAGGCAAGCGGTGGCCTATCAGAACAGAGCGTCAGAAATTGCACGACATTGACTGGCTGATGTGAGCGCTGACGCCGGGCGTTGACACCGGCCTGCTGCTACCGTCTGAATGATCCGTTACGTATTATCGCAGCCTTGTTCAGATTGGCCCGTTTTGCCACAGCAAAAAGCTAGAACTAGTTCGAAAATTTGCATACAGGGGAGGGCGATGATACAGCTGAGGTTACGGTGACATGCCAGAGACGCGTCAAGGCGCCTATATTCAACAATAGGCGTGTTTGAGATGTAAAGCCGCCTACAGCCGCCTTCAGCCGGCTGCAGCCAAGCGATGCATTGTGGTTAGACGCAGTGTTCGACTTCCGGCTGACTTCACCAAGCTTGTGAATGCGTCACCAAAATACGCCCACAGCACGTCACTCAAAACTCGCGGTAACAAGGCGGCTGCAGCCGAAACCCGCATCTCCTTTTTCTCGGCTGCAAGAGGATGCATCCCACCCCCATGACGTAACTCTTTATTCCGATTGGTTGGAATCTCCCGTTAGAGAAATGACACCGTCCTCATCACACTCCCAAGAAATGGGCTCTTCTGCATGACAGAGTAGTTGGCCATGACCTGAGCTGCAGTAGCACATTGGGTAGAGTTCTGCCCAACCAGAAAGCCATTTTACTCGCCAGTATGGAGCACTTTAAGCCAGCCAACCGGCAATCTCAAACAAGTCTGTTGTCATGCCAAAGAGGGGAAAAGAGTGCATGGCATGTTTGCAAATAAAGGTTCATCTTTTTTTCTTTTTTTTTTCTCAGCAAAACGATATCATATGCTTCCTGTATGCGGTGTAAAATGCGAATGCTGATAACATAGCTGTTCCAACAAATATGACCAAAAGTTAATTGCCCTCCCGCTCCATCATG
Organism: Sardinella longiceps; assembly: GCA_027497455.2. Taxonomy (NCBI): domain Eukaryota; kingdom Metazoa; phylum Chordata; class Actinopteri; order Clupeiformes; family Clupeidae; genus Sardinella; species Sardinella longiceps. The sequence continues at coordinate 15,436,468 of JAODXP020000016.1, read as the reverse complement.
ATCTGTGAATTTCGTGGTAGAGGGGAAATGCCGCGGCCTGCGACGCGGTTGACCTGCGTTCGATCCTCGCCTCGGACGTTATGATGGATAGCAGTTACATGAGCGTTTTCATTCTGGGTGTTCTTTTTTGGTCATGCAGGTTGATAGCTATGCCATAATCATTTTTTTTCAGAGCATTAGTTCAAAGCAGCAAATGTTTCACAGTCCGTGCAAGGAAGATCACCCATTTAAAATAATATGATGCAACCACCCGAACTTTTCTCTCTTGCTTTTAACACCCTCAGAGATTTTAACACTCAGTTTTATCTTCTATCTATTCTATGACACTAGGCTATAGCCTAGTGATGTCAAGTCCATTCACATTTACACTATTCCCTTATATTGTCAGTTATGCATTTCTATACATTATTCTTGCTTATGTTTTTACCTCATTAGTTAACATATTTCTTTGTAAATAACATTCTTGTTGTGTTTGCGAAGCACTATGGGCCAACTCTGTTGTATTTAAATGTGCTTGGCATATAAATTCAATTAAATGGTCACTAATCATTCACTTGACTTGACAAAAGTGGCCATGACAACAAAAATCAGTTGTGTCTTTTGTTATGATTGCACACTGCAGTTAATTTAAGTCAGAAAATATTGCATACTGGACAAATGTTGTAGCTATCATAATAGGATATGCTCATGTATTAGCCTAAAGACTATTGTATTAAAAAACTTTTTACCCATGCAAAAGTGCAATTACTATTCTTTATGTATGTACAGTATGTAGCCTATGTACGTATGTATGTATGTATGTATGTATGTATGTATGTTTGAGAGCCACTGCCAAGGCCTTTACTTAGGATACCCCTCTAAAGTGAAGCAATCACTTCAGACAGCTGGTAGGATCAAAAGGAAGGCCTTGAAACACATTACACATGAGATGCAGGTGTAAGTCTACATTTCCTCTAATTTTTGAGACATTTTGGTTGGTTTAGCAATTGGAAAGGCGTTATCCAGGTGACCCTATTTATAGCGGGCCAAAAAGAGTGCTGAACACAAAATGGATAATCTCGTGAACGTGAAAATCACAGACGCCAAGGGCACGCTGAAGGTCACAGTGACCCCTCAAATGGCCCAATTATTAAGTTCTGGTGAGTACACAGTTTTATTGCAAAAATATGAGTATCTAGCTCATTTTTGGGATCTAAAACATTGCTGTTTTCTGTGTTATTTTTACCAGATCAAGTCTACTTGAACGAAGTTACAGCATTTATACGCAACAACACAGCCTCACAAGGTATAAAAACAATCTCTATCTATCTATCTATCTATCTATCTATCTATCTATCGGCAAGTTACACAGAATGTATACAGGTCTTAACATGAAGATTATGTGCCTTAACTCTTGCTCTAACAACAGTTCTCAGCACAATCCCACCAACCTCTGCTACACCCTTCACCACCAACCCACCACCAGCCAGCAGCATCACCTCTGCCCCACTCCCATTGATCCAGCCACCAGCCTTCACCACCAACCCACCACCAGCCAGCAGCATCACCTCTGCACCACTCCCATTGATCCAGCCACCAGCCTTCACCACCAAGCCACCAGCAGCCAGCAGCATCACCTCTGCACCACTCCCATTGATCCAGCCACCTGCCTTCACCACCAAGCCACCACCAGCCAGCAGCATCACCTCTGCACCACTCCCATTGATCCAGCCACCTGCCTGCACCACCAAGCCACCACCAACCAGCAGCATCACCTCTGCACCACTCACATTGAGCCAGCCACCACCAAACACCAGCCAATCTAAACAAGGTATAAGATCCCCCCCCCCCCTCCAAAAAAAAAGCCTGAACAATGTTGTGTGGAAATCGCTATGCTTTAACAAATGTCCTATCCTTTGCACTTTCCCAGAAAAGAAACATCGCAGCGTTCTACTTTTAATTTCTTTTATAAGCAAACACCGAGCACTTTTTCACACACAGAAGACACTTTTTTTTAACAAGGTACACATGGACATGGACAAGCACAATCAGAAATTAACAGTAGAAGATGTCAGGAAAAAAATCAACAATTTACTGGGGACGTACAGACGAAACAAAGATAAAATCAAAACCACGGGTGAGGGGAGAGTGACCTGGGAATACTACTGGGTAAGTAGAATTTTGGCATGGAATTTGAACTACACTGGTTATGTGTGTCTCCTCACTATGCCATTCCAAAGGATTTCTAAATGTAGATCTCTCAATCTGTAATCGTATATTTTATTCACAGCAGATGGATGAAATATTTGGCAGGTCGGGTGTGGGGAGTGCCCCGGAGGGCACAATATTTGACACTCCATTATTCCGACCATCATCAGCACCACCATCATCAGCACCATCATCATCAGCACCATCATCACCAGCAGCATCAGCATCAGCACCAGCACCTGCAGCAATAGGCACACCACCACAAGAAGAAGAAGAAGAAGATGAAGAAGACGAACAAGCAACAACTTCAGCAGCTTCCGTCTGTATGCCCTCTGCTCCTCCCCCCAGACCCTCCACAGACCGGGCCACCAGGAGACCAGCGCGGCAGGCCTCAGTATTTTTTGAGGCGTATGAGGCCCACGCCGAAAGGCGCACAGCCGCGCTGGAGTCCATGGTGCGCCCGGATCTGGAGAGGTGGAGGAGGGTGAAGGAGAGGAGGAGGAGGGCATTTCAGCGGAAGCTGCTGAGTTCATTATCTGAAATATCCGCCTCTCTCCGAGAGCTGGCGGAGGGACAAAAGGAAATTATCAATCTCTTAAAAAAATAAAAATAATAATAATATTGAATGTGTTTGTATCTCTGAATCTAAGTTCACATACACAACCCTGTTTGGTCAAAAATGGGAAATTTATCAGTTTTCTTCATTTTTGGAGGTAGAGAGTGGAGTAGGCAAAGGCAGAACATATTTGGCAAGGATAAAGGAAAATCATGATGGTAATGCTTTCAGCTTCTGTAGATTTTAAACAGTGGTTGGTTATGGTCATTCTGAGACAATGACTAAACCTCTGGGGACCACGGCTCCGAGATCCCCTGCTCATTTAGCCTGGATTTGAATCTTCCAGTTACCGTGAGCTGCCGCGTGGAGGCACAGCAGGAGTCTTGATGATTTGAGGCACTGTTAAAAAAACATTGTGTTGACTATGCCTCTAAAAAGCCAATTTCCAGATGTACTGTGCTTGGCTTGCAAAGGCACAGTGTTCTATAAAACACATGTTTACAAGTAAGGTGCCACATCACCCTGTGGAGTCTAACCCACCAGCTCACATAAATGTATGAACATAAGTATAAGTGTTTGTGTCAAATTTGAAAGTAACAAAATTAGAGGTGTGTGTTGTGTCCAAACAAAACAAAACCAAATGTGTGGAGTGAGTCCAAACAAAACAAAACCAAATGTGTGGAGTGAGTCAAAAAAAAAAAAAAAAAAACAAAGGTGTTGACTCAGGCTACAGTCTATTGCACACAGCGTCCCTGTGCTGTGCAGCTTGAAGGGGTAGTGGCTCCAGGAGTCCAACAGCATCCATTGGGTCTGCTGCATCCTCCGGTTGTTGGTCCCCAGGCACCAGGCAGATGTTATGGAGGATGCAGCAGGCCATTATTGCTGCACTGATGTTTTCCACCTTCATAATTAATAATTAAAGTATTTAGTCATGGTCACAGATGTATAACAAAATAATGTTTACAGCATCCACATTCAATTCCATAAGGTGCATAGTTGAAAGTGCAAACCCAGTGATAAAAGCCCTTTAAATAACTAGTGTGAACAATTGACGCAGTATGACAGACAGTACAATATTTTTTGCAAAGGTGATTTCTTCAATGAATAAATTAAGTGCAGTGGAGGACAGGGACACTCAGATAGATATAAATGTGGGTATGTTCACCTTTGAGAAATTAAGATATTTGAGGCGACGAAATTTGCCTTTCAGGAGGCCAAAGGCATGTTCAATGACCACACGGGCAGCATGGAGTTTGCGGTTAAAATTACGCTGCCGCGCTGTTAGGTGGCCGTTGTCCCGATAAGGTTTTAAGAGTTCAGGCAAGAGGGGGTAGGCCGAGTCCCCAACAATGTGCATGCCCTCTGGTATGAGGGAACGGGGATCCTCGGCCAAGGCAGTTGCCACAGCAGTATGCCGAAAGGCACGGGCATCATGCCAACTGCCTGGATGGCCTGCATTAATGTGACAGAAACGCCTCTGGCTGTCACAAAATCCAGTCAGAATAACAGAATAATACTGCTTTCTGTTGTAATATGCCATGGGGTTTGTGGTTGGCCTTTGGATGGCAATGTGGCATCCATCCACAGCACACACTGTGCCTGGAAAGCCAGCCCGGGCAAACCCCAGCTCCGACCTTTGTAAGGCCTCCCCTCTGGCCATGAAACATGATGTGCCAAATGTGCATTGATTAGAGTGCAGAACTCATGGAGGTGCACAGAAAGAGTGGATTTTGATATGTTAAACCTCTCCGCAATGCCCCTGTATGCCTCTTGATTGGCCAGTGTCCAGAGGCTTGCCAGGACAAATTTATTGATGGGGATTTTTGTGCCCAGGGGATTTTGATAGTGAGGCCCAAGTGCTGTAATTATATCCTGTATCAAGACCAGAGAGTAAACATAATGTAATATAGAATTATTAAATTATATGAATTGCTGAAATGGGATTTAAAGAACTCTTAGACATAACACACCTCCACTTGGGCTTTTGAGAGCCTGAAATGGCTCTTGAACTGAGAGGGGGAATATCTTGGGACAATGTCCTCCACGAAATTCAAGATTTTGGGAACAACCCTGACGAGATGTGAAGAACTGGTCAGATTACTGTATATTTACATAGGCAGATTTCGGCAAACTACCTGGGGATGACGTGTAATATGTGTAGTTTTGTCAGTACTTGCTCATCAACAGGCATGTGCATTGTTGGTATGTTTGAAAAAAAGAGTTAGGCCTGAATAATGCAAAAAAGGAACCTTAATAGGGGTTCATATTCAATAGGCTATTCTAATTCAATGCATGTGTGTGTGTGTGTGTGTGTGTGTGTGTGTTCTCTGTTTTTTGTTAAGATACTTTATAATGAGCACAATAACACAGAATTTTTTTTTTAACTTTCTTGAAAATGTTAAAGACAGTTGAACATAAGCTAGCAAGCTGGTGAGGCATGAGCATGATTCTGTTATTTGGTCCAGGTATTAACTCTGTTATTAGAGTTATTTTGTCTACACTAGGCTTGTAGGCTACTTATAATACTTGTGCATAATTTACAAATGACTTGGAAGAACATGCAATAGTACCAACTCAGATGAGTATTACTAGGTTACTGTAGACTAGGCTAATAATCTAGCCTACTGGAGGATGTGTTGTGATTCAGAGCAAAGAGGAAAGTTTACATTACATTACATTAATTAAATGAACATTAGGCCTACATTACGTTTACATTATTGGATAACCTTCATTAGTTTGCACCTTTCCTCTTTGTTCTGTATCCAAATTTTGTATTGCTCTACCCCCCTCTAGTGATTCAATCTGATATGGCCACTACGCCGGAACTAGGCTACAGAAAAATCCAAAACAACGGGTGATACAGTAGATGGGCCCCAGTAATAGTTATTCTAATGTTCTCTTAGCCTAGGCCTATATTCCATTTCTATGTAATTAGACTAAAAGGCAATAACAAAGTACTGTGCAGCCTACTGTGTTGACCACAACATTTAATGGATTATATTTAATACATCTCATGGACCATATTTAATAGATTCAAAATGTTTTGCAAACATTGTACCTTCTCTGTGCATCCAGTTCTTCATACAAGAATAATGGTAATTCAATAATATCCATCTCATCTGCTACGTAAAACGCAAAGGCTGCGAGATTAGCCGCCATGTTGTCGTAGGAAGACTTGTGTTCGACTTGACGGCGTCACTTTAAGGCCAGCCCCTGCTGTGACCCGTAGGTCACGTTGGCTTAAGGCTGTAGCCATACAGATACAGACTCTGAACACGAA
>JAODXP020000016.1:15386173-15430345 GCA_027497455.2 Sardinella longiceps | reverse complement strand
ATATATATATATAATGCAGGCTGCTGGAGTTCCATCTAATAACCAAGAGCTCAAAAAATAAAATTAAACCAAAACAATCACTCCACATTATGATATAGACCTATAATTTGAACAGAAGAGTTTTCTATATATATATATATATATATATATATATATATATATATATATATATACACACACACACACACACACACACACACACACACACACACACACACACACCAATATCCCTGAAAATCCGTCTTGAAAAATAAACAAATCTTACCTTACCTTGGTCAGGTGCACAGTACACTCTGAAGGGAGTGATGGGTAGAGTGAAAAGATGAAGAGAGTGATGGAGATGGAGAGAGATGGGAAACAGTCTGTGATATTTATTTGATGGAAGGAAGGGATGCTGTGTGAGAAAGGGAAGGAGAGGCTACAAAGGAAATTGTGAGAAAAGCTGGAGAGGGCTATAGAGACAGGATGGTAAACGAGTGAGAATCTGCAGCAATGCTTCTTCCCCATCACTCCACTAACACCCCTCTCCTGTGAGTAAACTCCTGCACAGCTGGGATCCCTTCATACTGATGACTAAAGAGCATTTAACTGTTCCTACCTCTCCTGCCATTGCATAACACCACTATTAATAATGACCATCATTCACATCCTCATCACACATCACTCTCTGTTCAGCTCGTGTGTGTGTGTGTGTGTGTGTGTGTGTGTGTGTGTGTGTGTGTTCTTATTCTCTGCAGCTCCTGTCACTCTGGATCCCAACACTGTACACCCAGAACACATCCTGTCTGAGGATCTGACCAGTGTGAGACTTGGTGATGAGAGACAGCAGCTTCTGGATAACCCAGAGAGATTTGATGTGTATCCCAGTGTCCTGGGCTCTGAGGGCTTTAGCTCAGGGACTCACTGCTGGGATGTGGAGGTTGGGGAGAATCTGTGGTGGAATGTGGGTGTGAAGACAGAGTCTGGCCAGAGAAAGGGAAAGTATGGTTATAATGTGAGTGGAGAGTTGAGAGTGTTTTATGAAGATGGTAAATATTGGGCAAATGCTCCACCACAGCCTGACACTCCTGTCATAGTGAAGCAGAAACTCCAAAGGATCAGAGTGCAACTGGACTGGGACAGAGGAAAACTCTCATTCTCTGACCCTGATAATAACAGACACTTACACACTTTCACACACACTTTCACTGAGAGAGTGTTTCCTTACATGAATGTTGGTAAGGTGTGTCCTCTGAGGATCTTACCAGTGAAGGTCTCAGTCACACTGGAGCAGCTAATGGAGTCTCTGTCTGGACCAGCACTGAACCAGAGAGAGAGATGGAGACCAGAGAGAGAGATGGAGACGAGAGAGAGAGATTTAAACCAGAGAGAGAGATGGAGACCAGAGAGAAAGGGAGGGAGAGCAGAGAGAGAGAGCTGGAGACTAGAGAGAGAGGGAGAAGGACTACAGAGAGAGGGAGGGAGAACAGAGAGAGAGGGAGAAGGACTAGAGAGAGAGAGCTGGAGACTACAGAGAAAGGGAGGGAAACTAGAGAGAAAGGGAGAAGGACTAGAGAGAGAGGGAGGGAGAGCAGAGAGAGAGAGAGAGGGAGGCCAAAGAGACAGAGATGGAGACCAAAGAGAGAGATGGGGGTCAGTCATGAAACACTGAGCACACACAGATATGGCCAAGGATTTGTTGTGTGTGTGTGTGTGTGTGTGTGTGTGTGTGTGTGTGTGTGTGTGTGTGTGTGTGTGTGTTGGCTGTAACATGAGGATTTTACCAGTGAGGGCCTCAGTCTTTGAGTCTGTCAGTCTCTATGTAAGGGAAATGTTTTATGATTAGTAGCCTGCAATATTTACCTCTAATTCAATTATTGAGACTTGGAGATTGCATCAGGCCTTTAGATATTTTGATCATTGTGTCCACAAACCTTTTCAGGAATGAAAAAAGAGCCGGTATGAACTGGTTACCACATCTCTCCTCCTGACTCTCTTCTCTTGTCCAGAAGGAGGAAGTGAAGCTCAGTGACAGACGGCTGCTCTGCTGATATCACTCCTGTAGATAGATGGCAGGAACAGAAAAATAATCAAGGTGGTGGAATAAGTTGTTTTCAGGAAAAGGTTGAGGAGGTTGGCCCAAGTGTTAAAAGATTGGTGAAATTAAAAATTGAGGAAGAGGTGATTCCCCCCCCGCCTTTTTTCCATAACACCTGAAAGTCAGAGTAGGCTGCTGTTAGTATGGCTGTAAATTGACTCCATGACTGGAGAAGATTCTCTGCTCCTCTTACTCTGCTGTTGCACACAAGAGTGTTTCTGTAAGCAGGTTTTATTCAGTGTCCTGTAGAGTGCACACTCCCATCATCATCATCATCATCGTCATCACAGATGTTTATGCTTGTACATAATGCTTCTCATGTTGCACAAGTGTTTAAAATGCTTCTAAGAACTATAATTATAGGAAAAATGTTTCTGCTAGTTGGTTAGCCATCCAGGCAAATAAATAAATGAATGAACGAATGAGTACACTGCTCTGTTTATTTTACTGTGTGGATACCAAAACACTTACCTCACTCACGTCAGATGTAGCGCTATGCGCGTTCATCTGATATTCAGCGATAGACGAATTATTTCAGGAGCCAGAAATCCTTGAATCTAACTGGGCAAACGGCTTGTCCATCAATTTAATTGACGTACACTGCAGCCAACCACATCGAAACCAACCGAAGACGCTCGTTACGTTTGTTGGATTGGTTGGATTCAAAACAGTTGCTTCTTCGCTACGTCACACCCTCTACAGCAGCCAGCGGCCCTGATTGGTCCGGTTAGAGAATAATGGCTTGAAATCTCTCTGATGGGCTTCAACATCAGATCGTTGCTCGGAAGTGCCTTACGAAAGTTACGTAGCGCATGATCTGACGTGAGTGAGGTAACCAAAACACAGCAGGTGCTTTGATTTTCTCCTCTTTAGCAGAATTTGTTATGGTTCCTTGAAAAATGTGTGGAAGCTCGTTGCCTCAAATGAGTTAAGTAAATATCACTTTTCTTTTTCATGTTATACGTACTTTACATCTAAAAAGATAAGTCATATTTACTTAACTCATTTGAGGCAACAAATTTCCACATATTTTTCAAGTAACCATTACAAATTCTTTTTTGAGTTGTGAGGATTTACATGTACTGCCACCAGATAGCCAAGCAAGTTGGCATCCGTTACACTGCATATAGGTGTCACTCACCGCACGTCGAGTTCTCTGGGAATGAATGATTGCAGTAGGAATCAGACCATCTGTGTGTGTGTGTGTGTGTGTATGTGTGTAAATAAAAATATAGCCTGACTGGCATTATGTGTTTGTGCCTGTCTGTTAGGGATCACCGATCCTGCTACTTGATCCTGACTACTGAGCAGCCTCAAGGTGATGTGCTGATGTGAAGGGGCGCATACTGAATACTGCAGGTGTCACTCATCACAGCACATCCAGTCAATAATCATGACTGCAGTAGGAATGACTATGACTAGCTGAGACATTCACTCAGGTGGTGTTTTTCTTACAGAGATCATGTGTGTGTGGATATATAGGTGTTATATTCAGCTCTGTTAATTAATATGTCTTCAGTAGGAATGAAATGTGGAACAGTATGAATAGTGAAAATTGTGGAAGTATGATAGTATGAAGTGGTGAAGTATGATGATATACAATACATATAGGCCTATTATGTGTCAGTTAGGGATCACTGAACCTGGTACTTTGAACTTAAAAATGTATTGAACAGCCAGAATGAGGAATTGACCAATCAGATTTCAGCTCCTCTTGATCCCTCCCTCTGACTCACCTGTCCTGAAGGAGGAAGTGAAGCTCAGTGTTAGACGGCGGCTCAAGGCTCTGTTACTCTACTCTATAGAATCTACTACTGCAGGTGGGAATAACATTAACAATTAAATCCATCAAGAGGAAGCTATTGTCTACAGAGCAGAAGCTGGAGAAGTTGTCTAGAAACATTCAGACAGAGAACTAAGAAACTGATATGAGTTTTCAAACTCTTAAAAGTGAAAGTAAAACTGTAGTTGCTTTTGGAAATGGCTTCACGGCTGGAGGAGGACTTTTCCTGTCCTGTGTGCACTGAGATCTACAAGGATCCTGTAGTTCTGACCTGCACTCACAGTATCTGTAAAGCCTGTCTGAAGCAGTTCTGGGAAACTAAACCATCCAGAGAATGTCCAGTCTGCAGGAGGATATCATCAAAGGAGGATCCTCCAGTCAATCTTGTGCTGAGAAACTTGTGTGAGACGTACTTACAGGAGCGAGACACACTTACACTGCAGAGAGGAGCACAGTGCAGTATCCATGGTGACCCACTCAGACTGTTTTGTCACACTGATCAGCAGCTTGTGTGTTTCTCATGTCGGGACTCCAAACTGCATAAAGGTCACAACTTTAGTCCCATTGTTGAAGCAGCAGCAGACCTAAAAGTAAGTACCATTATCACTCGCCGGCCTAATGAAAAAGATTTCAGATTAGACATTGAGTAACCTAAAATTTCATGACTGTCAGGTTGCTGTTATGACTACAAGTCAACACTGGGTGGCACAATTCATGTGACATGTAATTCTTTGCTGCCACGGACCTTCAAGTGTGTTGAGAAACATATTGAACAGCACCCACTTGTTGTGTTAGTCATAGTAATCCATGTTGTGTCAAAGGTTTAAGTTCAGCATCTCTCTCTCTCTGTCCCTCTGTTCTAACCCCAAAACCGCCTCTCCACCCCCTTGTGGTCTGCATCCTCCAGGATGATCTCACAGTCACTCTGGGTCCCATGAAGAAGAAACTGAAGGTTTTTAAAAAAGCCAAAGTCAACTATAAAAAAATAGCGGAACACATTAAGGTGAACGATACGTTTTTTTGTTCTGAAAAAAGGTTTTCAGAAATATTTCTACTAGTGCTGTCAAGCGATTAAAGCGATTTTCCGTAGTTAACTCATAATTAATCGCGATTAATCGCAAATTTCTTTCTATTCTAGGCTAAATGTCCCTCGATTTCTTTTTGTCCCATTTTTATTTATTTATTTTCATTTTAATGCTGTTATCAGCATTCATTGGTGGGGGTGAATACCAATTTAAAATAAAAGAAAACCCAGTTACAGCATCAGAAATTATTAACATGTTCAAGTACTGCCAGAGAGATGTTGATGTCTTTTATGTTGCTAGTTCACATGTTTACAAAAAAAAAAAAAAAGAAAACATGGATGGTGGCCCTTGAAATTATACTAACCTATATTTTAAAGAGGCTCAATGAAAATATGGCATTATGGTCTACATGAGTAAACCTACAGTACATTGCATGACCATACCTTTAAAATGCATTTTGTCACGTCCGCTAAAAACACACCAAACTTCGTCTCGATTGCATTCCATTTCATTGATAAATTCGGATGGAAGGTGATATCAAACACTTACATGTCATGTCACAAACTTTATTTTACTCTGTGCATGTAATCCAGGGGGTTGTCATTTGAAATGCCACAAGTGGTGTTAGCTAGTTCGTTAGCGTTAGCTTGCTAACAGCAGCACCAGAGAGGATTCAAGCAGCACCTTGCTGTCTGCCCACCCAGAAACGTTATTTTTTGCAAAAACGAAATGTGATGATTCCAAAATGATGATGCAATGATGTAATGATATCGAAAACGTGTGGATTACAAGCCTACTGTTCAAATTTGTGAGATACAAAAAGTAGGCTTCTGAATCAGATTTCCAGCTGTATCCCACAGCAGTGCTTCTTTCAATGGGCGTCTAAAACTCGGTGTGCTCTTTGCTGGTCCGAATTTCCGAAGCTCTCTGGGTCGGAGGCATGGCTCGCGGGGACGCGCATGATTTCACTTCCTGTTTTTAGCACCGAAAAATACGAAAATCCGAACCTCGGAGTCTAAATGGAATGCACTATCAGTTGCGCTCCGACCTGTTTCACCTCTCTCACTCGCGCTGCAATTTTGAAACTTATTAGCCTATTTGCGGGGTATTCAGTTCAAGAGAAGGGATTTCTAAGTGACAACATTAATCCTCAAGCTAGTTAACAACCTAAATATGCGAACATGCGAGTGAGCGTCAACGATTGTGTCGGTAAAATATTGTATTTCATTGACATCAAATGACGTTCAAAAACATTCTCTCTCTCAGTTGCGCTCCGACCTTCACCTCTCTCACTCGCGCTGCAATTTTGAAACTGATATTAGCCTATTTGCGGGGTATTCAGTTCAAGAGAAGGGATTTCTAAGTGACAACATTAATCCTCAAGCTAGTTAACAACCTAAATATGCGAACATGCGAGTGAGCGTCAACGACTGTGTCGGTAAAATATTTGTTTTCACTGACATCAAATGACGCTCACAAACATTCTCTCTCTCAGTTGCGCTCCGACCTTCACCTCTCTCACTCGCGCTGCAATTTTGAAACTGATATTAGCCTATTTGCGGGGTATTCAGTTCAAGAGAAGGGATTTCTTAGTGACAACATTAATCCTCTATCTAATTAACAACCTAAATATGCGAACATGCGAGTGAACGTCAACGATTGTGTCGGTAAAATATTTATTTTCACTGACATCGGAGCAGCAGAACAGAGTGCAGACACATCTACACCCGTGTGTGGAGTGTGTGTGTAGGCTACTGTAGGCATGAGTAGCCTAGGTCCTAGGCTTAGCAGTAGGCCTACTTCAAGCCTAGTACAAACACAGGACATACTGAAACGTCTGGAGGTGTTGGAATGTCGGAGATATTTTTTTTTCACATTCCATTGATAATGGCGGGTCAAATGCGTTAATCGCGCGTTAAAAAAATTGACGGCGTTAAAATGGGTTTGCGTTAACGCCGTTATTAACGCGTTAAACTGACAGCACTAATTTCTACATCAGAGATCTTCTATGTAACCCTTGTCCTTGATGACCTTATTCCAGACTCAGCACACAGAGAGGCAGATCAAGGAGGAGTTTGAGGAGCTTCACCATTTTCTACGAGATGAAGAGGAAGCCAGGATAGCTGCGCTGAGGGAGGAAGAGGAGCAGAAGAGTCAGATGATGAAGGAGACGATTGAGAAGATGAGCAAAGAGATCTCATGTCTTTCAGACACAATCAGAGACATAGAAGAGCAGATGGGAGCTGATGACGTCACATTCCTGCAGGTTAGAATCATACTCTGTGTGTGTGTGTGTGTGCAGCTGTGCGCACACGCTCATGTGATGTATACAAATCATACATACAGTACATATATTCATGTACATAATTCACTCCTGATGAATACTCTTTGTGTGTGTGTGTGTGTGTTTGTGTGTATAAGGTTATAATACTTTATTTATATTTATACAGAACTACAAGAGCACAGTGGAAAGGTGAGTGATCTGCCTCCTGTCTCTCTCTTCTCTGTGGTTCTGAACCCAAACCCACAGCAGCACTGACTCCTGAATGTTATTCCAGAGCCCAGTGCACACTGCAGGATCCAGAGAAGGTTTCAGGAGCTCTGATCAATGTGGCAAAGCACCTGGGCAACCTGAAGTTCAGAGTCTGGGAGAAGATGCAGGAGGTTGTTCAGTATAGTAAGTAAACAGCACACACACTCTCTATATCATGAATACATACACACAGAGAGAGAGAGAGAGAGAGAGAGAGAGAGAGAGAAGCAATATCCCCGAAAATCCGTCTTGAAAAATAAAATAATCTTACCTTACCTTGGTCAGGTGCACAGTACACTCCAAGAGTGATGGAGATGGAGAGGGTAGAGAGATGGAGAGAGAAATGGGAAACATATTTATTTTAAGGAAGGGAAGGCTTGCTGTATGAGAAAGGGAGGGAGAGGTTACAAAGGAAATTGTGAGAAAAGCTGGAAAGAGTGATAGATACAGGATGTTAAACAAGTGAGAATCTTCAGCAATCTCACCATTCCACTAACAACCTCCTCTACTGTACGTAAACTCCTGCACAACTGAAGACTAAAGAGCATTTCACTGTTCCTACTTCTCCTGCCATTACACTTGGTAACACCACTATTAATTATGACCATCATTCACATCCTCATCACACATCACTCAGTGTTCAGCTCATGTGTGTGTTCTTTCTCTCTGCAGCTCCTGTCACTCTGGACCCCAACACTGCACATCCAGAACTCATCCTGTCTGAGGATCTGACCATTGTGAGAGAGGGTGATGAGAAGCAGCAGCTTCCTAATAACCCAGAGAGATTTGATATTTTTACCTGTGTCCTAGGCTCTGAGGGCTTTAACTCAGGGACTCAGTGCTGGGATGTGGAGGTTGGGGAGAATCCATGGTGGGGTGTGGGTGTGAAGACAGAATCTGGCCGGAGGAAGGGAGAGTATGATGATGATGCGAGTGGAGAGTTCTGTGTGTTTTATAAAGATGGTAAATATACATCAAGTACTCCAGAACTTGAAACTCACCTCCCAGTGAAACAGAAACTCCAGAGGATCAGAGTGCAGGTAGACTGCGACAGAGGAAAACTCTCATTCTCTGACCCTGATTATAACAAACATCTAAATACTTTTGTAAACCATTTCACTGAGAGAGTGTTTCCATTCTTTAATATTGCCTGTAGCATCTCCTCTCTGAGAATCTTACCAGTGAAGGTGTCAGTAAGAGAACAGCCTTGGTAGAGCCCGAATATGTATTGAAATCATTTGTAGCCAGCAATATTTAGCTCTAATGCAATTTTTAAGACTTGGAGATTGCATCAGCCTTTTGATATTTTGAGCATTGTGGCCACAAACCTTTTCAGGAACAGTGAAAGACGGCTGGTCTACTGATATCACTCCTGTAGGTAGATGGCAGAAACATAGAAACAATTAAGTGAACTTAGTTGTTTTCATGAAAAAGTTGAGGAGATTTGCACTCATGGTAAAAGACTGGGGAAATGAAGAATTAAGAAAGTGGTGATTTTTTTTAAATCTAAAATCAAAGAGTCAGAGTAGGCTTCTTGTATTGTTGGAAGCAGGCTCCATGACTGGAGGGGGATTTCTGCTCCACTTACTACTTACACCACTGTTGCTGTTACAATTACTGTAAACAGGTTTTATTCAATGTCCTGTAGAGTGCACACTCCCATCATCATTACCACAGATATCCTTGTCTTGTAATGCTTCTCACGTTGCACAAATGTTAAAGCAGTGCTCCGGAGTGATTTCAAGCATAGCCCTGTTGAACGAGCCTGTTAAATGCACTAGTCAGCGAGTGGAACAAAATAATTTAGAACAACATAGACCGAACGCAGAAGCGAACAAGCATTTTACACTGAATCAATGGAAACTTAGACTATAGAAAACCGGGGCGCCATGGCTCAATGGGCTACAGCATCATATCATTACTCCGGGGACCCGGAGTTTGGGTTCGAGTCCGACCCAAGGTCATTTCCCGATCCCACCCCATCTCTCTCTCCCACTTGTTTCCTGTCCATCTCTATACTGTCCTATCCGATTAAAAGCAAAAAGCCCAAAACATATCTTAAAAAAATAAAAATAAAAAAAAATAGATCGATGTACCATTGACTCGATGTAAAGTGCTTTGCGTTTGCGTTCGGTCTATGCTGTATGCTCTGGTAGCCTGGCGATGCCATCCTACGTACCTCCGCTAAAAATTTTATCTCTGTACGTAGTCTGGACCAAGCCCCCTAGCTGCCTTTCCCTCGGTTACTCTACGGTCTAGCCAATCAGCACACAGTTTAGAGCGATGTCTCCAAATTTTGTAGTCCTACAGGATAGGAACACGTTTGTTATCCCCCCCCTCCCTCCCTCCCCCACTTTCGAATTACATTCACAAAACTGGTACATGACATTAGCATCCATGAAATCATGAGGATTTATTGCCACTACGATGTCAAAATAGATCAGAACTCGCCAGAGATATGTTATTGCTGAAAGCGAAAGTTGTAGGCGTGAGAGCCAGGCGAGAGAATACATCATATCCAAACGGAAACCTATTTCAATTGGGCCAGACTGTATGACATAGTCAACAGTCGCTTTTGCCTAGGCTAATGCTCCGGAGCTGTCCTTCAAAATACTTCTTAGAATTAGCCTATGAAGAAGCATTCCTCCTAGTTGGTTAGTCATCCTTGCAAATAAATATTTGAATGAATAAATGAGTATACTGCTCTGTTTATTTCACTGTGAGGAAATCGAAACAGAATGACTTATCTGAAAAAGGAAAATGTCTTAAAAAAACTTGCTCTGCACACACACCCAGTATCACAGTGGGACACTATTTGTGTCACTTTCAGACTGTTTCAGAGTGACAGAAACATCAGATCCTCACCAGTTCCTCTTTCATTCTCCACTCACACAGTAGCTGCCAAACATGCACTGTACATAATTGTAGATGGTGGTGTTGTTTACTTTTTAAAAAGTGAATGTGACTGCATTTTGTGTGCATATTACCAACAAGCATCATGTCACATTTTCTGTCATAAGCTGCATCAAAGGTCAGTTGTGCCATCTGAGAACTGACTCTAAGAACTGAGATCCTCACAGCTGAACACTGACACACTCATCATCTGGAACACACAGGCTTAAGAAAGTGTATTAAATATCTTCAAATATTTTGCAAGTCCATGTCTAATCAGTCTTTTCAGTCACTATCTGTGGAAGAGGAGACTTTGTACTTTACATTTATTGTTCCAGTCTACACTTGTCCATATAGTATCTACTGTATATGGAATTTGAAAGAGCTCCACAATGCTGTCAGGACTAGTGTGGGGGGCCCGAACAGTAGAAGATTATATGCAGCTATGAGAACAGAACAGAGATTCAAGAGGAATCATCTAGAAATACTTCATGTGTTGAACTATTGCTCATGTGCTCCAGGAAAGACATATATTTCTTCAACTTCAGTGTCATGGAGGCATATTTTGGAGAGCATTGGTAGGATCTATTGTCATAAAAAGTATAAGTCTCACACTTCTCCAACGAAGAAGGAAAGTGATCATTTATAATTACTATGACCTGTATTCTCCCAGCTGCTTAAGTCCAAAAAAAGCGCTCCGCTCCATGTGTGTCAGTCTGCACTAAGCACTTTTGGACTTGAGCACCTGGGAGAAAAGTGTTTATGGCTGTCTGTTAGGGATCAATGAACATGGCACTTTGAACTTGTACAATGTACAATGTACTAAGAAGCCAGAATGAGGAATTGACCAATCAGATTTCAACTCCTCTTGATCCCTCCCTCTGACTCACCTGTCCTGAAGGAGGAAGAGAAGCTGAAGAACTCTGGGCTCTGCTACTCCGCTATAGAGACCACTACTGCAGGTGGGGATAACAGAAGCAAAGCAATCAAACTACAGAAAATTATTGTTTTCAGAACTGAAGCAAGAGGGGTTGGCTAAAAACTTTGCGTTAAAAGACAGAGAACTGAGAAAGAGTGATGAGTTTCAAACTCTTACAAGTGACATTAAAACTGTAGCTAGTGTTGAAAATGGCTTCCTTGCTGGAGGAGGATCTGTGCTGTCCTGTGTGCACTGACATCTACAAGGATCCTGTCATCTTGTCCTGCACTCACAGCATCTGTAGAGCCTGTCTGAAGCAGTTCTGGGAAACTAAACCATCCAGAGAATGTCCAGTCTGCAGGAGGAGATCATCGAAACTGGACCCTCCGGTCAACCTGGCATTAAGAAACTTGTGTGAGACGTACTTACAGGAGCGAGACACACTTACACCCCAGAGAGGAGCACAGTGCAGTATCCATGGTGACCCACTCAGACTGTTTTGTCACACTGATCAGCAGCTTGTGTGTTTCTCGTGTCGAGACTCCAAACTGCATAAAAGTCACAACTTCAGTCCCATTGTTGAAGCGGCCGCTGACCGAAAAGTAAGTATCATTTTCAATGGATCACTGGATGGAAAAATAAAACTGATTTAGACATTGTGTAACTTAACATTTTATAAGAATGGAGAATTCAGAATTTGTGTGGTTGCTGGGTGGCACTATTAATTTACATATAAGTGTTTGCAAATCCCCCACCCCCCATTCAGGAGGAGCTCACAGTCACCCTGGGTCCCATAAAGGAGAAACTGAAGGTCTTTGAAAAAGCCAAAGTCAACTGTGATGACATAGCTGAACACGTTAAGGTGAACAATGTGCTTTATAACTACACATGCATCTCAAGCAGGAAAAGAGATTTTCAGAAATACTTCTACATTAGAGATCTAATCTTATAACCCTTGTCTTTGTTGACCTCTTTCCAGACTCAAGTCCAGCACACAGAGATGCAGATCAAGGAGGAGTTTGTGAAGCTTCACCAGTTTCTACGCGATGAAGAGGCAGACAGGATAGCTGCACTGAGGGAGGAAGAGGAGCAGAAGAGTCAGATGATGAAAGAGAAGATTGAGAAGATGAGCAGAGAGATCTCATCTCTTTCAGACACAATCAGATCCATAGAAGAGCAGATGGGAGTTGATGATGTCACATTTCTGCAGGTAAGAATCATACTCATCTCTGTGTGTGTGTGTGTGTGTGTGTGAGAGTGAGTGAGTGAGAGAGACGTCATGCATGTTACACACCATGCATACTGATTAATGTACATATACTGTATTCCATTACTGATAAATACTGTGTGGATGTGCGGTGCCAAAGTGAATATAAGGGCACAACACTTAACTTTTACTTCACTTTACTTTTTTCCAGAACTACAACAGCACAGTGGAAAGGTGAGTGATCTGCCTCCTCTATCTTTGCGGTTCTGAACCCAAACCCACAGCAGCACTGACCCCTGTATGTTATTCTAGAGCCCAGTGCACACTGCAGAATCCAGAGAGGGTTTCAGGAGCTTTGATCAATGTGGCAAAGCACCTGGGCAACCTGAAGTTCAGAGTCTGGGAGAAGATGCAGGAGATTGTTCAATATAGTGAGTAAATATCACACATGATCTCACTCTGTCTATCACAAACAAACACACACACACACACACACACACACACACACACACACACACACACACACACAATATGGGGTGTATCCATGGTCTTGAAATGCACAATATAAATAAACTTGCCTTACCTTGGTCAGGTGTGCACTCCAAGAGAGGGATGGGTAGAGTGATGGAGAGGGCAAAAGAGATGGGAAACAAGGCTGTTGATATTTATTGGAAGGAAGGAAGGAGGGGTTGCTGAGTAAGAAAGGGAGGGGCGGTTTACAGAGGAAGTTGTGTGAAAAGATGGAGAGAGTGATAGAGGCAGTATAGAACTCCTGCACAACACATATCATGGTAAAAGTTTGCAGGACTATCAAAATTTATCAAAAAAAAAAAAATCTGTACTGTCAGAGGACACCCGGAGACCAGCTGGGTGCACCATCCTGAACTTGACCCTCTTTGCTTAAAGTAGCAACTTCAACTCCTTAAAGGAGAGTACCGGAGTGAATTTGGGAGCGTGTCTATGTTCCCACAGCTCTATGTTCCCACAACTCTATGTTCCCACAGCCCTATGTTCCCACAGCCCTATATTCCCACAGCCCTTTATTCTCACATTTCTAAGAGTTTTTCTTTCTTTCTTTCTTTCTTTCTTTCTTCAAAGCAAGATTCGCTGTTTGGTATTATTTGCCCTCAATGGTGCCTTCCAGGTAGTGGGGTTAGGTTTAGGGTAAGGGTAAGGTTCTTTTATGCTGTGCTGCCTAGATTTATATTCGCAATGAAAACGATATTCATCCACTCTCGCTTTCAGAACGTTTTGCATCCACATTCCACAACGATTTTATATTCATCCACCTCAGTGATCATTTTTGAAATCGACCATTCTTCTCCATTCTAATGTGAACAGAAGGGCTAACTGGATAAATATTACCTGTGTTGGTGTGAACATGCCCGGCTTATCGGAACATATTGCTGTGGGAAAATAGGGTCTATTTTTTTTTAATCTTTGTAATGAGAGAGCATGGGGCTGTGGGAACATAGTTACCTCACTCACGTCAGATGTAGCGCTACGCGCGTTCATCTGATATTCAGCGATAGACGAATTATTTCAGGAGCCAGAAATCCTTGAATCTAACTGGGCAAACGGCTTGTCCATCAATTTAATTGACGTACACTGCAGCCAACCACATCGAAACCAACCGAAGACGCTCGTTACGTTTGTTGGATTGGTTGGATTCAAAACAGTTGCTTCTTCGCTACGTCACACCCTCTACAGCAGCCAGCGGCCCTGATTGGTCCGGTTAGAGAATAATGGCTTGAAATCTCTCTGATGGGCTTCAACATCAGATCGTTGCGCGGAAGTGCCTTACGAAAGTTACGTAGCGCATGATCTGACGTGAGTGAGGTAAGGAACATAGGGCCCAATTTCCCAAATCTCCAAAGAAATGTAACACACCACTGTAAATAATGATCATCATTCACATCCTCATCACACATAACTCAGTGTTCAGCTCATATGTGTTGTTGCAGCTCCTGTCACTCTGGATCCCAACACTGCACATCCACGTTTCATCTTATCTGAGGATCTGACCAGTGTGACATACAGTACTGAGAGACAGCAGCTTCCTGATAACCCAGAGAGATTTGACTGGGCTGCCAGTGTCCTGGGCTCTGAGGGCTTTAACTCAGGGATTCACTGCTGGGATGTGAAGGTTGGGGAGAATCCATGGTGGAATATAGGTGTGAAGAAAGAATCTGGCCGGAGGAAGGAGAGTATGATGATGATGCGAGTGGAGAGTTGTTTGTGTATTATATGGATGGTAACTATGGAGCAGCAGTTCCACCACAGCCTGACACTCTTCTCCTAGTGAAACGGAAACTCCAGAGGATCAGAGTGCAGCTGGACTGGGACAGAGGAAAACTCTCATTCTCTGATCCTGATAATAACACACACCTACACACATTTACACACACTTTCACTGAGAGAGTGTTTCCGTACTTTAATATTGCACGCAATATGAGGATGTTAAAAATGAAGGCCTCAGTAAGAATAGATCAGCCCAGTTAGAGACTGTATGTAGGGGAAGTATTTTACGATTCATAGCTGCATTATTTACCTCTACTTAAAATTATTGAAGCATGAAGACTGCATCAGGCCACTGGATATTTTGATCATTGTGGCCACAAGGTTTTATTCAATGTCATGAGAGGACACACTCCCATCATCACTATCATCATCATGACAAATATTTATTCTTGTCTTGTATATAATGCTTCTCACATTGAAGCTAGTTGGTTAGTCATCATAACCTAGTTGGTTAGTCATCAAATAAATGAATATGTAGAAGAAATGAATGAGTGGATTTCTGTTTATTTCACTGTGAGGAAAAAGAAACAAAGAAGATGCTTTGATAATCTCACCTTGAAGAGAACGCCTTCTGGATTATTTCAGGTGGTAAAAATAGGCTCCATCAGTTCATCCTCCTTGACCATCAATACAGGTGGTCCTCAGGGATGTGTCTTGAGCCCTCTCCTGTCTTCCCTCCCTGTACACTCATGCATGATTTAGGTAAAGTTTTGACGTTTCAGGCTATATCGCCAAGATTCCATTGAGATTGATAAACGGCAAGTTCTGGGGTAATTTGCCCCTTCGCAAGCTTGTCCATGCCTCCTTGAGGCAGATATTGCACTTGTAAGATCTATGGGAGCATCTTCCCCGGTTTGTTTTGGTTAGCGAGCAAGCTAATCACGTGACTTAACTGGAGCTTACTATTTGAATTACAGCCCATTGTCGATACATTTTCATAGCATCTTGCTCCATTTACTACACAATTCTACATTGAGGATTATTGCCAGAAACCCTTTATGCTTGTTCATTTCTTACCCTACTGAATGGTGCAACTGGACTTGTTTAGGATCTCTGTAATATCTGCTAGCACGGATTTGCACACATGGCCAGTCTCACAGCATCAGCGTGATTTTATTTCTGTCGCTTTCAGACTCTTTCAGAGTGACAAACTCTCAGTTCCTTAATCGTTAGGCCTACTGTACGTTCAGACCACAAACGATGCAGGCAACATGTAGCCTGACATAGCCCGCCCATAATACGAATGTTCATCCGTATCCATAGTCTGGGAACGGTCCTCTGGGGCGTGTTTACATCGGTAGAGAGTCTACCGGCCAATAAGCGAAGCTGATTAGACGAGCTGTCCAATCGTTTCAAACCAGAAGTGAATGCCCTCCCCTCCGCAGTATAATCGCGTCAGGTTAAAGAACCTCCAGACCATGAATACGGATGATCAGCAGTATTATGGTCGGGCTATGTCAGGCTAGGCAACATGAGCAACAGAAGTAATTGACTTTGTATGGAGACGGGCGATTTTGGCAACAAAAGCGGCAGGTGTGGTGAGCGCCGAAACTTGAGTGTCTTCAACGATGAAAGAAAGTTAAACTCCGATTGACTTTATGTCATGAGCTACAGTATGACATGTTCCAGTAATTACCAATCAGAATATTAATTTTCCGGTGTGGCTCTTTTAGAGAAGCAGGATAGAACATTCAAATGCCTGACGACATAGCCCACTTTGCGGCTGTTGTTGCTGGGCCGAGCAATGTTTCTTGGGACTCTTCTGCAACTCTTGAATATTTGTCGCTTGTGGTCTGAACGTACAGCTATTCATACAACTGGCAAACATGCACTGTAAATAAGTGACCACTAGATGGTGCTGTTGTTGGTTGCCTTTAAATCATATGTGAATGTGAAATAAGTTTACAGGCCAAAGAAACAATGGACATCAAATCAGCCAGATCATGAAACTTAGGCCCAATCCCATTACTCCTCCCTTTCCTCACAGTTTAGATTAGGTCAGTGCAGCTGGACGCAGAGGAAAACTCTCATTCTCTACCTGATAATAACACACACTTAAAGGAAAGCTGATGTTACACAAAACTTCTAACAGCAATGTACTTTGCATGGAATGAAAGAATTCCGAGCAGCATAGACCTAACGCGAATGCGAAACATTTTACATTGAGTCAGCAGCACCTCAGATCTTATTTCTGATTTTGAGTAATGAGGATAGATTGATTCAGTGTAAAGTGCTTGTTCGCTTCTGCGTTCGCATTCGGTCTATGCTGTTCAAAATTATTTTGTTCCACTCGCTAACTAGTGCTTTTGGCAAGTTCGTTATGCAGGGCTATGTTTGAAATCACTCCGGAGCACCTCTTTAAACAGCTCTTTATAGCAAATCTCCCCACCAAATGTTGAAACAAAGTATCTCAAACCACAAACGCTTATGTGTATTTGGAACTCAGCAATCAAACATAATATATCATTTTAATATCATTCTCAGTAGAAGGCTGTATTATTTGTGAAATAATACTCCCATTACCTCAGTCTTACTGGATAAGGTAATCAAAGATAACATAATATATTATATCACATCCAACTTCACTCTCTCCCTGCCACTGTATGCCACACTTGGGCCAGTGGATGGGAACGTTGAACACTGAAATTGCTGCTGCATGAGGGGTCAGAGAGGGCAGCCAGTTCCCGAAGCACAGCTTAGGTTTTTTAATATTTGTGTATGTTTTGATCACTTAATTGTGAAATTCAGTGTACTGTCAGACCATCATTGTCATTATTATTAGCAAGATCTGATATCACCAAGTATTTAAGAGTCCAGGATCAACGTCAAACGTTTGCCCTGGATCAATGTACCTTAACCCTAACCCTAATCCTAACCCATTCATCCAGGGTAACAAGTTAGACATTGATCCCGGACTCTTAATTACTTGGTGATATCAGATCATCATACTGAAACTACTCGGGCTGAGCATGTGGTCACACTTCAAGTCAAGGAAATTACGTCTACAAACTTTTCCTGAAACTTATCTCACTAAGCCACATTTACCAATCAGAATTCATTGCTGTATCTGACAAACTGGTTGAGTGAGTAAAGTACTACCACAGCTGGCACAGGCAACAACTAAACACACTGTTCCACTCTGCAGCACTGAGGTGAGTTTCATCTTTTATTCCACTTAAGTAGACCTTTGTTTGGTTCAAATAGGCTGAAGTATATGCAAATAGGCTGATTATGTTTGTGTCTAAAGTAAGTGACTATCAAAGTAGTAGTATTATATACACTGTAAAACCCGACAAGTTCCGTTAACTCGTTGCCACAATACATTTAAGTAAACTTACTTAAAAGAGAGAGTAATCTGTACTTCAACCTTTTGAGTTTAAAGAACTCAACTAATTCATGTGACGATAACTTGTATGAACTGAGTACATTGTACTCAAACATTCAATGTGTTCAAACTCAATTTAAATATTGTGTCTTTACTCATTCCAGTCAAGTTATATTTACTCACTCTACCAGAGGCAGGTCATTGCCTGCCCTGGTTTAAGTTCTCTTAACTCAAAAGAAATATTTCACAGGAGACATGGATAAATACAAGCAGCTTTATTCATATAAATCCAAGTACAATCTGTATAAAATGCTGAAACATCTATAATTTTTTAAAAAAAGAAAAAAGGAATTCCAGGTGTTGAGGCCAATTTGTAGGCCTATGTTTGTACTGAATGCAGCAGCTCACTTGGGTTACATTAACATATGACTACAGCCAATTCAATGTAAACATTTGGAAGACATTTGACAGTTTTGTATGAAAGGCAATGCACTTCAAGACTCAAAGACTTTTGAGATTTTGTTTAGAAAAGTGCACTAACAAGGTGTTTTCCAATACAGGGTGTTCAACAAGGTAAATATGGCAGAGTTCAATATGAATTCAATGCAGGACACTTTGAGAAACACACTGGAGAACCTTGCTCTTGCTGACTTCAAGAAGTTTAAGCACCATGTAAAGAGTACGGGCAAAATCTCATGGTCAAGGCTGGAGACAGCTGACCATGATGATACTGTAGACATGATAGTGCAAACATACACAAAGGAACATGCTGGAGAGAAGGTGCTAGAAATCCTGAAGAAGATGAACCTGAACCAGATGGCCAAAGACTTGGAGACCGAACTACAAACCGACAACTTGGGTAGGGAATCAGGCAGCACTGATCGGAATCTCAACTTATAGTCCTGATATGGGACATATGGGAACTTGTGTGACAAAACGAAACACAAAACTGTTCAAACACACTAACCATAACATACTGTACCTGATCTGTATTCACAATTCACACGCAAGCACCACGTTACCACATCAGTCTCCTTTTAACACACACATAGCCTACACACTTTCTTTAAAGTTCAAATCCAGACATGTTCAACATCTAACCCTGTTATATGAGGTCAGTGAATGTTGTGAGTAGGTAAATCAGAAAAGAAAAATCATATCAGATACAGCAAATAGCAGATCACCAGATGACCTCTGGTCCTACTCCTGCACAGGAATAGACAGCAGTCAGACACACCTGGACTGTAGTCTACACAAGAGGAAACTGGAGCTCTTCTGTCAAGAGGATCAACTGCTTGTATGTCTGCAGTGTCAAGACTCCAGATTACACAAAGATCACAAGTTCAGTCCCATTAGCAAAGCAGCACTCGATGTAAAGGTAAAGGCTCTTTATCCATGATATGTCCATGTTATTGCATTCATGTATGTTTGTATGTATTGGCAGTCACTCCACATTAAAGTGCTCTTTTCCCAGGAGGATCTTATGGTCAGACTGCAGGAGAAACAGAGGGCCTATGAGAAAGCTAAAGATGTCTGTTCTAAATCAGCAGAGTACATTAAGGTAAAAGGGACATGTTGGTTAAAAAAAAAAAAAAAAAAAACAGAATGATGCATTTTAACACACTGTATGTCTAATGTAGTATAAATAAGATACATTTATACCTTTATCCAGACTCAGGCTCAGCGCACAGAAAGACAAATCAGGAAGGTGTTTTTTGAGCTACATCAGTTTCTTCGAGATGAAGAGGCAGCCAGGACAGCTGCACTGAAAGAGGAAGAGGAGCAGAAGAGTCAGATGATGAAGGAGAAGATTGAGAAGATGAGCAGAGAGATCTCATCTCTTTCTGAAACAATCAAAGCCATAGAAGAGCAGATGAGAGCTGATGATGTCACATTCCTCCAGGTAAGAATATGCCTATTTGTTTATCAAAATCAACCATTAGTACATTGTACTGTTTTAGTATATAAAGGTATTTGGGAGCAGATGTATGTTTGACACTCTGTGCGCATGAGAAACAATTATAGCTCAGAAATCTACACGTCTCCTGTCTTTAGCGAATAGTTTTGGTCAGTGAGTATGTCTATCTAGCCATGGCATGAGCCTCAAGGAACAGTGATATTCCATTGGGTTGGATGTTCAACCCTTGGTGGTGGGGGGCCAAAAGTGCCCTGTGGGTAAGGAATTGTTGGACAGTATAGCGTTGTTTGAATTGGCTTGTTCGCTGCTCTGATTGGTCGTAGCCAGAGCCATAAAGGGCTGGTCGTAGTGCTAGCTTCAATCTATCTATTGTGGCCAGACAATATATTATATTTCATAGTCTGGCTTGTCAGGCTAAAACAATCTGGCAAACAGATGGAAAACTACAGTTTGTCTAAGAATATTAATAAACAACACTACAGTATGTTAAACATATTTACACTTTTGCTCTATTGCAGAACTACAAGAGCACAGTAGAAAGGTGAGTGATATGCCTCCTGTCTCTCTCTTGTCTGAGGTTCTGAACCCAAATCCACAACAACAACGCTGACTCCTCAATGGTATTCCAGAGGCCAGTGCACATTGCAGGATCCAGAGAGGGTTTCAGGAGCTCTGATCAATGTGGCAAAACACCTGGGCAACCTGAAGTTCAATGTCTCAGAGAAAATGCGGGAAACTTTTCAATACTGTAGGTAGCCTGTTGTGTACTGTTTCCTACTTTCTCTCACTGCACTCTCACTTTCAGTTAAAATTTTCTGGCTTTTATTTTTGGTGACAATGCTAACAAAAAGCTATCACATGATGTAATCTAAACGTAACTCTTGCATGTGCTCTCTCTCTCTCTCTCTCTCTCTCTCTCTCTCTCTCTCTCTCTCTCTCTCTCTGTAGATCCTGTGATTCTAGATCCCAACACTGCATTCCCACATCTCATTCTATCTGAGGATCTGACCAGTGTGAGACTCGGTGATGAAGTCCAGGAGCTTCCTGATAACCCAGAGAGATTTGATAAGTATTCCAGTGTCCTGGGTTCTGAGGGATTTAACTCGGGGACTCACCACTGGGATGTGGAGCTTGGAGAGAATAAAAGCTGGATTTTGGGTGTGGTAACAGAGTCTCTCCAGAGGAAGGGAGACTACAACTCAAAGAGAGGACAGTGGTGTTTGTGCTTTGGTTATAATCAGTACAAATCTCGTGCTCCACCACAGCCTCTCACTGTCCTCCCAGTGAAACAGAAACCCCAGAGGATCAGAGTGCTGCTGGACTGGGACAGAGGAGAGCTTTCATTCTTCAGCCGAGACAATAATACACACCTACACACAATCAAAGACACATTTGATGAGAAAGTATTCCCATTCTTTGCCACAACCTGCTCACTAAGGATGGTAGTAGTGAAAACAACATTGTGCAAGATATATTAAGAATATGTGCAAGATTATATACAGTTTTTGTGCAGTTCTCCACTTACTCAGATTCTGATAGTCCTGCACTACTTCGATTTATTTCTGAATTACAGATTGCAGTGTTGGCACACTCTCATCCACTCCTGTATTTGAGACGGTCTGGAGCAAGACTCTGATGAATAAAGACCATATCTTTGAGGAGACAAGGCTGTGTAGATTATTACTCTAGTAACATGTCATTTGAAAGCTCTTTTCCTCTTGGGTCACTGAAAGACTGAAAAGTCGAATAAATAAATAAATAAATAAATAAATAACTCTTTCAAAATAATTATCACTTAACGCCTCTCCTGTGACATATCACTCCTTCCAAGAGAAACCTATTGAAAAGGTTGCATGAGACACACATTGACTGGGAAAATGTGGTTATTTGCTTTTAAAAACACATAATTGTCCTATCCAAAAGAAGTGATATAGTGCGTTAGTACAGCTGTTGACAAATGACTGAGATTTTATCTGATAAGGTTGTCTGTTATTATATTAGACACTATATCTCACTAATGTAGCAAAATGTACTTTAAAAGTCTTGCTCTTAAATGTTTATTATATTAACAACAGAAGAAGAATAGTTGCATGTTGCTCCAGCTGGAGTAAGGGGCCAACAGGGACTGAGAAAAGCAGTTAGACCAGTTGAACTGGTTATATTTTATTTACAGATAATAGAAGAGTAAAATGATCTTTCTTCAAAAAAACACTCACTATGTACATAATATTTATTTTTGTGCAGGAAATTCACTCAATGACTTTGGCCAATGGATAATCCATTGTAATTGTTGTATTTAACATTAGCATCTAAAATGTATCTATTCTATAGATGCATATCTATTTTGGAACAGTTTTTTTTTTTAGGAATCCCATATCCATGTTGAAGAAAATAGATGGTCATTTTATCAGTTTTTACACATATTATTATAAGCATATTGGAGCGACACTGGCATAATTCTCTTCGGACAAGCAAACAAACATGAGAATCCTATGTGTCATCCACATACCATTTAGTGATAGCTATCTCATACAGCACAGAATGTCTCAGTTTACAACACTGAGAAAAAGAGACTTTGTAGACATTACAGAGGAAGAGAGAGTTTAACTTGCCATTGAACTTGACAAGACTGGAATATTAACGTTTGTATCACTGGAGGTACATTACACAGAAGGTACATTACAGATACTCTTGGATATACTGTATAGCTCCTTTGAATGACACAGAAGCCATCTTTAGTAATATAGCTCCTCACACATGTCCCCTCACCAGCAACATTGACCAATAAGAATGAAGCCGTCGGTGAGAATAACAGGTTGTGCCAGTGAAGCACAAATACAGGTACTGTAGCAGATGGAACAGTTAAACTCACTGGTATTCAGCAGAGACAAGAGGAAAGAAACACCGAGGTGAGTTTTGTATCATTTTTCTTCCTGAGTGATCAGTTTGTGGAGCTATACAATATAAACAGTCACTTTTTGTTTGACAAGTAGATTACTGAACACATTTTAGCACAACTATGACGGCAGTTTCATAAACTTATTTTGTGACGTACCGTATCTACGTTTCAGAATGATAGTATAGACCAGGTCCAGGTGAAATTCTGTCTCTTTTATCCATAGGGTTGGATGTGGTCATGAGCACAGTGGTGGCTATACTGAGAAACACAATGACAAACCTCAGCCATGCTGATGTCAAGAAGTTTAAGCACTATTTGAATGACATGGGCCAAGTGCCGTGGTCACAGCTTGAGGCGGCTGACCGTGATGATACTGTAGACGTGATAGTGCAAACATACACAAAGGAACATGCTGGACAGATAATGTTACAAATCCTGAAGAAGATGAGCCTGAACCAGATGGCCAAAGACTTGGAGATGGAATTAAACACAGGGAGCATTGGCTCAGGAGCTGCTTGCACAGGTTGGAATACAGTACATGTATATGGCTCAGTATGAACTCTAAAGGACAGGTTAGAATACATGGTTCAGTATGAACTCTTACATATCCTAATGTGCAGCTGTAATACGGCAGCAATGTATCACATCACTGAAATAACATGCACACCCAAATTTGTCATTGTCCATAAGGGTGGGTTAGCTATTGTGAATTGAATTAATGCTATACAGATTTATGAGGTTAATTTCATTGATGATTAATTCCACACTTCAACACTGTTGATCAGAGTGTTTAATGTTGTACATTTTTTTTATGCAAATGTTTTTGTTATTGTTGCCAAACCAATATTTTCTCAAATATGCTGTAATTTCCACAACTGTAACAATGTTCACATCCATGTTTATGAAACCCCTCGCATGATATAAAAAATCATGATGTTAATCAACCAGCCATCATTTGATTTTAAAAAGGAAATCTCTGGCTACACAACACCAACATCCTGTGTATTTCTTAAATATATCATATATATCATAAATGTCCATTAAACAGACTATGGCTGCAGTCCCAGGAGACAGCAAGGTGTTGAGCAGAGGGGGGCGAACCATCAGGAGGAAGAGGAAGAAGAGGAAGAAGGGAGACAGGGGAAGACTGGGGGTGAGTCACCATAGCCTCACTGGAAGATGTCTCTTATAGCCAGTATATTGTATTTACCATAGATTAACATGAGAGATTCTGTTTTAGTTATACAGTGCTCTACTCCTCAGATTCTTTATTAACATTTAATGAGCTATCCCAGATGATTTATAAATACCGGTAGGCAATAAGTTGGGTAGGTCTCTATTCAAAGGTGTCTTCATAAGACTGACATGGACCTCTCACTGGTATGATGTGACATCACATGATATCATAATCATTAATGACTCTTGTATAAACAAGACTGTTGTCATTTAGTGACTGTTTTTGTAAAGTTTACACTGTTTGTGGCGTTCAATGGTGTTTTTTGCCCCCAACGGCACTTTCCAGGCAGCACAGCCTAAGGACACACTACCTGTACTATATTCCTAACCTTAACCCCCTCAACCCTAATCCTAATCTTAAACTGAAGGGAGTAGTGCCTGGAAGGCAGCACTGCCTGGAAGGCACCATTAAGGGCAAATAATACCAAAGACTTGTTTGTGGCACAAACATCACAAGAACGGAATGATATTTTAATTATAACAGTCTTAACATCTTAAATCATTATTTATGATACAAGTCGTACCATGTTAAAGACAGGTCCTGTAACTACTATGCAGACACCCTCAAATAGGCCTAGAGTTTTACCTTAAGATGTGATTGGTGAGTGATTGTCATTCATTAAGTTGCTAAATTCATTATTTGGTTTCAGACATCTGCTGTCTGCATAGACTAGAATTCAAACTTGTCTGTCAAGATGATGGCGAATTGGTGTGTTACAAATGTAAGAACTCCGAAATACACAGGAATCACAATGTCATTAGCATCAGTGCACGGATACTTGAACTTAAGGTAAGTTCACTCTGATGTGGTTGGCTGCCTTTGTTTAGCATGCATTTACAGTAGAATACCTGGGGAAGCCGCAGTGTTTGTACCATGCTGGATTGGTTTGAGTGTAGGGGACATACAACCGAATTCCAAAAAAGTTGGGACACTGCATAAATTGTTAATAAAAATGGAATTCAACAATTTACAAATCTCATAAACCTATATATTGTTCAAAATAGAATATAGATAACATGGCAAATGTTGAAAGTGAGACTTTTTGAAATGTTATGCCGAATATTGGCTCATTTTGGATTTTAAGAGAGCAACACATCCCAAAATAGTTGGGAAGGGTAGCAATAAGAGGCCAGAAAAGTCAAATTGTCAGATAAGGGACAGCTTGAGGACCCATTTGCAACTTATTTGGTCAATTGGCAACATGATTTGGTATGAAAAGAGCCTCTGAGAGTGGTATTGACTCTCAGAAGTCAAGATGGGCAGAGGATCACCAGTTCCCCAAATGCTGTGGCAAAAAGTAGTGGTCCGAGATCACAAAGGAGTTTCTCAGATTTGCAAAGAGTTTGATGGTATAATCATTTACAGTGCATATCATCATCCAAAGATTCAGAGAATCTGGAACAATCTCTGTGCATAAGGGTCAAGGCCGGAAAACCATACTGGATGCCCATGGTCATTGGGTCCTTAGATGGCACTGCATCACATACAGTAATGCTAATGTAATGGATATCACAAACTGGCCTTAGGACTACTTCCAGAAAACATTATCAGTAAACACAATCCACTGTGTCATTCACTATAGCCAGCTAAAACTGTATAGGTCAAAAAAGAAGCCATTCCTAAACATGATCCAGAAGCACAGGCGTTTTCTCTGGGCCAACGCTCATTTAAAATGGACGGTGGCAAAGTGGAAAACTGTTCTGTGGTCAGACGAATCAAAATTCAAAGTTCTTTTCAGAAAACTGGGATGCCATACCATCCGGACAAGGACAACCCAAGTTGTTATTGCTTATTGTTAGTGCTCATTTCAGAAGGCTGCATCTCTGATGGTATGGAGATGCATGAGTGTGTGTGGCATGGCCAGCTTGCGCATCTGGAAAGGCACCATCAAGTCTGCATTCCAGATCTTTCACCCATAGAAAACTTTTGGTGCATCACACATAGGAATACATGACAAAGAAGACCTAAGACAGTTGAGCAACTAGAAGCCTGTATTAGACAAGAATGGGACAACGTTCTCTCCACAACTTCTCTCCACAGTCCCCAGACATTTGCAGACTGTTTTAAAAGGATCAGGGGATGCCACACAGTGGTAAATGTGTCCTTGCCCCAACTATTTTGGGATGTGTAGATGCCATGAAATTGAAAATCAACTTATTTTCCCCCTAAAATGATACATTTCCTCAGTTTCAACATTTGATATGTCATCGATGTTGTATTCTGAGTAAAATATTGAAATTTGAAACTTCCACATCACTGCATTCTGTTTTTATTCACAATTTGTAAAGTGTCCCAACTTTTTTGGAATTCGGTTGTACATTTCCCCATCCCATCTGACTTCTCTCTTCTTATTCTATATGTCATCCTGTGTTTAGTGCTTCGTTGCAACCTTCACTATATTAGGAACATGAGGGATAATGTATTCATTATACAGTATTTCCCATCAGGACGAACAGAATGTACTTTACTGCAAGTCTTGTACACAAGACAACACTACAATTGAGACTACATGCTTTAGATTGTCAATATAGGATCCAGGGTCCTTTGAAGGGCCCACCATTCTAATTTGCATGTAATAAATTTGTGATTGATTGATTATTTCCAGGAGGAGCTCAATGCTAAAATGGAGCCTCTGAAGAAGAATATGGAGTTATGGGAGGAGGCAAAGGCCACCTGTGAACACACAGCAAATCACATACAAGTGAGGGTCCCTGACTATGTTATTAAATATCTATGAATCCATGTAGAAAAAAGAAGGAAAGAAAGAAAGAAGTTGGGTAACATGATGAAAGGAGATACAGTAATAAACTCAGTGAAAGTAACAGTGAAGCTACGGGAAAAAGTAAAAAAGTAAAGTAAAGTACTGTATGGGACAATGAGAGAAAGAAAATGAAAGTAAAAGAGTGCCTTCATGGGATTACCAGACAAAATGAAAGTGAAAGTTAAATGAGTGCAGGAATGCAGACAATGCATTATACAGGAGGTACAGGAAAAGACAAAAATGTGATGAAAATATGCAGTGGGCTACAGCTGGCTTTACTGTCAAAATGAAAATGCAGAATAAACTAGGTCATGCTAACACATTTGACATTCATGTCTTAAACAAAATGTGTTCTGCACCAGAGACAGCTCAATAACACTGAAATGCAGATCAAGGAAGAGTTTAGGAAGCTTCACCAGTTCCTGCACGATGATGAGGCAGCCAGGATAGCTGCACTGAGGGATGAGTGGACTTGGAAGAGTGAGATGATGAAGGAGAAGATTGAGGAGATGAGCAGAGAGATCTCATCTCTTTCAGACAAAATCAGAGCAATAGAGGGGCGGTCTGGAGCTGATGGCATCACATTCCTGCAGGTAAGAATCCTTGGCTCTACTGTATGCGTCATGGAAAATGTAATTTCATTGATTCTATAAAACACTGTTGAAGGAATGTACCTGTCATACACCTGTCGGGGTGTATGAATAATATCTTAGTATGGGTGTCAGTTTCAAGTGGTTCAACTATATGAATAATTGCTAAATTCTAACAAAGAGTATTCTTTAACAGAATCCTTATTTTACTCCCCAGAACTACAAGAGTACAGTGGAAAGGTGAGTGATATTATCTGCCTCCTGTCCTCTGTGGTTCTGAACCCACACCCACAGCAGCACTGACTCTTGAATGTTATTCCAGAGCCCAGTGCACACTGCAGGATCCAGAGAGGGTTTCAGGAGCTCTGATCAATGTGGCAAAGCACCTGGGCAACCTGAAGTTTAGAGTCTGGGAGAAGATGCAGGAGATTGTTCAATATAGTGAGTAAAGGTTATAATCAATAATGTTAGTCTAGATGCAAAAAAAATAATCACTTCGGTGGTCGAGTGAGACACTTGATAATATCGCTACAATATTGACCATCATTCATAACCTCATCACACATAAGTGTTCAATTCATGTGTGTGTTCTTTCTCTCTGCAGCTCCTGTGACTCTGGATCCCAACACTGCGAAACCCACTCTCCTCCTGTCTGAGGATCTGACCAGTGTGGGATTTGTATGTGGGATACAGCAGCTTCCAGATAACCCAGAGAGATTTGACTGGGCTGCCAGTGTCCTGGGCTCTGAGGGCTTTACCTCAGGGACTCACTGCTGGGATGTGGAGGTTGGAGAGAACATATGGTGGAATTTGGGTGTGACAACAGAGTCTGCCCGAAGGAAAGGGGGATATTTCTCCTTGAGTGGCATGTGTTTTCTGTATCTTCAAGATGGTGAATATAAAACAGAATCTCCACCGCAACCATCTGCAGTCGTCCCAGTGAAGCAGAAATTCCAGAGGATCAGAGTGCAGCTGGACTGGGACAGAGGAAAAGTGTCATTCTCTGACCCTGATAATAACACACACATACACACTCTGACACACACTTTCACTGAGAGAGTGTTTCCATACTTTAATATTGCCCGTAACATCTCTCCTCTGAGGATCTTACCAGTGAAGCCCTCTGTACTTCTAGAGCACTTTAAATAGAAATTCCGCTAGCCCTAATAGAGAAGCCATTGGTAGAGAAGTGTAAATAGAGTACAAGGAGCAGCACCCATAAGAGGATGTTGTATAGAGATATCTGGTGAGAAAATTGATTCACATATTGAGCAACCTTACACCTACAGGTGAATGACAGACTTTCAATCCAACCTTAAAGAGCTGAAAAATGATATTACTTAAATTTGGAAAATATCTGATCATTGCACTTCTTAAAAAATACACTTTTTAATGTTTGACCTGTTATTTTAAATGTGTATTGTTGTCAAATAAATATATTTCATATTATATTTCATAATGTTTGCTGAGCAGTGAATGAATGGTGTGATACAGTGCTTCATCTGTTCTCACTAAATACATCACTGTAAAAAAAGTTTTACCCTTTTTGTCATCTTGAAATTTACTCTTCATATAAGATGATTGGTCAAAGCCAGTGCCTTATAGGGCTTTATCTATCCCTCCATACATGTTATAGCCAGTCTGGTTTGTCAGGCTACGGGCTTGCACTTCCCCGTGCACTTTGAAAAGCTGAGGGATGCTAGAAAGGAACCTAGCGCAAACAGCAGACTGTATGGTTTAAGACAATACTTCTATTCCTCATAGGCTCATCACTGACTGGCTGTTTCGAATGGGTTTAGACCCAATGGTTTAGACATACCTTTTCTTCAGTAATGGAGCCTGGGGTGTGCACGTGTGATATATTTTAACTATTGCTGAGGTACCTTGATGTAAGCTTGGGTTTGAATCGTGGGAAATCTGTATGGGCCAGTAGTATAACCCTGCATTTTTGACGTCAGCTGAAATGATTCTTTGAGATGTAAATGTATTGTCTATGACTATGTAAATTCCAGAGGAGAAGAGAAAATTTCTCAAAGTCGCCTGAGGAGCAGTCAACAGTCCTGGTTTCAGTGCCACAACTTGTTCCACCTCTCTCTACATTATATTATCGACAATTTTGTAACAATGAGTGTCAAAGGAGATCACTGGTAAGCCCTGACATTCCTGTAGGCCTATTAATAATTGAACCAGTAGAGGGCAATCTTTCACTTTTCCCTAGGCATGCATCTCTGACTGCATCTGTAACCAAGCGGTTGAAGTAATGTGATCAGGTTCTCTCTGTGATCAATGGTTAGCAGTATCTTGGTAGTGAAAGACACAGATGCACAGAACACTGAGGTGAGTGAAGACCCAATTTTATTTACAAATTACTATTTTTTTGCGTTAACATTATCTTTTTTAACATGTGAATACAATTACAAGCACCACAAAATCTTATAATTTATGCTGAATTTCTAAATTAATAGATGTGTTTTGCGTTTATTGAAATATTCATATTTTTCTGCTTCTCATAATACAGTGAGATTTAAATCAAAGTGTTCAGTATTCCATTTGTGTATCACTTGTGTGCAGTGAGACACCTAATATATATTAGGTAACATATCTTCCTCCTATTTCTTGTAAAATGAACACAAACTCACAAACCTTACTCATTCTATACTTGGGCTGGAGAGATTTCTTCAGAAATTAAAAAAAATTGGAGCTCTGTGCTACTTTGCAGTAGGCATATAACCAATATTTGCTAATTACTTGATTAGTTACTCAACACTGTGAATCACTCTAAAAGTAAATTGCTGATATTTGGTTTCATTTTTGGAAACATGACTGACAATGAATTTGTATTAGCAAAAACCACATTGTGCACTACAGCAATCAAACTAGACCCCAAAGTCATCAAACTATAGAGACAATAATGCAGTCTCTGTTTTTTTGTTTGTTTGTTTTGTTTTGAAGACCATCTTGAAGAACCCACCATCCACAATCCAATGGCTGCCATGGAGTCAGTTCAGGTCATTTTGAGAGAGACAATGGACAAACTCAGCAGTATGGACATCAAGGACTTCAAGTTCCATTTGAAGACCAAGAATGAGATTCCATGGAAGAAGCTGGAGAAAGCAGAGAGTGACGAGATAGTTGATTTGATGGTGCAAGCCTATACAGAGAGCTCTGGACAGGAAGTGATAAGTATATTAAGGAAGATGAAGCAAAATATGATGGCCAACGAGTTAGACAAGGAACTGAAATCAAAACAAGCTAGTCGTCAGCCTTTTACTGGTGAGAAGCATGATTCAGTCACAATAAATGACCACATTTTTAGTCTTGACTGAGGCATCTCAGACTGCCATAAAAGTTAAGGGGAAATTCGGTGTGTGAATCAGTCAATACCACTGTTGTTTAAGGTCATTGAGAGCTGTCTGAGAGAAGAAGAACCAGAAAATGTGGTGCGCAACGGAAGATCTGATATCACCAAGTAATTAAGAGTCCGGGATCAATGTCAAACTTGTTGCCCTGGATGAATGGGTTAGGATTAGGGTTAGAGTTAAGGTACATTGATCCAGGGCAGACGTTTGATGTTGATCCTGGACTCTTAAATACTTGGTGATATCAGGTCTTGCACAGACATAGATAATAATGAAGCGGTGAATTTTAATTGAATAGGGCATAATGAAATGCAACTGAAAGTGAGTTACTGTGCCCCATTCACTTAATTGCCAATTCAGTTTAAATGCGTCAAATGGCATCAAATGTTCTTGTTCTTCTGATGGCACTTGGTGACCTCTAACAGGGCTATGTGTTGATTCACACCTGATTTCTCCTTTAAGTAATGAGGTCAAATTCCACACTGTGAACACTTAAATAACAGTTACTAGTGTTCCGAAAATGCCAACCTTGAGATAGTTTTCTTCAATTTTGTTTATCCTAAAAGTTATCAATAGCTCGAAGTCGTATGTTGTGCCACCAAGAATGCATTGTGACTGCATATTTTTAGGATGCTTTAGGGGAGCTGCTTTTGTTGATCTTTCTTGTTTGATTTCTAAATCTAAAAAGATGGCAGGGGCTGCATTTTACAGAAAAGTTGCTCTTTACACGTGGATGAAGGAGATGGAAGAACTGGGAGGCAAACAAGTAAGCAACACTCCCTCCTGTGTAAGCAAGATTGCAGATCGCAGTTAGGTCTTGCCACTAATGATGCCACCAAAGGTGGTTTTCAGTTTATCAGGACTTGTGACTAAATGCATGTTGAATGTTCTCTATTTTCACAAATATCAGGACAACTTTACTGGCATCCTATATTAATCTAAAGTGTAAAAAAGGAACATGTTTATTATCTGAGATGAGCCATTGGATGATAGGTTGACAGCTTTATTAAAGAGGCACTATGCAGGACCTGACATTTCTTTGCCGTTATCTCACATTGGGTCAAGTCTGCACTTTTTTCACTACATAGCTCCGATATGCAGACATTGTTTTCAGAAAACCATTAGTCGTTTTGTGGTGGGTGTCATTAGATTTGACTGCAGGACAATGGCACAAAGACAGAGAGGCTCTAGATAGATTTGAAACAGATACCAATCAACCAGTAAAATGTTATTCAAACACTACAATGACTATAACCTGCTAAACCAGACCTGGGCAAACTAAGGCCCAGGGGCCACATGTGGCCCGCAGACAGTGTTGGGGAAGTTACTTTTAAAAAGTAATTAATTACTTTACTTTAGTTACTGCTTTGAATTGTAATGAGATTACTTTACTCGTTACTAATTTTAAAAAGTAACTTGTTACTTTACTCGTTACTTTACTTTTAGCCCATAACTTGAATGAACTTGCTCTATTTCACTGGCTATAACGTCATTTATCTCCCTTCAGAACGCCATTCTCTTCTCTGATTGGCTGCTAGGTGGCCATTAATTCCAGATAACCGGCTACTTTGGAAGTAGTTCCAAAAAATAACTCATCTAATAACTGATTACCGTTCCATATGAATGCCTTTCAGAATGGTAACTATAACAACAATAAGCAACCTGGTAGATCTACTTTCAACTGAAAGTAGTACCCAAACCGAACAGGTTAGCTTCTTTTAAATTTGACTTGCATATTTCTTTTACGTTTTATACGCTTCTTCAAATATACGAGAGATAGATAGATACGGGAGATAAGCGGGATAACGACCTCCGAGGTGTCCAGTTATTTATTTATAATTGTCTTGGCGGAATAACTCCGTCTTCGCGCTGCGCGCGTCGCCGGAGTTCTAGATTCCGCCTCGACAATTATAAATGAATAACTGGACACCTCGTCGGCCGTTATCCCTTACATGTATGTCTCCCTCTGACCCTTTTACAGGCAATGGCAGCCTTCTCGCGCTGAAAGTTTTCATCAATCCAGTGAACAGTCATTCCGAGATAACTTTTGTTGTTAGCACTCCAGATATCTGCCGTTGTAGATACGAATTCTGTGGTCTCAAATGTCTTTTTGAGATCCGATTCAATTACAGCATAGCATTTGCTCAAGTAGGCTAGCTCGAAAATGTTTTTCTGTCTGATATGGGAGCTCGCGTTGTTGGTATTTTGCTTAATATTCTCCTAAAACGGGGGATTCTATTGTTGACAGCGGAACCATGTCCTCCACAACATAGGCTACAACTAGATTATTTATTTCTGCCTGCGATGTTACCTGTCGTAATCCTCCCTCTCCTGATTTAAGTTTCGTCTGTTTGGGTGCTGGGGCAGTCAGTGGCTATGGGGATTTTTAGCCACCCGCTTTGTACGACTGTGCTGTCTGGCCAGGTGCTTCGACAAATTGCACATTGACTGTGTAGAAGTGTGAAGCTGTTTATCACCAGGACATAGCGAGCACTTAACCTGAAAATAATGCGAATATTTCCAGTTGGCGAAGATGCCAGTGTTCTCCATGACTTCCCTCTCTTCCATCTCCCTCTCACTGAATCAATCGATTTCCACAGCAACCAGTTAGGCACGCATGCGCCACTAATAAAAACAACGCGGTTTTGACAGCAATTCATGTTGGCCTACCGGTAGCTCACTGATTTACATGTAAATTTGTTAATCTGAATGTCACTGAACAAAATCGTGGGTAACGCTGTAACGAACGTTACTATAGTCTAGTAACTGTAATGACGTTAGTGAAATTTGAACTGTAATGCGTTACGTTATTAAGTTCCTGACAACAGTAACGAAATTACAGTAACGCGTTATCCCCAACACTGCCCGCAGAGCTATTTAATCCGGCCCGTGGAGCCTTCCCAAAGTAGAATAATTTATCTTTTAGCCAAGGAGACTTAGATTATAGTCCTAAATTATCAAATTTGTTGTAGTCATGAGATACAAATCCCCCCTTTTAACCCTGCTTGTTAACATGTCCTCTGAAGAAAGTGAGGCTACTGGTTTGAGACTTGCCAATTTACCGGCATCAACCGGTTGATGGTTAACATTCGGCCCATTAGTGAAAATCTAAACGCCAATGTGGCCCTTCGACCAAAATAATTGCCCAGTGCTAAACTCAGCTTAAACAATAGTTCCTCTTGTAGTGAATTGTTTAGATGATAACATTTCAACTGAGTTTAACATGCATAAACCTGTTTAAAATTCTTTCTCTGCTTTTCTGTTTCCCAGGGAAAATCTTGAGTGAACTTGCAATTTGTAAACTGTTACTTTAAACCATCAGTTTCCTTGAATGTTATGACGATATTGCGTGTAGTTAGCATAGCAATTGTTCAGAATCTGAGAACGATAACTGAATTGAGCCTGCTGTATCTCTTACCCTAGAGCAGTTCTGCCACAAGCACGGCCAAGAGCTCCAATTCTTGTCCCAAACCGACAAACAGCCCATTTGTCTTCAGTGCCTGGCAGAAACACATAAGCACAACCAACTCACAAGCATCTTGAAAACAACTGAACCTGAGGTAAGGCCGATAACATATTGCCCCACTGTAAAAAAATAAAATAAAGGAAATTCAAAGTAGGCTTTTTTTAGGTTCCTCACTTTGCTACACTGGCGGAACCCATAAGCTTTCAGGAACCCTTTAAAAAGTACATTAATTTTCTGAAGATCTTTGAAGGATACTAGTGACTCTTGTAAAGGTTCCTAATTCTGGGTTCCACCTTGACAAGAGCCTCAAGTAACCTTCAAAGATCTCCAAAGATCTTTAAAAGGTTTCCTGAAAGCACCATTATTGATTCCGCCAATGTGGCAAAGTGAGGAACCTTTAAAAGTGCTTTGACTATCCTTTAATTTTTACAGTGCATGTAGCTCACAGTGTTAAATATTGAAGTGAGTGAGCTAAAGTTTTAGGGTGCAAGCACATCAACAAAAACAAGTTATTGAGAGGACAATTTACTCAACATACTCCATGGATAGCTATTGACCATCTCTCTACCATTACACAAACAACTGCCAATGTCTCATTAAAGAGAACCTATGCAGGATCCGGTGGCATCATCCAGTAAGCTAACAACCAAACAAAGCAGTTATTAAGCGTTTCTGCCAATAATCCTCCATTTAGAATTGCATAGTCAATGGTGATCGCCGCTAACAAAATGTATCGACTGTTGAATGCGCTGAGAAGTCACAAATCGCGTTGTAATTCAAACAGTAAACTCTGGCTAAGTCACGTGACCTAGCTTGCTTGCTAACCAAAACTTACGATAGCCGGGACGCGCTCCCTGATCTTGCATAGGCGGTATCTGCCTCTAGGAGGGTCGGACAATCTCGTGAAGGGGCTCGTTTTACTCCGGAACATGTCATTTATCAAGTCTAGTGAGTTCTAGGCAATTTATAGCCTAGACTCTAGACGTACCCCTAGTGGTAGCAAATTTGAATTTGCACAGAGGTACGTCTAGAGGCCACTGATAGAAACCCGTTTTAGCCTTCCTCTGGAGGCGGATAACCAATCACAGCGCGGTATGTGTACAGGAAATCGTAAGGCGGGCTTTGTACGATGACGACAGCCCTGCTCAAACCAGAGCGGAATCGTCTTTGGCTTTAGTTTTGGACGAATTGCACTTGTCATTTCCTTTTAAAGTGAAAAAAAAAAGAAAGTGCACTGAAGTTTTTCGTTCTGAAAAAGATGTCTTTGCCGTGTTACCGACGGGCTACGGGAAAAGTTTGATATACCAGCTGGTACCACTGGCCGGAACGCTAGCCTATTACGTGGAGAGGCAGTTTGAAAGACAACGCAATCACCCGCCCCTCCATTGAGGTACAGTCTATCAGTGGTCTTCAGACTATACATTCTTATGATATAGTCTGACGTGTCAGGCTAGGCAATTTACATAAAGGTGTAATGAATAGGAAACGTCGAAATTTTACCTAAATGTTGCATGTGGTGGCTTTAACTAAGGAAGTTGAAATTTGTACTTTTTTGTACAGAACTTCAAGAGCCCATTGAAAAGGTGAGTATTTGCTCTGTTTTTTAAAAGATGTCCCACAACTAGGGCACAATATACAGCACACAGAGCCACATTATTGTGTTCTTATGTTAAACCCACAGCAGCACTGATTATTGAATGGTATTACAGGCAACAATCCATGATGGATCCAGAGAGATTTTCAGGAGCTCTGATCAGTGTGGCCAAACGCCTGGAGTACTTGTTCAAAGTCTGGGAGAAGATGAAGGGGACCCTTAAGAATCGTAAGCATAAGTGTAACCTGCATGCACATGAGAGGGAAGATTTGTTTCTCATTTGCATATCTTATGTTGCTCAGGAGACAAAATAGTGATTCTTTTTAAGGAGCATTTAATTTAAGCAAAGTTCTTTTATACTGATTTTCCCTTCAAACAAATATGAGAAGCTGAAACATATCTCAAAAGACAAAGTTAAACAACTGATAGTAATACATTTTTGTTATGGGCCATCATTATGTCATTTAGGAGACTATCTACTGAATGAGGATGGTGAGATAATTTAACTCTTTTGCTCTAAATCTGAGAAGTAAGAGACAAAAGCTATAAGCTCATTACTCTTTGGTTACCTACGTCACTATGAGGCACTAGAACGAGGCTTGGATGGTAAAACTTTCCCAGAAGTAGCTTCTGGGGATGGGATGCCCCTCATCAGCCCAACTTTCCACCTGACCAACAGTAAGAGAGGGGACCAGCAGTAGATTTTCTGTCCGGTATCTGGCGAAGCGAAGAGAGTTTTTCCTTGCCCCTGTTTCTCATGGTTGCTTCCCGTACTGTCTGTAAAGCGCCGCGAGACAATGCACTGTATTTGAGCGATCTACAAATAAAATTGAATTGAATTAAATTAACGTTTTGTCGGCACTTCCTCTAGTTTACCACCCGAGCCTCGTTTTCGTTCGGAATATGGCGGCCAGGTGAAAAAGGAGAATGGTGACTTCCAGGCAGAGATAGGGTTGTGGGGGTTAAGGTTAAGGCTGTGCTGCCTGGAAGGTCGCATAATAACACCATTGAGTAATCTCATTCATATACTGTATCACTGTGGTCTCATTATTGAAACAATTGAGAATAAGAAGAGATCTCTTTTTTTAGATTTTCAATCTGGGCTCTGGGATGATCCATAGTGCAAACATTTTTATAAGAATTTTCTTAAATTATTCTTAAGAGGGTTCCTGGATATGGACAGAAAAGAAAACACTGATGAATGCGAGAATCTTCATGATCAAGATGGCTTAAAGAGTCCCATTGATTTTTGTTTTATTCTCTCTCTCTCTCTCTCTCTCTCTCTCTCTCTCTCTCTCAGGATGGGTTCAAGTTCTGTTTGCTCTTCTATCAATGTGTCTTCCCCTCCCTTTCTTTCTGCCATTCTCTTCGTCTCCCACAACTCTGGATCCCAACACAGCACACCCACATCTCATCCTGTCTGAGGATCTGACCAGTGTGAGGTACAACACTGACAACCCTAAGAGGTTTGACTCGTACCTCGGCGTCCTGGGCTCGGAGGGCTTTATCTCAGGGACTCACCGCTGGGATGTCTTGGTTGGAGATGGTGAGGCGTGGGCTGTAGGTGTGATGGCAGAGTCTGCCCAGCGGAGAGGAGACAGCTACTCCAAGAGTGGACTGTGGTTTGTCTCCTACAAAGCTGGTGAATACAGTGTACGTTCCACACCACTGCCCAAGATCCCCCTCACAGTGAAGCAGAAACTCCACAGGATCAGGGTGCAGCTGGATTGGGAAAGAGGAGAGCTCTCATTCTCTGACCCTGACAGCAAAACTCATGTGTACACCATCAGACACACTTTCACTGAGAGAGTCTTTCCATACTTTAACACCGACTCTTCTCTGAGGGTCTTACCGGTGAAGGCTCAGTAGGTGGCATTGATAGAGTTAATGTTTTTTTCTAATAGTGGTGTGTTAAGACAAGTATGAGGGATGGAGAAGGTACTGTAAGGCTATGTAAAAATACTGTAATCATCTTGGTGATCATGTAGTAGTTATTTGAAGAGTTCAGATGCAAAACCCCCTAACTCGACTTGACCACTTTTTGAGAAAAAGGCCATTTTTTATCAGGCGTTTACAGTGTTTTGATTGTAAACAGATTTTAGACACGGCGGGGAGCAGGTTTTATTTTATTTTTTTCACAAAAACAATT
Organism: Sardinella longiceps; assembly: GCA_027497455.2. NCBI lineage: Eukaryota > Metazoa > Chordata > Actinopteri > Clupeiformes > Clupeidae > Sardinella > Sardinella longiceps. The sequence goes on along the minus strand of JAODXP020000016.1, from coordinate 15,392,310 downwards.
CATTTACATATTCTAGATTTATACAGGATTCACACAATATCATTAACTCAGTTTTCACAAAAATGGTGTTTAGGGGGTTTTGCATCTGAACTCTTCATTTTTTTAATTGTGTAGGACTTGTGATTTATAAATTTGCTGTGTACTTTTAAAGCATACAATTTTGACCAGCATGTCAGTTCATGTCATTGATCACGGAACTTTAGCAAATCTTGACAAATTATTTAATGAAGTTATGTTATGTTATGTTATGTTATGTTATGTTATGTTATGTTATGTTATGTTATGTTATTGTCTGGCTCACTTTATTTCTCCTTTAACATAATGGATAAAAACAGCTATTTATACCCAGCGTGACTTCATACATTGATGCTCCTTTTTTCCTATGCAACCAGAAAACCCAAATGAAGAGTATTAATGATCCTTGTCAGCACCTGTATGTGCTGTGATGTTGACACTTTGAGAAATCTGTATGTGAGAAATGACGTGCATGTGACAGTTACAGTATGAAGTTTCATGTTTATGTGAAATGAAGTGCATGTGACAGTTATCAGGTTTCATGATTATGTGAAATTAAGTGCACGTGATAGTTATGTACTTTCATGTTCATGTGACTGGAAGTGAATGTGACAATTATGAAGTTGCATGTGAGACGTGAGGGGTCACATACTGTATGTTGTAGCTGGGCTATGTCAGGTGTCTTTTGTGATGTATCTTTTTTAAACAATCAAGGTTTAAGGCACTAAGCACAACTTATCTGCAATTGTACAATCTAATATTAACTACTATTTGTACTAATTGATCAGCTCAAAGTTCCATTTAGTCAAATCCAGAATGCATGGATCTAAGTGAGCCCGTCAGCCCAGATAGGTGAGGTCAAAGCTGTCATCCTCACAGTATGTATAACTCTTACAGGGTTTGGAATTTCCTGAGAAAATAGAGAAGATAGAGAGAAGAAGAAGAGAAGAGGTTCCTTTTTGGAAACTTGAGCACTTCCAACATTATTCACATGTATCTTTGGGGCTAACCACTGTTAACACTCAACAACACATGATCAGAAGTATTTCTTCACTGCACGTAAGAGAATCAGTCTGCTCTTATAATTCAGCCAATGTGATATCACACTTTCACATGGCGAAATTTGCACAAATTGGATGAACAGCCAGGTCTATGTGGGATTTCAGAGGGATCTCAAGGAAATGTATCAAGACTCATATAAAACTGTTACCAAATTGTAGAACGGATACTGCACTACTCATCTGTGCAAAAGAAAAAAATGCCAATACTGCACTTTGGTTTTGTACAGTAGAATGTGTGTCAATGACCATATCAGGCGACTTGGCTAGCTGCATTCAAAACCAGGGCTGTCAAAGGTAATGTGTTATAGATTTAATCATAATTTAATCATGGTTAAAAAAGGACAGTTTTATATCAGGGTATTTGAGATTTCTGAGGCCATGCAACCAGAAGGAGGAATAGTGAATACAGCACAAGAATCAATGGCTCAATGGCTGATCCAATTTTTTTATTATTATTATTATAACACCTCCCAAAATATTACCAGGCTATATCAACATTAAAGTTAGGAACAAACAGAAACATGGTAGGGTTATATGAACATGTCAAAGTAGTTACATTTTGGAAAATAGAAATATCGTGGTGATGAAGTAGCATGCATAATAGTTACATTTTGGAAGGTTAAAAGTTACACTGCTTATGAGGATGAACTCAAGAAACTAGTGACATTGGCATATTGCTAGCCTGGCTTTGGCCATCCCCTTGGTCTACGCTTTTCATTTCACCATTGACAAATGATTGCAAGCTAGAGGTGTGAACTGTAGAAGTTTGAAACAATTGAATCTGATTTCTCCCAATCGGTAATGTTATGCACCAGCTTGGTCATGAAATAAGCTACGATACAATAACAGAAACCCAGCGTTATCTCTCACAACTCCTGATCCTGCTTGCTTTTTAGCGCGGTATGGGATTTATCTCTGTAAACCATACCAATGGTTGGAATGCCAGATGGAGCCGTTGAGGGAAATGATTATTGAGCGCGGAGCTACATAGGAAAGCAACGCCAGGCTAGTATATTGCATCAGAGAGCAATACCAGAGATCCTTTATTACGGAGATAAATCATGAGGACCCATTTCCTGGAGTCATGGGGGACATGCCAAATATGGTAGGTGTGCGGCGCTAGCCTTTATGCAATAGATACAGACGGCAAGTCCGGGCACGCCCATAAAATCAGCTCCTCGTGTCCCCCATGTGGGGGAAAACAAACCCTAAATTAGTGAAGGAGTCAATGGCATGCTAAGCTACAAGTTACACTGAGCACCATCTACAAGGAGCCAGACACATTTTTGAGGGCAATGCCTGAAGGTAGTAATGATGGTCAGATGGTCCGATGTGAATTCTGAACTTGACACCCCTCCAAACGCGATACTGATGACAATTTAGATGATGTTTGTTAGCTTCATTAGCTTGCTAACTAGCCAACTTCATTGATCACCACAGTAAATGTAGCTAACTTTAGCTTGCTTAACTGAGCTAATCAGACTTGTGATTGAAAGTTGCTTTACTTTTGACAGGAGCAGAGACGGCTCATGACATTTCTGTTAGTGTAACTGCAATAAACAAATGATGGAAAAATTATTTTAGTCTAAACACAAGTAGGCAAACAGGTCATGATTAGACAAAACATCTAATATGGACTTTGTTCCATTTTACTTTGCGATCTTTCATTGTCAAGCAACTTTCTCTACCTTGTCCATTCACCATAATGTTAAATTGGCCTCTGTTATCCCCCACGCTGACTCCACCCTCACACTTTGGGGGCGTTAACCGTACTTGCCGTCTGTATCTATAGAGATTCCCAACGTGTCGTCATCACACAATGCATTCTGGGTTTGCCCCGGAATTAGACTCTAGCAACAATCTCTGACTAGACTCGCAAAATATTTTTAAAAATTTCGGGTGAAAAAAAATGTGATTGGGTGTATGAACCGGAGCTACGATGGGGCCGTATAAAAGTTACAGCTTAACTAACCGCTAACTCCGGGGCAAGATGGCACCGATTATGACGATTTTGACGTATCTTGGCAATCCCTATGGAGAAGCTCATTCTGTAACATGAAAGTCTATGACAGAATCCAAGAATTCCACAGAAATTTTAAAAGGCTTTTTTTCTGAGTAATGGATGTACATTTTGGACATGGTTTTATGATCTCCAAAGCCCCCTGCCCATTTCATAATATTGTCAAGACTATGTGACTCTCCATTCCGTAGAAAATATATTTTTAATCAGGTGTGCACCTGAGTTTTTTTTCTTTTTCTTTTTAGATCATGTCAAAATCATACAATACATATATCAATGTCCATGGTGTACAAAAACATAAAAAAAATTACAGAGAGGAATGCAATTTGCGCTATCTAGCATTACCAGACTTTTGCATCTACCGAGGTTGACTGATTTGGGCGCCAGCTGCCACTGATTAGGGTGGCAGCTCACTGGGAGGGCGTGGCCAGGCTAGTGGCAGCTAGCTCGGATTAAATCCACTTTGCTCCCATAGACATGAACTACCACGAAATATCTGGCTTCTAAAGAATCTGTGGCAATACTGCCAACATATGGGACATTCCTGGAATTTGGGCACTTTTCTGTCCCACCTATGAAATTTGAATTATACATGTCCAACATGTCAAGATTATCATAATTTGTGAAAGATGTACTTGTCCTTAGACAAAATGTAAAATATCTTGGAAAAAAAGCTCTGTAGGTGTCATTCAAAAGACAGGGTACTTCTGAACCACCCCTAAAAACGGCTTTTTTCCCTTGTCCCACACCCCTGGTGGCCAACTTCTTTGTCAATTCTAACATTTCAAAAAGGTTTTAAGTATAATATTTCCCCTTGACTTTTGTTAACATCTATCTCTTGTACATGCAACAAAAGTTGTTTGATTTTCAACATATTGTGAATTTAAGTAATTATACTTTAAAGTTGTGTCCCACAACATGCACGCAACCCTGTTACCCCAGGTAATTCTGCCCAGCAGAGGTAGAGAAAAAAGAGTGAGTCACATGACAAAGAGTATGTAGCATCTTCAGGCTATTAGCAATAACCATGACTAAACCAAGTTACTGGCCACACTTTTGTCTTTCATACTTTTCTAATTTTATCTGACAAAGTTGCACGTGTCACTCAATTCATGCAACCCTGTTACTCTTATTTTTCAAATAAGAAGAAATAGTAACAAAAAAATATTTCTTAATGTATGTAGGAAAGGAGGTCCCCTGCCTTGTTAGTAATGATATTTTCCACAGATAGCATCTGTCCTTGAGTTAAACCTAATATTAGCTTGAAATCGCAACCCTGTTACTTGCAACCCTGTGACTAGAAATTCTTGTGCAATACTTCATACCCTTATTTCTTCATAGAAATGAAATATAAAATGCTAAAAACAATTCCATAGAGGTGGGCTTTAGTTCATATACATTTATCACCAATAAAATGGCAGACATTTGTTTGATTGGAATAATTCTTAACAATTTAAGTTGATGAGAGAGAAAATGCACAAAATGTTAAAATAATACCATGCTGCCTCATGTTCTGTCATATCAACAATGTGGTATTGCCCATTGAACAATGTTTCACAGGTTTAAAATGTTTAGCTGTCATACTGCTGTCAAAATTTTAAATAAATAATAACACAACAGTTACCCTGCTAATTTGTGCAACCCTGTTACTGGTTACTTCAACCCTGTTACCACAACATTTATGTTTAAATCCCCTAAAATTAGCATTTAATTTCATGATTGTTTAACTTATTGCCTTTTTCATTGTTCAAGTAACGATATAATATAATAATTTAATGTATATTTTATAGTAAATAGTGAAAGTAATCATCTTTCAGGTTTCTAAATATGGGTAACAGGGTTGCGGCAGACATATTAAATACTTAAAAATAAATGTCTTATAAAATAAATACCTTAGATGCCTGAGCTGGACAAATCACATGAATTGATAGCTAATTAGCTGTCATTCTTAAATATGTAAAAGAAGATTGTGAAATCAAAAGTCAATTTTTGAAAAATATTGATGCCAAAAAGTCCCCAAATTCCAGGAATGTCCCATATCACTTCTCTGCGATCTGATGAAGTATAACTTTAACACCACTAGATGGCATTGTGCACTGCCATTCACAAATTGAGCCTGCAACTGCACTATCAGACTGCATTATCTACAGGAGCTTTTAGACCCCGTTTACACAAACTCAGATAACCATAAAGACGCACATGTTTCTCTGCGGTTGCACCTCTCTGTTACACTTACCCGAAGGTGAAGACGGAGAATCCCACAAACTCCGGGCAAGGTGGAGATGTCGGAGAACCCCGTCTTCAGAGATTTGTGTAACTACCCATAACCGGAGCTCTAGCACCAAAGACTGTTGGATCAAACGAGAAGCACCTACGTTCGCGCATAGCAGTTCTATTTTCACAAGGGGCACCACCTAGTTTTGAATGATGTCAGGACTTTTACCAATAAATCGTCTTTTTGGAGTTATCAGGTTTTTTTTGGCATGTATCTCTCATATTCTGTAAGTGTTAAACATGATTTCAAGACTAATGTTGTAAACTGTTACTGTTGGTATTTCTATCAGATGAAGCTGCCAGGCAGTAAATAGCCTACTAAAATTTCAAGTTGTTAGCGAGCTAACGCTAGCGATCTAGCTAACGTAATGTTTTACATTTATATTTGAGATTTAATTTATTGACAGCCTGCGGGTAACATTACTGAGTTCATTTTAACTGGACAGAGCAAACGTAAACATAGTTTACAGCAATATGTGAGGTTTGAGCAAAGTCCAAAACGACTAGCTTATAGTTAGCATATAGCTATGTCGTCATGGTAACTGCCAAACAAACCCTCTGTCTAAAGCTAAAAAGCAGACTTGGTTCATACAACATTGTTTTGCAGAGGAGCGATTGAATTGTCATTTGTTGGTTTCATTAATGATCACAGACAATATTATGGCACACATACATTAATATCATTCTATAATTTCTTAAGGGAAAATGTTAATGATGTGACGTAACGTTAATGTGCCACTGCTGCTAATGCAGACCGAAACACTTCT
>JAODXP020000016.1:15372830-15386073 GCA_027497455.2 Sardinella longiceps | reverse complement strand
GTTTCAAGAGCTCATGTCTTTTGTACACCTAGAAAAAATAAAACACACTATCAGAGGATCCTTGAAAAAATTCTATAAAACTTGGGACTCCTTCCTTTCATATACACCATACACTCTCAACCAACATTCAGACTCTGAGGACCAATGACACCCCCCTTTTGTTTCTCTCTCTCTCTCTCTCTCTCTCTCTCTCTCTCTCTCTCTCTCTCTCTCTCTGTTTGTTTGTTTGTTTGTTTGTTTTGTTGTGACTTCCTTTTTTTTATTATTATTATTTTTTTTTTATTATTATTATTAGTATAAGACTATCTTTATGATTGCTTGTTTGTTTGTTTGCTTGTATGGTATTTCTCATTTTTTCTTTACCTTCGTGCTTTTAGGACACATGGGAAGGGGTGGTGGGAGGGGGAGGATGGGTGGGTGGTTTTGTTTGTTTAAATTCATGGGGAAAAATGTCAAACCTATGACCTGTGAATGTTTATTATTCTGTATTATCATTTTTGGTTTGATCAATAAACACATTGGAAAGAGAAAAAAAAGACAGAGTCAATTTGTTGGAGTTGGCTGTTTTCTTAGGTCGAACTTTGTAAATGCATTTGCAAGCAAACTAAAGTTAACAACTAGCAAGTAGTCTGGCTGTGACTGTTACAATATTGCCATGAGAGATACAGCACAGCACACTGCAATCTTTTAGGCAACAGATAGAATCTGATCTGATTTATTATAGAATGACTGTTTTGTCATGTCCTATGAGTGTTCAGCTTTAGATGCAACAAAAGTAATGCCAGGCAATATCAGGTTGTAAAGTAGTACTATGTCAGTAATATGATGGCTGCCCCACAAGGAAGTAAGGAAGTATAATACAATGTACTTCACTACCACTTCTCCTCCATACCTGGCACGAAGGTCAGACATCTGACCAGACAACATTCTGGCAGTATATCATGGCTAGCCAAAATGTTGAGTAATTTTTTGAGTATTTCATTCTCTGACAATTGTACCTGCACCCTCCAAAGAGATTGATCATGTGATATTCATTCCACCCATAAAGTTTACAGGCCTGATAGTATTCAGGCGCGGTGCCAGATTTCAGGCGTACTAACATGACTGGGGGAAAAATGCTCACCTTGAGATATAAAGAGGTGGGATTAAAGAGGGATTAAACAAAAAAAATATGTTTTTTCTTCTCATTGTACCTCGTAGAAGTGATGAGGATTGATAAATGACATGTTCTGAGTTACATGTGCATCCTTGCACGACCATCAATGCCTACGAGCGGAAAATATGGAATTTGTTCATAACCACGTATTGTTCTAAAAGTGCAACGCATTTGCAACACACACCCACCCATGCAATGGAACAAAAGTTCAGGCTCAGGATTTTTTTTCTGCTATCAGCCCTGAGTTTATGGTTTATTGTAGTGTGATATTCTTCCCACTCACAGGTAATTCCCCTTGTGCTTACTAGGACTCAAGGGTTTTGAAATACCTTATCAGGTTACAATAAACAGTACATGTAAGGGGACATTTTTGCTGTTACCCTTCATGTTCAACCATTTTATAACAAAAAAATAAAGAAAGAAAGAATTATAGCCCACCACAATGTTCTAACTTTACTGATATCAATATGTACAGATAGGACTGCTTTACATCTTAGTAAGTCTAGTCTAGTTCCTTACCTGACTTTTCTTATACTGCTCAATATTACTCAACACTATTGTTATTTTCTTTAAACTTTGACACATTTATGCAATGACACATGATTTGCATGCATTTTATAAAGAGTGTATACTCTTCATACTGACTATATGCTTGTCAACATCCAAGACAAAGGAAGACTTGGCATAAGTCGGCATATATTGATACTCCTCTATTACAATATAAAATCTGTGAAATTCAGATAAACAAAACTTATTATGTATTTTATCACTATCTATGTACTTTGGCTTTGACTACTTTGGCTTCCATCAAGTCCTGCAATGTGTATAGATTATTGAGATTATTGTAGACCATACCTGGGCAAACTAAGGCCCGGGGGCCACATGCGGACCGCGGAGCTATGTAATGCAGCCCGTGGAGCCTTCCCAAAATAAGATAATTTCTCATTTAGTCATGGTGACTTAGGTTATAGGCCTTAGTTATCAAATATGTTGTATTCATGAAATGTAAATTCCACCCTTTTAAACCTGCATATTAACATGTCCTCTGAAGAAAGTGGGGCTGCTGGTTTGAGACTTGCCAATTTATTGGCATCAATGGGTAACACCCGGCCCGTTAGTCAAAATTTAAAAGCCAATGTGGCCCCTTGGCCAAAATAATTGCCCACCCCTGTTATAGACTATCGTAGAGTTAATGAGAATGTTTTACTTCCTTTTTTTTTTTTTTTTCCTGGAGTAATGCCAAAAGAACACTGCTGTCATCACTTCCTGAAAAATCCTATTTTATGGCAACTGATCTCTCAAAGAATAACTGGATGTTAGGAGGTTAGAGATGGCAACAGGCAACAACATAACAATGATACAATAGCACCAATACCTCTGCTTTGTTGAGATCAGCCATTCTTGAATCCATCAACCTCAGCTGGTGTTATTCTGACTGGAAAAGGCAAAGCAAGTTCAAATTCAGAGATCGACTATGTACTTTTATGACTAACATAAAAGACTATAAAGTTATAACTTACAACAGAGACACTTACAATCACTAGGTTTCCAATAAATAGCCTACCTATGACCATTACATTACCGTTTTAACACATGCTACATTATACTAGGCCTACTACTAACTACCGGTAAGATTAAACCTATCAACTTACCATTCCAAATGTTGAATGTGTTAGCTGCTTGTGCTCCTTCCTGGGATTTAATCGACTCACTTGGCAAGAGTCCTACAAGAACATTTATTTTTCTGTAAATAGCCTAATCCTTAATCCTCTGGAGTTTACTATCGCCAACTCAAAACGACAGAGATAGCCTATTGACAATAATCATTGTGTGATTTAGGCTGAAATAAAACCGTAAATGATTTTGCAATAACTAATTTATCAGTTCCTTTATCAAATAGTTATTTAAAACAAGTCTTTAGGGGCCGAGAATATAGTAGGCTAAGCTATACTTACCGTGCAACTTATCTGTTGTTTCTAGTTGGTCATAATGAAAGCTGTTTAATTCGGGAAGATCCATTTCAATGGATTTCAACGCAGTTTTCTATCAGTGCGGAAACAGGCGGAGCGAAACTTTAGGTCTAGCTGCCTGCCAAAACATCCTCTGAAAGTAGCCTACCAATAAATACAGCAGAAGCATTGTAACTGGACCTAACTAGCAACCTTAGGTTTCCATTTTCTCGTGCAGAGATGGATGTTGCAGAAACGAAACTAAACCAATCCTTTTGGTCTAGGAATTAAAAAACGGTTTTGCTGGCAAGAAATAGGCCTATAGAATATTTTAAGGTCCAATTTTTTGCGATTATCTTTTTTTCCCATTCCATTCCTGATGTAAAGCTATTTTTCTGCCACAGTTTTGGGGAATGTCCTATACCTTTAACCCTTATAGGTCAGTTCAAGGTAGAGCTATGCCTTGCATGGCAAGAAACATGCCTACTACAAAATATAGTCTATGGGCTGATTCAACATGAAGAAGAGGGCAGATGAGGACACCATCACCAATGGGTGTCCAAATAATGCCCTACAGTAGGTGACTGTTCTGTGTTTTATGGCCTATGTGACTATATTCTTAATTGCTGTGTGGGAAGATGAAAATGTATTTAATTTCCATCCCATCTCTCACTCTTCAGCCTAAGTTATAAAAATAAAAAAGTTGTTTGACATGTAACATCCATCTTTAACTTCTGCCAACATGAAGGAACAAATATCAGCTATGAAAGTAAAATCTACAACATCCCCAGATGCAACAAAACTTTTTTTTTTTTTTTTTTTTTCAAATAATCAATTAACTGAAAATTCAGAGAATTAAAAAAATGCATGTGGCAGTTGTCTGAAACTCAAATGCAGATGGAGCTGACATCACACAGTAAAAGAATGCTTGGCAACTTAAGCAAATTACAAAGTCCTAAGAGATTTCCCTAAATGCAAATTTTCAGTCTTGCATGAAAAGTTTTGTCCATTGTTTGTTTTGGATAAAACAAACACAGTAGCCTATGCAGCCACTTGTGTTTTGCGCTTCATAACTTTATTTTTTAATTTGAATTTGTATTTATTATTTAAGCTCCTGAATTACAAAGTACACAGTGTCTGGAATATCTATTAGTCCATGTCAGTCTAGACTCTATATTATACCAGCCTTAATATCCTTCACACTAGCATTTTGGAGTGCATAAGTGCAGAGCAAGAAACAAGACAACACAAAATGTTACAGCAACCCTCATTTGAGGGCTGATTCTGGATGGCCCTCAAGCTAAAACTTTCAGCAGGGTGAGTGGAGAAGGGTAGGTGAACGAACATGTATGGCCTGTGCACACCCACCAGTCAATCAGGCCAAGATAAACTTGAGGCATGTGTACTTCCTGCCTCTCACCAACAGATGGCAGCAGATGACTTTCTTCTCTTTCAAGAGTGCTCTCAATAATGACCTCTTGCCTATGGCAGGGGGAAAAAGAGTGATGAGTGTTTAACTGGATCAAAGCCATCTCGCTATTCTTCAGCACATCAATGACAGGATCAAGTGGATTGACATGTTGTGTTTTAAGTTGTAGACTCGTCATTCACTCAGGAGTCAAGGGGCTGTTTTGTGATCACTCATGGTGACCTACATATTGTTCTCCTCCAGGAGCCTCTGAGAGAACCAGATGTGCAATAGAGGTGGGGGGTGTAGTGTGAGTGTGTGATAGTGAGTAGAGAGAGAGAGAGAGAGAGAGAGAGAGAGAGAGAGAGAGAGAGAGAGAGAGAGCAGGGGGTTCATTAAAGAGAAACAGGCCCTTCACTTTTGGCCTCTTTACAGTGGAGGCGAAGCCACCACTAGCCTGCACCTTGTAGTCATTAGGGCTCCCTCTTTCTCTCTCTCTCTTTCTTTCTCTTTCATTTTTGTTATATTATTCTGACTCAGCCACTCAATGGTTGTCACTCATCTGTCGCTCATATCTCTCTCTCTCTCTCTCTCTCTCTCTCTCTCTCTCTTGCTCTGTGTGTGTGTGTGTGTGTGTGTGTGTGTGTGTGTGTGTGTGTGTGTGTGTGTGTGTGTGTGTGTGTGTGTGTGTGTGTGTGATTAATCGTGATTACAGTACGAAGTTGGCATTCCTGAAGTCACCCCTTCCAAAAAGTTCTGGCAGCAGCGACCATGACAGCAAGCAGGGTAGATAGAATAGGATAGAAGTGAGTGAAAGAGAAGAGGCAGGCAGAAAGAAAGAGAGAGAGATAGAGAGAGATTGGTGGATGAATAAAGAGTGAGGGTAACTGATAGTTGATAGAAAAGGAAAGAGAGAGAGAGAAGGAGACTCAAAGACCAGATATCCAGAGAGAGTGAAAAGAAAACTGTTGATATTGGAAATGACGTCATCCTCTTTGACCCATTCCATGAAATCCAAGCCTGGGGGACATTGTGGGGAGTGTGTGTGTGTGTGTGTGCGTGCCTGAGACTGTGTGCGAGTGGGTGGGGGGTGCATTTGTCCGTTAGCGCACTATTCTGTTTCATCATTACACAACTGGTCCACGTCCAGTTCGGCTCGGCTCTGTTACATGAAACTGGGTCAGGGAGGCTGGGAGAGGGGCTTGGCCCAGGCAGAGTGTCTGTCTGCTGGGCCTCAAACTGGAGAAATCCCCCCTCTCACCACCCTGGTTGCTGGAGCCTGCATTGTGATTTCTCTACTCCGTTATGTCTGCCTGGTTACTCTCAATGTCAAGACTTGATCAGTCCTTAAAGCCCCCACTTGCAGGATTTAGATAAAAATGTCAAAGTTTTCTACTCATTGTACCTTTATATTATAGAAATAGCAGAGAAACTTTTGGGATTGATACACAACATTTTCCAAAGTAAAGTGTGCCCCTTTGCGAGCTCGTCCGTGCCTTTTAGTCATAGATGTCACACTTGCAATATCAGTTGGAGCTTACTATTTGAGTTACATCATGATTTGTACCTTCTTAGCCCATTCAACTGATGGCAAAACACCCAAATCACAATGTCAAAACCCCCTAAATTACAGCAGTCACAGTAGTTGGCTGAGGGTGCCCCTGCATGCAGTGAGAAAACAAGTGAGAACACAAACACACTGTTGCTTCTACATGGAATCCTCTAAATGGACATTCTCACAAATTCACTTTTATGACATTTCTCCCTGGCAACCTCCAGTATCCATCCATGGTGTCATGGATCAGTGGGATTCCGTTCCTCTGCTCTGAGTTGGGTGCTTGTGTGTTTCTCCTGGTATCTTTCATTTCTACGGTCAGCCATCAGAGTCTGGTGAAGGTATTTATTCGTCCCCGGGATGACGTGAGCTTTCCATCCCTCAGGAGTCCGGTTCTGTAAGCATGTCTGTAACGGAGACTGCAGACTGGGTGTTGGTGCGGGCGGCCCTGCGGCTCAGTAACCCAAATGGCTCTCCCAGTCCCACTCTAAGCCTCTGACCGCAACCATGTCCAGCTCGCTCTAGACTGGACCAATCAGGACAAAGTTTGATCTCTCTCTCTCTCTCTCTCTTTTTTTTTTTCTCTCCCTCTATCTCACTGTCTTTCTCTCTCTGGGGGCCTTGGAGAGACGTCATAAAGTCGCAAACCCAAAGCATCTTGGGTAAATACACCATGACGCCTAATGTTTGCCACAGTTCATGTGCTGGTTAAATATTTTTGCAATGGCTTCAGCAGGACAGAGAGAGAGAGAGAGAGAGAGAGAGAGAGAGAGAGAGAGAGAGAGAGAGAGAGAGAGAGCTGGAGGTTGTAACAATCCAGGGGTGGATGATCAGGCAACAAGGGGCTCCATTGCCAGAGTGTTGCGGATTACAGCCATATGTGTTTGCATTATCAGTTAAGACAGACGGCGAGAGTCTGTCATTACTCTCGTGTGGAACCAGCACAGTGTTTGTTCTTCTCACAGGGTGCTTTTCTCTTTGCTGCATTTGGGTCAGAGTGAATTGTAAAGTTTAGTAATAGAGACAGATTGCTTTCTATTTTCTAGAAGTAAGAGTGAAAAATAAAATCATTTAGCATTACACTGTTGCGCTGTGTCATATAGTACCCTACGCAGCTTTAGTTTGCTAGAGGCCCAGTGACTGCTAGCTCTGCAGGAGATGTTATTCTCATCAGGATACATTTGGCTGCATGGCTCTCTCAGCTCTGAAAAGTCTGGCAGACTTCACTCTCCTCACCTCCTTTGTGAGGGTTTTAGACTTTGTTTTTTGTCTTTGTCGTAGTTTCTAGTCTCTCCTGTGTTTTCTGTGTCTTTTCTTGTCCTGAGTTTCTAGTGTTCACATTTGCTCTCTGTCTTCCAGTGTTTTGTGATTGCATGTTCATTGGACTATTGTTTCTTTTCTCATGTTCACCTGCCTCATGTTCCCTGTCCACCTGTGTCTAATGATTGTAGTCTCTAGTCCTGTGTTTTTAAGCTTTGTGTCTCCAGTGTTCCCTGCTCCATCATTGTGTTAAGTCTGCGTTCATTGTGTCTGATGTCCGAAGTCTCTAGTAAAAGTTCCAAGTTTTCTCAATTCTCAAGTTTCCGAGTTTTGCCTTGCGTTTGGGTTCTCACCCTAGTGAAGAACGTGGCATCCTTCCTCTCTTCTTCTCCTTTCCTCCACATCCATCCACCTCCTATTCTCTTTTCCTAATAAGCAAAGGGATTTGTGCAACACAGAGATATCAAAGTGAATAGTTGTGTGCGCACATCCAAATATCTTATAGCAGGTGCTAAATCAAAAGGATAAACTGATGAAAAAACAAAAGGATTTGCACACTGCTTTCAAGAGACTCAATTTTTAATGTGCAACGTTTCGATCTCTTGATCTTTTTTGCAACACAGAGATAAACATTATTCTTATGAATCTGTATATGATATTACTTATCTGACTATTGGCCGACAAAACTATAGCTCAACACTAATGAGACCATTGTGTTGTTTTTTTTTTTTTTTACAGATTGTGCCTGATATGGACAGTAACAAACAGATGGGACATGATTTTGGTCTGGTCTCTGGTTGATGATGTCATCACAGACTCATCCAGTCCTCATGAGGTTACAGGGTGGGATTCAGATCTTGTGACATGGAAAGAAATGGAGGACAGTGAGTCAGTGACTTATTCCATTGAGAATGTCTGCTTTCTTTGAGGACCACTTAGCCAAAGGAGATAATTCAAACAGTTTGAAGAAAAAAGAAGGACAAAACATGTTCTTACCACTGAGATATCAATGGCCATGACAAGTTTGGTCTGGTGAGATGTTGTCCAGAATACTGAGATAAATATGAAAACAATATTGTCTGATGTGGACAAAATGTGTTATACATGAGACCAGCCTCCTCTGTACTCACTTTTTCTAACACCTTTCACCGTCTTAACATGCCTATGGGCCAGTCACCTCTCCCCTCCCTTCACTCTGCCCATCAATAGATAGTGGGGAAAAAAAAATCTATCAAAGATAAGATTCAAATACATTTCAAAATCTTTTATTTATGAAAAAAGAATGAAATATTTGCAGGGAAGCTTGAGTGTCGTTCCTCACTCTGTCAGTCTCTTTGGATCAATGTGTCAGCCAAATGAATGAATGACTGCAATCCAAACACACTTCACATAATTTCTCCTCTGCTTGGAAAATGCAGACTGCCTTGCTTAGCAAACATCATCACTCATCGCAGCTTTTTGTCAAAACACGCAAACTGAGCTAATATCCCACAAGCCCCTAGCCACATCACACATAGCAGAGCATATATGTGGGAGATGATCGACTGTGAACGAGGCCTGGGGAGCAGAACGGCTGTCAGCGCGGCGTTAAAATCTCACCCCGAGCGAAACGAGCTGTAATAGCACCACCCACTCTCATCTCGTGTGCCGTAGGCCTACAGCAAGAGGTTTCTCTCTTTCTTTTTCTTTCTCTTTTTTTTTTGGTCTTGAACTTGCGTGAAGTCATCGGCCCCTCGCTACTGTTCGCTCAGCGCTCTGGTATTTGGGGTAAACAGATTGCCGCTAGCCATGCGCTAACACAGAAACAATGCCAAGTTCTGATGCCCTGACAGCTACATTATTTATGATCCCCCAATGAGGAGAGATAGCAGACACCAATCTGCAATACAGCGTGTGTGTGTGTGTGTGTGTGTGTGTGTGTGTGTGTGTGTGTGTGTGTGTGTGTGTGTGTGTGTGTGTGTGTCAGCAAACGGGGTAGTTTATTGTGTTTCACTTAATTAAAAGTCAATAAATATGCTTAACGTTCCCCACAACAAGACACTAGCCTATTAGCTAGTGGATTCAAATGGTCTCTCCCAGTAAAGAGACTACATGGAAACTTAAATAAAGTAGAGCGACAAGTAGACAGTGACAGAGACAATCTTAAATACAGAAGTTGAAGGCTCAGTGCCAGGCTGTTGGATTATTTGGCAGTGAAAAGACACTGTTAAAGTGGCCACATACAATATGTTTGCATTATGATGATTACATTAATCATAGTCCTATTAATTTTGTTAGCAAATTCCGCCACCACCTAAACTTCAGGTTGCTGCTGCTGTTGATGTTGAGGCCCTGTACTCTGTACTGCGTCTGCGGTTCACATGGTAGAGGAATTGGTAGCTGAAATCTCCAAGGTCAGTACTCCATTCCCTAAGATGCTCACATCCTGTTGAAAGGTATGTTATGTACAGTACTTACTTACTATAGTGCACGTTGCTTTATATGAAGGTGTCTGCTAAAAGGATAAACACAAGCGTCCCTGATGCACGGAGACAGAGAGAGAGAGACAGAGAGAGAGAGAGAGAGAGAGAGAGAGAGAGAGAGAGATATTGTGGGACTTCTCTGAATCTCAGCCAAAGTATTCCTGTAAGGGAAAGCTAATCGTCAGGGCAGATAAATGACGAGGGCATATGAGGCAGGAACCACTAATTGGCCTTGAGGTAAAGACGGATGGATGACTCCTATAGAGTCATCTCTCTCTCTCTCTCTGTATCTTTCTATCTCTCTCTCATTCATTTCTCTCACTGGCTCCATCTCTCACCTTTGCTCATTCTTTCTCACAATATTTCTTTCACTATCTTCTTTTCTCATTCTCTTTCTTCCATTCTTTCACTCGCTCTTCCCTCTTTTCTCTCTCTCTCTCTCTCTCTTTTCTCCCTCACTTCTGTGTGCTCTGATCAGAGTTTAGTCAGAGGAAAAGGAGGATATGGGCCCCACTGCCCTGAGGTGATATGTTTATGTGTTTTACTTTTCCTGCCATCTGATTGGCTGAGCTGCCTGGATGCTGGAAAGTGATTGGCTGCTGGTGTTTGGTTTGGGGAGCGGCACGTTTTCCTCGTATGCTCCCGTCACGAGGCCCCAGCGAGGCTGAGAGTGAGCTCTGCTCTACTTCTCCTCTTTTTTTTACCCAGCCTCTCTGTGTGTGTTTTTTTTACTTAATCAGTTTTTCTTCACTCTCTTCTCCTCCTTTTTCCCCCCAGCCTTCTCTCTCTCCCATTCCTTTTCTTTAGTTCCTCACTTTGTGTCTTCCTTTTTATCTTTCTTTCTCCCTCTATCTCTTTTTTTTTCTTCCCTGTTCTCTCCCTTGGCATATTTTGCTATTTATTCTCTCTACTCTGCCCTTCTCTTTCTTTCTCTCTCTCTCTCTCTCTCTCTCCCAGAGTTCCTCCAGGAGTGGGGGAAGGATTCTGGATGTCAGCCCTACAGTAGAGCTCCTTGCCAGGCATGATTCTTGAACGGCCTCCCCTCTTGGCCCCTCATCCCATTACTGAGGCCTGGAGCTTTCTTAGGGGTCAAAGGTGAAAGGTCACTGAGAGATCCCTCAAGAAAACAGGTCTCAACAGGGTCATAAATCAACATCATTTTCTGGCTCCTACTACCAGTTTTCTCCTTCAGTTCCTGTACTGTTTTTCATCATGACGCACAAAGAGGCAAATGGTCTCGTTGGGAGCCATTCTAAGTCATTAGTTTGAAGTTGATGGTCTGTATCAATTACATTGGAAGCTAAGACTAATGGTGGCTTTGTTTGATAACTACAGGGCAGTCGTCCAGTAATTACTGTTTTTTGTCTTTGATTTTAAGAAGATCAAGCAAAGCTCTTGTCCTGTGACTCATCTCTCCCCTCTTCACCTCTCTTCTCTCCCCTTCCCTGTCCTTACTTCTCCTCTCCTCCCCTCCCCTTTCCTCTCCTGTCCTATTTTCTCCTTGTGTCATTTTTAGGGTTAGTTTGGCCACAGTGTGAGACTTTAGTGGGGGGTTTATCAAGATCTCAGCTTTAAAAGAGGACAGCATGGGGCCAGCCTAAGGATGAGGGGTTTCAGAGGATATTCACTTTATTTTCTCCTCATCACACACACACACACACACACACACACACACACACACACACACACACACACACACACACACACACACAGTAACTCAGTGGCTGTAGATTGGTTTAGACAGTTGCTTTATCTTGGCATCCTCTCACTCTGCGCTTGTCTGTTCCCATTTGGTGGAAAAAGTTTTTTTTTCTCTCTCTCTCTCTTTCTCTGTCAGTCTTTCTCTTGCTTTGGATTTCAGACTCATCGGGGCTTGAAGAAACAAAACTCCAGACCGAAAACAAACCAGACCTGCTTAAACGCAAACACATAATAACACACATAAACATATGTGCACAAATACACTCACATGCACACACACACCCATACACTCTCACATGCACACATAAACACACACACACACACACACACACACACACACATACATGCACGCACGCACACACACACACACATTGAGAAACAACAGCAGAGACCTATCCCTCCCTCTGAGAGGTCTCCCACCCTCTCTCTCTATCTCTCTCTTTCTCTCTTCCTCTCCCTTTCTCTCAGTCTCTCCATTTTATTGCACAAAGGCTCCTCCTTGAAGTCTCCTAATGAAAGCCATATATGCAGGCTACGGCACTATCGCTGCTTGCAGGCTACGGCACTACAAGCTCCACTTCTGCCTCTGATAGCAGCTAAGCCACTGGGGTTAGATCTAGCCGTAACCTCGCCCTCATCTGGACCTGTTACTGCCACGGCTCCCTAGATTAGAAACAATGAAAATGAGCATCTTGGAATCTGTGTGTGTGAAAATTGGCTAATTGGAGTGTGCGAGTATGTGTCTGATAATATTGGACAAAGACTTGGTCCTTTATCTTTGTGAATGTGTGAATAATAGTTATATAGGTGCTGTTATGTTAATGGTCACTGTCAGAAATTCAATCAGTCATGTTTAAGATTAAAGGGGTGGTTCAGAATTTTCGATGTTAAACCTCATTTCCAAGTAAGCCTGAGTGATATCTGTCATTGGAGACCGTTTTCAACTCATTTCATCCAGTCCTTCTATCAGCTGAGTTCACTGGTGCTAGGCTAACGCAAGTGAGTGGACAGTGCTAGCCTGGCAATAAAAACAGTCTTACCCACTCTGCAGTCTCCTTTTGGCAAATACATTAATATACCAGGTCATCGGTGTTGATTAAAAAAACATCGTAAAAGAAAAACTACCCTTGAATCGCCATGATAACATTACATTTTGAGGGACTACTTTCTCAGCAGCAGCGGAATATTACCTTGCTCAGGTTAGTTGTTTGACTAATATGACAATAGACAGAGCTAACGTTAGTGGGATAAGGCAAAACAGGCTAGGTAACCGAGGTAATATCAATTCGCTGCCTTGCACACCTTGCGACAAACAGGGAACAATATAGGCAAAATATAACACTGTTCAAGGGTAGTTGTACTTCAGAGATGATTGTATCAGCTTGGACTTACACATCGATGGCCTGGCATATTAATTCACTTGCCTAAGGGAGACTGCAGAGTGGGTAAGACTGTCTTTTATTGCCAGGCTAGCACAGTCCACTCACTTGCGTTAGCCTAGCACCAGCGAACTCAGCTGATAGAAGGACTGGATGAAATGAGTTGAAAACGGTCTCCAATGATAGATATCACTCAGGCTTACTTGGAAATGAGGTTTAACATCGAAAATTCTGAACCACCCCTTTAAGGTAAATAGTGAATAAGAAAGTCCATAAACAAGGACTTAGAGGATGACAGGTGATTTTTTCATTTTCAGGTAAACCTTTCGAAAGTGTTGTCAGGAGAGTTTGAACATTTGGAAAAATGCTCAAG
>JAODXP020000016.1:15365330-15367830 GCA_027497455.2 Sardinella longiceps | reverse complement strand
GGGGGGGTGTCTATGACATGGATATGATCCGTGATACATGAATGTACTGTATGGGGGTGTATCCTGCTCAAAGACAGCTGTTTGACATGACCTCTCTGCTAACCATCAGTTCAGGAAAACTCCCATGTGGATTGGTCACGCGGTTTGTATGTGCTTCAGGGAGATATTTTTGCTGAACTGGCAGAAGAAGCCAGTAGACTGCAACTATATAAGCACAGAGTCCCTCTATCTGTGTGTGTGTGTGTGTGTGTGTGTGTGTGTGTGTGTGTGTGTGTGTGTGTGTGTGTGTGTGTGTTACAAATAGACCAGACGATCAGACATGCAGGAAACTGTGCCAGTGGCAGATGGGTGGGGTCAGGATGTTGTGGAGCTCGTATCTCAATCACTCTATCTTGTCTGTCTGCTTTTGAGTCTCTGCGTGTGTGTGTGTGTGTGTGTGTGTGTGTGTGTGTGTGTGTGTGCCTTCTTTAGTGAGTAAATGTGTGTTTGTGTGTGTGTGTGTAGCTGTATTTCCGGATTTTGTTCTTTTTTCAGATGCAAGTCTTTCTTTGTGTGTGTCTATACATGTGTCTGATTTTTAGGTTACCGTATAGCGCTCTCTCTCTCTCTCTCTCTCTCTCTCTCTCTCTCTCTCTCTCTCTCTCTCTCTCTTCATCTAATCTCTCTTTAGGAGGTTGTAAATATGACAATGATGAAGTCTCTACATCTGCTGTGCACCAGGTCATTAATATTATGTGCCATTGACTACAGTATGTGTCATCATGAATATTGTATTGTATTTCTTTGCTTATTATTGTATCTGTTATTATTGTGTACTATATACACTTTACTTCAGCATGTGGGATCTCATGCAATGTCTCAGGGTTATTCTATGTTGTATATTGTTTCAGTGATTTACCATCCTCTCAAATTTTGCTTTCCTTTCTCCCAGTGTCAGCTGTGTCAATGTGTTAGAATAATATTAGTGTGTCTGGTGTGCGTGTGTGTGTGTTGGTGTGTGTGTGTGTGTGTGTGTGTGTGTGTGTGTGTGTGTGTGTGTGTGTGTGTGTGTGTGTGTGTGTGTGTAACCCATACTGCCCTGCGTGAGGGTTCAGTCAGTCTGGTGTGGGCATGTGGGTCCACCCCCCATAGAGAGAGTAGATGGGAGTGCAGGGTGTGGAGCAGAGAGGGTTGATAATCATGGATGCTCCCCTACAGAGAGAGTGTCTGTGTCTAGTCTGCTGCCCTGTGTGGTGTGTGTTGTTTGTGTGTCACAGTGTGTACTGTATGTGTGTGAGAAAAAGGCTGTCATTGTGCATCTGTGTGTGTGTGTGTGTGTGTGTGTGTGTGTGTGTAGAGAGAGAGAGAAAGTCACTGCCCACCCGTGTGTGTGTGTGATGTGTGTAAGAGAGAGAGAGAAAGTCACTGCCCACCCGTGTGTGTGTGTGTGTGTGTGTGTGTGTGTGTGTGTGTGTGTAAGGGTGTGTGTGTAAGGGTGTGTGTAAGTAAGATCCCCAGAGGGGACTAATTTATACTGCTTTTGAATGTGTATGATAACAACTACTGCCTCTGTCTGATGTATGTCTGATCTTGCCCACATTTATGGTATGTCTAAGAATGTAGGCGTGTGTGACTATGTCTCATTTTTAAAAAAAAAAAAAAAAAAAAGGAGTGTAGGCTCCTGTACTGTATGCACAAAGGTATATCAGCCTTGCGATCTTGCTCTAGTTATGTTTTATAAACAAAGTGAAAGAGGAGGCCATAAGAGTTATGGCTGTCACTCAACTCAACTGGTTGTGGGAGATGAAACTTCATTTACTTCTCCCCTGCACTATGCCCCACACAGGCTTGCAGAGGAAAGCCTCTACTGAAATATATGATACTGTTTGGAAGAGAGAGGAGAGAGAGAGAGAGAGAGAGAGAGAGAGAGAGGTCCTTCATATGAACAGATGTTGAAGGAATCAGAGTGAGTGTGTTTGAGTCTAACTCAATAGGAGTGTGTGTTTGGCCATAACTGGAGCAGAACACTAAAAATGCTTCTGTGGTGATGGAGGACATTTCTTTTTTTTCTATTTGTTTTACGACATTGAGCAGGTCATTGGCAGGCTGTGTGGTGCACATACAAATGAACACACACACACACACACACACACATACACACACACACACACACACACACAGTCTAACCCAGGAGAGGCAAGCCAGACTTTGCTCTGCCTGCTGCCACAGGCTCCACAAATAGGCCCGGTGGCTTTAGCTTAGAGGAGGGCTAGCCAGCAGAAGACCACTTCAATTGAAAGGAGATTGATATTGTGTGTTTGCGTGTGTGTGCTTGTGTAAGAGAGAGAAAGATAATGTGTGTGTGTGTGTGTGTGTGTGTGTGTGTGCGTGCGTGTGTGTGTGTGTGTGTGTGTGTGTGTGTGTGTGTGTGTTGTGTGTGTGTGTGTGCGTGCGTGCGTGCGTGTGTGTGTGTGTGTGTTTGTTTGTATGCGTGTTTGTTCATGATTGTGTGGTGACTTTG
>JAODXP020000016.1:15354378-15365230 GCA_027497455.2 Sardinella longiceps | reverse complement strand
GTGTGTGTGTGTGTGTGTGTGTGTGTGTGTGTGTGTGTGTGTGTGTGTGTGTGTGTTTAATCTGTCAGCAAGTGAAAAAAACAACACGACTTTGAAACAGATATAATAACTAGTCACAGTCATTGAACATGTGCATAGCCAGCCAGCCTGCAAACGATGAGACAGCCTTTCCCTGTACCTGCATCAGGCTCTGAGCTTAATGACAACATTGCATCCTCTTTCCCCACCCTGTGTGTGTGTGTGTGTGTGTGTGTGTGTGTGTGTGTGTGTGTGTGTGTGTGTGTGTGTGTGTATTTCCTTGGCTCTAGGCTCATTCCGGCTGTGGTGATTATGGTTGTTGAGAGAGATGATAACAGTAAGCCCAACTTCCCTCGTCCAGCACAGGAACTCCCAAACCATCACACACTTGCACACACATGCAAACACACACATAGACAAGCGTGGAAAAAAAACACATACACAAACACACACAACTATCTACCCCACCATCCCACTCCCCATGCCCAATACACACACACACACACACACACACACACACACACACACACACACACACACACACACACACACACACACACTGGCCCCTTTCACTTCCGCTGCCCTCATCTATCTCTCTTACAAACTCTGTCTTTTGTCCTCTAGCCTTAGATCGCCCAACCCCCTTTGTCTTTTTATTCAATAACTCGCTTCTCTTTCTCTCTCTTTCTCATCTCATCCAAACTCTGTCCTTACTCACTTTTTACCTCTCTTTAAACTGTCTTTCTCTTTTTTCCTCCCTCTCTCTCTCTCTCTCTCTCTCTCTCTCTCTCTCTCTCTCTCTCTCTCTCTCTCTCTCTCTCCCCCCAGCCCCAGGGGGTAACAGTTAAAGCTGGGTTGGGGGTAATTTGGTCAAAGATAACAGAGATGTTGCCCTGATTTGTCTGCATAACTCACTGGTGCTGTCATCAGTTTCTCCTCTCCACAACTCCAACAGTTACAACCTTTTGGAGCTGCAGAACCTCCACCAACCTATAGAGGTGTCGTGTTGAACTCATGAAGTGTCCTGTTAATGTAAAGTAAACTCATGAAGTGTAGTGTTATTATGTATTTTGACACTCCTGCTGTATAGTGTCATAGTGACCTGTTAGTGTAATATACAGTAAATCCATGAAGTGAGTGTTATTATGGAGTCCTAAACTCATGATGTGTGCTATGGTGTATATACTATAGTGCTAGTGCACTATTAAACTCACACTCACTCACAGTGTTAAACTCTACTTGAAGTGTTTGAAAAATCCAAAGTGCTGCACACACAATGCCCAGTGTCTACTCAGGGGAAAAAAGTCTTGCAACAATTTGCTGATGGATTGGAATGCCTTCAAATTATTTATTTGTGTTTCATCACCAACCCAACATAAAGGGGTTAATATTTTACGCATATGCAATCCAATTATGGGTCAATTACAAAATGTTGTACTTAACCCAGCATGTGAGTTTATTCAAATTATCCAAAAATAACCCCGCAATTTTAAGAGTGCAAAGTGTTGTGTGAGTGTTAGTGTGATAGAAGTGTAGTGTCATGGTGTAGTGCTAAAACTCATGAAGTGTAGTCTTGGAAATGCCACTAGACCAAAGTTTCACAGCGAGACTGGCTGCAAAGTTCTAAAGCTCTGAAACTGCGCTTTGACATGTTGAATCTTCTGCAACGGCTTGAAACGGCTTGCAACAACATACAACATTTGATTCACACCGCCACAACTCCTCTCTAAAACAGTCTTGTGTCGTCAACAGTGTTGGGAGTAAGTTACAAAAGTAACTAATTACTGTAATGCATTGTTTTTTGTGGTAACTTGGCAATGTAAGGCATTACAGATTTTTTTTTTTTTTTATATTTCACTCGATACAATTGTGAGTAACTCAAGTTACAATGCATATCTAACTCGGAATGAAGTGGTGTTTTTTTCTTTCATACAAATTTGTCAAAAATCACTGAAGATCAGCAAGGGTGAAACGTCTGGTGTGCCGGAATTAATGTAGAACTTTACAGTCTCCGCTTGCTTGTCATTCTCAACATTCAAAACAAATTAGTGATGGTCATAGGCTACCGTCGGGCCCGAAGAGTAACTTAAATGTAATGCAACAATAATGTAACGCCTTACATTTTCAAAACACTAATATTGTAATGTAAGGGATTACTTTAAAATGTCAGTAACAAGTAATAAATAACGCATTAAAGTTTTGCAGTAACTTGCCCAACACTGGTCGTCAAGGACCTTTGATCTGGATCAGCCTTTAGAGTAGTGTTAACTCATGAAGTGTAGTGTTATACTGCAGTGTTAGTGTTAAACTCATGACGTAATAACTCATCCGTAAGTACAGTATCTAGTGTACTATCATTATCTATCTATCTATCTATCTATCTATCTATCTATCTATCTATCTATCTATCTATCGTTATTGTAGTGTAGTGTTAGTAAACTCATGAAAGGGTTTACAGGCTTTTACCTCTTCTGTGAAGGGGGAAGCTGCTGAGAGAGTGGTGATGGTGACGAGGATTCATGAATCAAAACCTCAAACCTGACTCAGCTTATTATAAGTGTGTGTGTGTGTGTGTGTGTGTGTGTGTGTGTGTGTGTGTGTGTGTGTGTGTGTGTGTGTCTGTGTGTAGTGTGCATGCGTGCCTGAACACACAGTCTTCTGATCTGACCTCCCTCTAAATACCAGTTGTCTTGTAAAGTTCCTGTCTCACACATTCACTTTTAATTCATGCTGAAATTATACACACCCCTCTCAGTCTCTATCACGCTCACTCACTCACACACAACTGCACACACACACACACACACACACACACACACACACACACACACACACACACACACACACACACACACACACACACACACACACAGGCAGGAAGATTGGATATCTGACTGCAGCCAGTTGGGGACTGAGAAAAATACTTTATATGGTGTTACAACCTACAAATCTCCAAAACCTATTTCTCAGCCCAGGGAATGTGAGTCTAGGAAGGCAGGGGGTTGAACGTGTGTGTGTGTGTGTGTGTGTGTGTGTGTGTGTGTGTGTGTGTGTGTGTGTGTGTGTGTGTGTGTGTGTGTTTGGGAGGGGGGTTAAGTGGAGCAGATTTCAGAGATACAGTTAGGGTTGTCGGAGTTTGCTAAAGAGTGGGCTAAGAGGATGGGGGTGGGGTAAGGAATTGGGGGAAAGGGGTGATTTTGAGTGTGTGTGTGTGTGTGTGTGTGTGTGGGGGGGGGGTTCTTCTGCACCCCACCCTGTTCCCCTCTAGGGAGATGAGGTCATAGTCTGGAGAAGAGATCGTAGAGATTATGTGCAGCTCTGCCTCAACGGACGCTGACTTTCTTTGCATTCAACCCATTTTTTTTTTTTTTTTAAATCTGCGAACCATTTTCTGCTTTTGTTAAAAGCTTCTTTTTTTGTCATTTTGTGCACAAGCTATCAGGACACTGTATGATTTGTATTTAGACAGACTGTAAAGATTTTTGTACTTTTCATAGACAGGACGGTTCAAATCCCAAGATACTTAAAACCAGCCCTGTTTAAGAGATTATAAACTTTATAAATTATAAGAAGGGATGTAAGCAGACACTGCAAATAGCTAAATGCTACTACAGTTGCTAAACACCATGATACATGGTAGAAAAAGCGATCACAGACTTCTCAAGCTGTTTCATCAAAGCATTGTCACTGTATGGTTTATACGTTTATATTTCATGGCCTACGGCAGCTGCTGTGTCTGATTTGTGACTATGGGATGCACACACACACAGACACACACATGCGCACACACACGCGCACACACGCACACACACACACACACGCACACACACACACACACACACACACACACACACACACACACACACACACACACACACACACACACACACAGTCAGTACGTGACTCGAACACTGAGTGAATCAGCACTTAAACCTAAAGCCTTGGGGTTGAGGTCTGCAGCCTTATCCCCATGTGAGCTGGTCCACAGCCCACATCTCTCTCACTCACACACACACACACACACACACACACACACACACACACACACACACACACACTGGTCCAGAGCCCAATCTCTGACGCTCACTTCCAGGAACCCAAGCAGCCTCACTCCTCACCTCTCTGAGTCAGAGCCTCACATACGACAAAACTAGGCTCCCACCATGAACATAGTAGGCTCCTCTCATACAATAACAACTTTGTTTTTGTTTGAGGAGAAAATGGAGAGGCTGGTGTGTGTGTGTGTGTGTGTGTGTGTGTGTGTGTGTGTGTGTGTGTGTGTGTGTGTGTGTGTGTGTGTGTGTGTGTGTGTGTGTGTGTGTGTGTGTGTGAGGGGAAGATGATGGTGGCATGAGTAAGGGGTTAATTCTTGTAACCCTTGGCTCAAACCATGGCAATTCTGTTATCTTGCAACTGGCACAGTATCATTACTCATATAACTGCAGTGGTTCCTGTAATTGACATTAGAAAACCATCATCCAAACAGAGTTGTATGATGCAAGTACACTGTATCTCATCTGAAGTCTACACAGTCCTAATAGACGCCAGATCCTTTGTCAGATCTGGCTAAATGCACTGTTTAGACCACTACAACAATCACCAATTTGTTAGCTAATTGAATCATTTATATTGCCAAACAATTCTCAGCATGGGAAAGACTGGGGGAAAAGTGCACCGGTCTACAAGAGACAAAGTAATAACAGCACCTATTGCACCACTACACTTCAACTTGGAAAAGTATTTTCCACACAAGCTCACCTAATCAATTAGCACACAGTAAATCATGCTACTTTTTCACCGCCATGAACCAGGTGCTGGTTATGGGCTGGCTACCAGTTTGTGGTTGGTGCTACCTGCTGATTATTCAAGAACCAGTTCTATTAGTCCAGCTGAGAACCAGAGAACCAGGACAGATCTAGGCTGATCTTTGCACAAAGAGCCCATGATCACACCAAAGTGCAATGAGTTGCAGAGAGAGTGAGAGAGAGAAGGTGAAAGAAAGACAGTGAGAGAAAAAGAAAGAAATATGGAATGACATAGTTCTTATAGGCACACTGACTGTACTTCCTGATTAGTGACGGGTCAGGAGCAAAAAGATTGATTGGCCTCTGGGTCACTGTGACATCATGTCATAGTGGGGCAAAGATTTGCTTTGTTTTTATGATGCATGGAAAGATTCTTCTAGAATGAAGCCCACCACAGCGCCTCTCTCACCACAACCAAATGTAGGGTGGGTGGGAGGGGAAGTCACAGATTAACACATAAACACTCAAATAGTGGAAAGAGTTTGGAGCAGCCAAGGCTGTTGGGCTTCTTAGGAGGTGTGGGTGTGACTAAATCCAAGTGTTAAAAAAATGTGTGGTTGCCAGTGTGTATCCGTGTGCATGCGTGTACTACTGTAAGTAAAGTATGTGTATGTTTGTGCCATTGTGAGGGGTGGTGGCTGTGAAATTGTGTGTGTGTGTGTGTGTGTGTGTGTGTGTGTGTGTGTGTGTGTGTGTGTGTGTGTTTGTGTGTGTGGCAAGCCAGTGCTCCCACATCCTAGGCTCTGATTCAACAATACAGCTTGTCTTGTAAGTGTTGCTGGGATTCAGCATCACTCTTTACCCATGACTACTCAGACAGTTGAAGATCCTGGGAATGCTACCTGACCCGTTCTGCGCATGCACAGAGGTTTTACACATGCGCAGTCAGCTAGGGGCATCATAGTAGGGGGGAAAGGGGGACTGAGTTACCAGGGCCCTAAGTGGGAAGAGGGCCCTTGAGGAGTATGGAAGTGTAAGGTGGTGCGGGCGTAACAATTTGATATTATGCCCACATCTGTTAGCATTGGGCGCCATTTCACCATTTTGGTATCAGAAACATGCAAAACATTCAGTGTTACGCCCCATTCCCCATTTTTAGATCTTGTAAAGGCATCAAAAATATCTATTCTGATTGTCATTTTTCCATGTTTGGTTAAAAAAAGTGTGTTCTACTTTTTCATGTCTGAGTAGGCCTATTCTCTTCTAAGTTCACATTCAATAGTTTCCAATGTTCAAGTCATCAATGTTTATGTGTAAAATATAAGAACAGATGATCTTTCTCAGAAAAGAAATAGAGGGCAGACAACCTGTCCCTTTGTGAAATACAGTGGTCCAAAGTTGGTCGCAAAATGTCTTTTTCAGTCAGACACCATGTCTTATGACCCACTAACATTTTCTATTTATGGCATTTGACACATGACAGTCCCGCAAGGACAGGATTATTATTTTTATCACAGTCAATAATTAGTATAATTTTGACTAATGATGATACCTGGCTCAATGGTGTGTGTATGCTCATTGTGATGTATCATCTCCAGTTGTGCCTTTTTATGTTAATGCACCTAGAAAAATCCACTATTAGCCTATATGTAGCTTATCTGAAATATCAACAAACCAGTCAGCATGTGTTGCCAACTGTCCCGGATTTGGCAAGACAGCCTAAACCAGGTCTATTGAATTAGTTTTTAACTCTGACCACATTTCAAAAATCATGGCTTAAGCTGGGTCGCACATTTTTAGCGGTAATAACAAGTATATTACCTCCACCAAGGAGGTTATGTTTTCGGTTGCGTTGGTTTGTCTGTCTGTCTGTCTGTCTGTTTGTTTGTTTGTTTGTTTGTCAGCAGGATAACTCAAAAAGTGTTCCATGCATTTGGATGAAATCTTCGGACAATGTGTATACGACCAAGAACTGATTAAATTTTGGTGGTGATCGGTGATCCAGAAAATGATCTGGAATTTAGATTGTGTCTGTGACCAGTGGTTAAAGTGGGATTTGGCAGGAGGGGAAACTCTCAAATTTTGTGTTGGTACAAATAAAGCAAAATGTATAGAAGAAGAATGGGGTAATATTCTTCATTTATCTGAGGTGCCGGTACTGCGTTCCCCTGCGTACCCCCCCACTTTAACCCCTGTCTGTGACCACATTGTCTTGGCGGAGGTTTGCGCTCTCTGAGCGCTTTTCTAGTTTAATTATTGATTGTACATTGTACAGAGGTCAAAATGATCGTATAAGTATGACAATTATCCTATATCTGGCAACACTGACTTATATACTACTGTATCAATGTATTAACTCATCATTTTCAGGGTCACATGGTGAAGCTATAACAAATAGATTTTAAACTATTTGCAAGAACTCCTGGCTAGACTTGGGAGGGAATACAGGTGCAGTAAAAATCAGGACAAGTTGACCAGATTTGGCCTGGTTCTAGAGGTCAAAGGTTCTCTGTCATCATATTGAGACCTATGGCAGTTTTCGTCATTCCCATTGAGTCACACCCCCCCCCCCCCACCCCCCTTATTGTGCCAACATCTTGACATAGACCAGAGGCTCCGGAGAACATAACCTACCCTTGAAACAGAACCCATCATGTAAAACTAATGAGTACTGAGTATTTCGTTTTGCAAGACTAGAATGCCTTTTTAGTTTCACTGACCTTAGACCTTTTTTAGAGGAAAGAGCAGCTCACAGTCATCCATCAGCAGCACGTCTCTTCTCTCCTCTCCTCTCTGCAATCTAGGCTCCCGGAAGGACCTACTAATGCTGGGCCTGCTCTGAGAGAGAGAGGGGGGGGGGAGGAAAAAAGAAGGGATTATAGTGGAGATATACTTTTATGTTGTTATTGCAGTTGCCATTTTCTCTTTCTTACGACCATTTTTCAATATTGTTCTATGTAGTTGTGTTCTTATACACCTACTTTTTAAGTATAAGTAATTGAGCTTTAATATTAATGTTATTGAAACATTAAAGCCAATAATGCTTTATTGAATTGAGTTGAAATTAAGAGACATAGAAAGAGAATGATAGATACATACAGAGAGAGAGAGAGAGAGAGAGAGAGAGAGAGAGAGAGCAGAAGCAGACACTGATAAGACTAACAAACAAATAAGCAAGACAGAGGTGAAGGATTTCCGAGCATCCAGGACACTCCTGCCTCTCATCCATCACACATCACCAGATGGAGTGAAAGATGAAGAGGATTCAAGAACCAGGGGCCCACCGGTATGGAGAAGCCAGTTAAAGCAGAGACATGTGTGAGTGTTTCATACTCTCATGCTTTTTGCACAGGCGGCCTACAATGTTGGACACTCAAGTTCGCTCAGTCAATTGAATGTCAGACCCGCAAGGTTTGTGTTTCAATTCTTTTTTGTGAAAAGTCAAATTTAGTGTCTTTTCCTCTCCCTCAGGAAATGACCCTGAAGCCGACACTGATCTTATCTCGGCTGCCTTTCCCGAAAGTGATAAACAACTAAACAATTGCCTACGATGGAGAACTGACAGAGAGACTAAACATTTTGAACACTCTCACTCTCTCCACCTCAGGTTGCTTTTTGAAATCAGTCTTGGTTTGGTGTTGGATCTGCTAAAGCAAAGTCCTTTGTTGGGTTCATTGTTGGCCTCCCTGCTGAAGATGTTTGTCATCATATAAACACTTCCATGAAACAGTTGAAACAACTATTCAACCTATCCCTCCTTCACCCCTAACAAGACACTATCCTTGATTTACAATTTGTGTACTCCCAAACTGATTATCTAGCCTCCTGGCTAGGGACAGAGGGATACAGTTTCAACTCTGGTCATCTAATTGATCTCATATGTGAGATGTTGAGCAGGATTTTGTCGGAACGTACCTAGTAAGGAACCCTCTTGACAACATGTTCTCTATAAGACAATTACATCCAAACTGGCCGAATATCAGCCACTAGGTCACGCTGACAAATCAGCCCCCTAAAATGGAGTACCGTTTTGTTGGAGTATTGAATCTTTTGTAACAATCTGCAATCTACAAGTAAACTGCAAGGAGGACACAGCAAAAGGTAAACAATAGTCTCTGATCACATCTGTTTCTCATTGTCAAGGGAAGGCTATGTTCTACAGACCACTCCATGTTAGCATTCTGCAATAAAGCTGTTCCTTCAGAACCAAAGTAATAGCCTACTTCATCAGCTTTTAATCTTAAATTAATGCAGAGTAACACATTCTCAATTCCAGAACTCCAGAATTTACCTTGGTTAACTATAGGGGTAGTTCATGAATATTTGCCCATGAAGTAACGGCATGTATCGATTTCTTAACGTCTCTCTCTCTCTCTCTCTCTCTCTCTCTCTCTCTCTCTCTCTCTCTTTTTTTTGAGAGAGAGAAATTGATTGTCGATGACACACACGACTGCATGCCCGTCTAACGCCTACTGAATTGTGTATATGCTTAGTCCCACCCCCCGCGCAATGTCGTAGCCTACTCAAATAAAAGCGCTCCCCACTCCAAAATGAGCTAGGTGCATCGAGGGCGGGGACATCGCGTAAAGTGGGATAGCAAGAGTGAGAGCGCACAGAGGCACCGTCTGGTAAGAATCGAGGAGTAGAGGAACTCCTGCACGTCTCCGTCCCCGAGTTCTGTGCCTCCGCAAAACTGCGCAATTTTCTGAAAACTTTTCAAGCGCAGGACAAATTAGATTTGTTATTCTTGTATACCTGCATAGGTACGAAAAAAAGGAAAACAAAATGTCCAGTAGCCCTGTGGCAAGGGTGCTGGCGGTACTCCTCATTGGAGGAGCTGTGAACTGTATGCCAAAAGGCACTGGAAAATCCAAGAGGCAAGCTCAGGAGCTCTATCCCAGCGGAGGTGACTCGCCAGCGGTGTCATCAGTGTCTCAAGGTGGGTGAATCGCACATAGTGGTGGTATCATTATTGAGGGCATTCAGACCATGGATGAAGAAAATGTCAGTTCAACAAATTACTAATTCGTTTTTTAAAAAAATCTAGATGACTATGAATCTCTAGATGACTCTTTTTTTTTAAATTAATTTAGAGACATTTTGTTATAGAGTTCCTAAATGTGGCGTAATGTTATGCTAGACTATCCATGGGTTAGTGGAGCAAATTTTGGGCTTTATTTGTTATTTATATTTGCTGTAGATTTATTTTATTATCATGCATTTTGCTGCTTGTGTGGTGGACAAGATTTTGACGTATACCTACTGGCATTGTTCTTGGCAGACGGGTGCATTGAAAATGGACAGTTTTATGGAATAAATGAACAATTTGAACGTTCCTACCGGGGGAGCATGCTTATCTGCACATGCCATGGAGTTGGTGGTATCAAGTGTAAAACGAAGCCCGAAGGTAAGTTAAACGAGCAGAATATAGACATTCTTCAGACCATTGTTTTGTCAGCGAGTGTAGGGACGATTTAAGGGACACGTACTGTAAGCATCTACAAAGGAATTTCAAAAGCCAGGGCAGAAATTGATTTAACCATCACCTGCTGATGTCAGGATACTAGCATGGTATTGTGGCTAGAGAAACGGCATGTCCTCTCTCTTTTCAGCCGAGGAGACTTGCTATGATAAAGTGAACGCACGCTCCTACTTGGTTGGTGAGACATATGAGAGACCAAAGGAGGGGATGATCTGGGACTGCACATGCATTGGCTCGGGACGCGGAAAAATCAGCTGCACTATTGCAAGTGAGTGTCTCCAGCCAGATCGCACAGTTCACTCTTGGCTATTTGCGCGCAAGCGGTGATTTAACGCATTGGTGCGCTGCGGAGTCGTCTCCATTCTCTTAACGAGCTCTCCCCCCACCCCTTTAGACCGTTGCCACGAGGGGGGAAACTCCTACAAAATCGGGGACACCTGGCGGAGACCGCACGACACCGGGAACTACATGCTGGAGTGCGTCTGCCTGGGAAATGGAAAGGGGGAGTGGACGTGCAAGCCCGTGGGTGAGTGAGTCAGTCAGTCTAGCACATCTGGAGGCGGTCTGGAGAGGAGGGAGGGAGGGAGGGAGAGACGCTGGGGGTGGG
>JAODXP020000016.1:15339378-15351878 GCA_027497455.2 Sardinella longiceps | reverse complement strand
TCACCAACATCCAGCCAGCAGTGTTCCAGCCTGCTCCAGTGCCGGAGACCCCCGCTGAGGGCGCCTGTGTGACTGACTCAGGTGTGGCCTACGCACTGGGCATGCGCTGGATCCGTAGCCAGGGTACCAAACAGATGCAGTGCACCTGTCTGGGTAACGGAGTGAGCTGTGAGGAGTGGGGTGAGAGTCTTTTACTACTTTCACTATCATTTTTTTTATGGTTTACACACACACACACACACACACACACACACACACACACTCATACAAAAAAACAATATTCAAGTGTTTATTTGTCACATACAATACTATTAATTATATTATGTATATAATATATAAGTATATAATTAGTGGTATTGAGCCATGATAATGATGGTATTGAGCCATTTATAACAGTTCTATTGAAACAAATTTAATAAAAAGTGTTTCTGATTTTGCAAATCAGTGACAGCTACTTACACACCATGTCAATTTCCAGTAGCCCACTATCTGCAATTCAGTTTGAGGGGAAAAAAATATCTGAAAAGCAAGAGAAGCTTGAAGATTTTCCAGAATGTTTCTAGTCGCACCCCTTTAGTGAACCTGTTGATTTTTCTCCACTCCTCCAGGTTCCAGGATAAGCTAATTAGCAGTGTCCGCCGGGATAGCTAGTTGTTTTTCTGGCTCTCTGCTATCCAGCCGTTTATTTCACAAGGCTAGCTTCCAATGAAAAGTCTGAGTCTGCCTCTGCATTCAGATCGAGTCTAGCTTCAGTCAATGACGAAAGGGACTGAGAGATTCTCACATTTTTTATTTTTTAAAATGTAGTCATTTTTGGGAGGTGGGTGGGGGTTTGGAGACTTTTACCTTCGGATCTAAATGCTTACTAAATGTTTGTACTTAGCTCTACAGAGCACAGTGCTACTGGCTTGAGAGAGAGAAAGAGAGAGAGAGAGAGAGAGAGAGAGAGAGAGAGAGAGAGAGAGAGAGAGAGAGAGAGAGAGAGATTGGCTAAAGTCCCAGGCTCCATAAATGTATCTATGATGGATATTCTCTGTGTGGCCTTGGGCCCAGCCTGTACTATACATCTCTCCCTCCAGACGGCCCAGTTCACATCAGAGAGAAGTCTCCTTGATATATTGAGGATGATATGTAGCCTTGAGTATTCATTC
This sequence comes from Sardinella longiceps, assembly GCA_027497455.2. Lineage (NCBI taxonomy): Eukaryota > Metazoa > Chordata > Actinopteri > Clupeiformes > Clupeidae > Sardinella > Sardinella longiceps. The sequence goes on along the minus strand of JAODXP020000016.1, from coordinate 15,350,727 downwards.
ATTCATTCATTCATTCATTCAATCAATCAAAATGTCTGTCAGAGTTTCACATGGTGTTGTTTGAAGAGCAAGTATAGTTTCATGCCTAGCTTTGTCTTTATATTTTAGTTTAATTTCACATAGATTAACAGTCAGGTGGAATCACCATGTGATACGGTTAGCAATGGGCCGTGGAGGATAATATTTGGCTTAGTGCTAAGCCAGCCGTAGACAATAACATTTGATTCAGTGGACCACTGAATGATGAGAGAGAATCTTGGGACGTGTGTGGCTGTGACCACATTTGGTTAAGATATGGGGTTTTAGCTTGGATTCTAGCTCGGAATCTAGCTTGGAATCCTGTCTTTTGGCATTTCCAAAGAGTTTCAGATGGTGGGATACTGTTTTCAATGTGAACTCTCTCTGCATGAAAAGCAGTCTTCTGACGTGCTCTTTGTCTGCCAATTTTCCTGTTTATTGTTTTATGGTCATCCGAGTACATGAAGACCAGATCAACACTTCCTTCAGACAGAAGACACAAACTACAATATTGACTTCATATGAACTTTTGTATACTCAACAATTTGTTTTAGCGAAGGAATGCCCTGAACTGACAAAATCGTTTGATCTCTTTGTGTCTCTGTGTGTTTGTGTGTGTGTGTGTGTGTGTGTGTGTGTGTGCAGAGGGTCATTCTCAGGTGTATGGCGGTAATTCAAATGGCCAGCCGTGTGTGTTCCCCTTCGTGTTTATGGGAAAGACGTATTACTCCTGCACCTCGGAGGGCCGCAGCGATGGCCAGCTCTGGTGTAGCACTGCCTCCGACTTCGAGACCGAGCACAAGTACTCCTTCTGCACAGAGAAGAACGGTGAGGGTTGCATTAGTTTCACCGCTATGTGTCAAATAGAATTATCTATCAATCAACATTTTATCATGGCATCATCATGTTTGTATTGCATTATATGTGGCTGTTAAAACTGTAAAAGCTACAATTATCTCTCTTGAAATTTATACTAATGAATTAATACTAAATCAAGCTTTTGTTTTGTGTCAACATATTTGGGTGTGTTTGGTCAACATTTTTTTTTCATTTGGAAGAAAGTTAGCAATAAATCTTTTTTTATTGTGGTCTTGAATCATGGTCAAGTCATGGTGGTGACTTGGGTGTTGTTTGTGAATTCTTGACCATGGTCTAATTTGTGTGTGTGTGTGTGTTCTGGTGTGTAGCTCTGGTGTCGACTCGCGGTGGAAACTCCAATGGCGCTCTTTGTCACTTCCCCTTCCTCTACAACGGCCGCAACTACACCGACTGCACCGCCGACGGTCGCCATGACGGCATGAAGTGGTGCGGCACCACCTACAACTTCGACAGGGATCAGCGCTTTGGTTTCTGCCCAATGGCAGGTGAGTCACACACGCACACACACACACACACACACACACACACACACACACACACACACACACACACACACACACACACACAGAATTGGAACATTTGAATGTTTTGGCTGGAATTTTAAGTAGCCAATTGTGGTTGTGGGACTCCATTAGAGTTCCATTGTGGCTTCTGGCAAGCAAACTCCAGCCATGTTGCATTTCAGTCTTAACTGTTAGCAAACCACATAGCACATAGTTTTCTTATTGGTTTTGTTAAGAACTTTAAAAAAAAAACAGTTACAAAGACAAAGTTGATCTTCTACGGACCCAGACTTTTAATTATTGTTGATGCCTATCTACGTACATGATTGGTATTCAACAACAACCTTTTTTTGTTGTCGCTTATCTTGTTCTCCTTACAATCCTATGGTCTCAGATCAGATCCCAACGGGTCTTCCCCTTTCCAGCCATGAAGGCCGGCTGGGTGCAAGTGTGGCAGACGCTGATCTGATTAGGGAAAGTAATGACACCTATCTTTGCCGTGTAAACACTGAGCCTCCAAAGCCCCTTTCAAGCCTATTTACATGCAGCTCATTGTCAGCCAGGAGGGGCCCCAGTCGCCCTCCTGCAGGGGGTGCCAATTAGGCCAGACTGAAGCTCACTCCTGGGGTGCCAATCAACATCACTTAGCCGTCTTTGATGGGGGTGCTTTGAGGAGAATGGGTGTGAGAGTGTTTGTGTGTTTTAGGAGACAGGGGGGGTAACCTTTGGAAGAGTGTTGGTTTGTTGTTTGTCTGTCTAGTCATCATGTCCCCTCCACCCCCACCCCCCCCAGAGCCGGTGTTACAGTATGTGTTCTCATTGGATTTGCATTTACATTTAGAGAGGGTGTGATTATCTAAAGTGGCTTAGAGCTTAGGTGAGGTGTCATTAATTAGTCTCAAGTGTGAGCTTTGAGCTTTGAGCTTGGTGGGAATCCAATATCCCCTGACCTTGATACTCTTGGCGCCTTAAACTCTTCCTGCCGGGCCACACACAGGTGTTCTAACAGGAGTTAGTAAACTGTGGGAAAAATATAGAAGGCCTATCTTATTTCCTCCTCCTACCCCCCCCCCACCCCCCTCTCTCCCTCCCTCCTCTGGCCTTGTGAAAGTGGTGAAAGGCCAACTTTAGGGTCATCCTCCCATCTCTAATCTCCTGAAAAGCATTGCTGTGCAATGAGGAGGAGGAGGAGGAGGAGGAGGGTGATGACGAAGATGAGTTTGGGCAGTTAGCAGGATTTAGTGGGGTGAGGGTTGTTCTGAGGTAGCGAGAAGCGATGGTCAGATTACCATTGGAAAGGCGAGATGAGAAGGCAGGAGGTAGGGGGCCGTTTAGGGGCCATAGAGAGAGAGAGAGAGAGAGAGAGAGAGAGAGAGAGAGAGAGAGAGAGAGAGAGAGAGAGAGAAAGAGAGAAAAGTAAGGGCTGCTGAAGGAGAGCTGTGAGGCAGAGGTATGTGGAGGATTAAAGGTGTTAAATAGAGGGACAGAAACTATAAATGTCAAAGTCATAAAGAGAAGAGATGGATATAAAATCACACAAGAACAGAGAACAGAAGGTTTTACAGAATCAGCCATCTTTATAAAACCCAAAAGAAGGAGAGAAAGATAAGGGCCTAGAGAAAAATGAGAAAAACGAGAATGAGGAACAGAGAGAGCAAGAGGGAGAGAGAGAGAGAGAGAGCGAGAGAGAGAAAGAGAGAGAGGGACAGAGACAGCAAAAGAGAGAGGGAGAAGGAGACAGACAGTGGCTGGCTCTGGGCCATGGACTCACTGGCGGAGGTTCTTCCCTTCTCTTGGCCTGTCTCCAGGGCAGCTGTGCTCTCCTCTCCTCTCCTCTCCTCGCCTCGCCTCTCCCCCACCTCCTCAGCCGAAACCCTCGAAACCCTCCTCAAGGTTCGCTCAACACCACCACACAGCTCTCAACTCCTTTTCATTATGTCCCAATTGCACCAATCATAGTACACCCCCAAGCTCAATCCCCCTCCAAACCCCCAAACACCCCCAAGCACACACACACACACACACACACACACACACACACACACACACACCACCCCCCCCCCCACACACACACACACACACACACACTATTCATCCACTTGTAATGGCCGCCGCTTAATCCTGATGACTTCATCAATGTTTCGCCTCCCCGCTTTCCCATGTACATCCACTTGGCTGGAGCCTGTTGCAGGGTTTAAGAGGCCAGGCTAACCTCGTCTCACCCTCTCCCTCTCCCTCTCTCTCTGCTTGAGGAGCTGAGTGATGGCTCCAGGTGTTTTGGCCTCACTCGAGGATGAACACAAAGAACACAAAGACAAGAATGTGCTCATCCGCGAAGACTCGTCCAATCGACTCCTCGGGCGTTGACAGGCTTGTGAATTATATCACCAGTAGTCAGAGCGCAGAGCCTTTCGGTTGCTTTGGGGCCATGAATGCATTATATGCTGTTTTACATTAAAACCAACTACGGCTTGGTCCGTCAGGGAACGTATGATGCTACAGTTGGAATGAACTCTTGCTTGAAGTGGTGGATCTCCATAGAAAACACAAGCTGGTCCAGGAATTGGCTTAGCTTACTTGAACGGCTGGTTTGTGCTGGCAAAGGTCAGCCCCACTCCTGGAATAAGTTGAAAGTAAAAAGTGAGAATTTAGGAGCTGCCTCCATAATTCATTAGCAGTCATACTCATCTCCAGTACTGTGGGGCTGGCGGGAGGGCTTGGAAGAGCTGAGGTAGAAGGGTGAGTGCCGTAATACAGGTCCTGGATCAGGCGCTTGGTGTCAAAGAGTGCAGCTTGAAGTTTGCCTGTGCACAGATTGTTAGGACGACACAATAGTGCATTGATTAATCATCTTACATGCACAGATAATGTAAGATTTAATCAGATATAAGATTGATACTGTCAGATGATTAATCATAAATAGCTTAATATCACTGTGAAAAATCTCAAAATAACTCAAAATACTGTAGAAAATGTAGCTTTTTAATATTAACAGACTTCCAAAAACATGCACATTCCAAAATCTCAAGCCTTGATCACTTCCAAACTCAGACCTTTTAAAAGAGCACTCAGGTGGGTGTGGCTCAATCAACTAATCAACCCCACCTGCAGACAATTCAACTCAATTACAACTCAACAGTCTGACATGACGTGCAAAAAATGCATTTTAAAACATAGTGTCCAACATTAGTGAAGATGGTATGCAGCATCTTCACAATCACAGACCACACTCTGTGAAATATATAACATATGGTTCAATGGTAATGTGTCCAATGAGTTCATCAGAGAGGCTGTGAGATGTTATTGTGAGAATTCAGTGTTGAGCACTGCTATTTCATGTTTATAAATGTCAGTTGTGTGATTTGTAATTAAAAGGCTGTCCCCTACCTTCTCTTCTCTCTTTGTATGGTCTAGCTCATGAGGAGGTATGCACCACCGGTGAGGGTGCGATGTACCGCGTGGGTGACCAGTGGGACAAACGCCATGACGTTCTGGGTCACATGATGCGCTGCACCTGTGTTGGGAACGGACGTGGGGAGTGGAGCTGTATTGCATATTCTCAACTCAAAGGTGAGGAGTCGTAATAATCCCTTGTGTGTGTGTGTGTGTGTGTGTGTGTGTGTGTGTGTGTGTGTGTGTGTGTGTGTGTGTGTGTGTGTGTGCGTGCCATATAGCCTGTAAAATAATCTCAACAAGATTATGTCATTAGTGCTTGGTGATTGTGCAAAGTTATGTTTATGTTTATGCTATTAAACTGTGATCAATCCCTTGTTATCTATCTGGTATCTGTTTGCAATTCCTGAAGAATGGTGTACATGCAGCCCTGCAATGATGGTTTTGTATTTTTGTTTTTAGACCAGTGTATTGTTGACGGCATGACTTATGATGTGAACCAGACCTTCACCAAGCACCATGATGAGGGTTACCTGATGAACTGCACCTGCTTTGGGCAGGGTCGTGGACGTTGGAAGTGTGACGCTGTTGGTAGGTATCCACTCACAGTTTTACCACCCACTGTTTTACTGTTTATCACTAACTGATAAGATCACAGCAAAAATGTCAATTTCATTATGTTGTTTATGATAGAAAACTGGACATCATATAGTCCATCAAGACATATTGCAAAGTCTTTGTTGCTTAAGTAGCCTAGGCCTACACTTTAGACTTTGTTGGTGCTCTACTCTCTGTGTGGCCTTGCCTCCGGTTCTAGCGTTTACATTGTGACTCATCTATTCACACAAAGGGAGATATTGGATGGATTTCACTGTAAATCCATTTTTGTTTATTTATTTATTTATTTATTTTTCCAAGCTGAGCCTGCAACCGATTCTCCCCCTGCTCGGATGTGGAATATTAACTTTGGATAAGAGTCTCTTCCTATCTGTTGAAAAGGCCCTCTTGTATAGTCTGAGTAGGTGGAGAAGTATCATTGCTCCCAGAGGAACGCTGCAAAAACACACATGCAGGCCAGAGTGTCCGGCAGTGGCCAACTTGTAAACTCCATTGTGGTTTATGAGGACAGTGATCCGATTGTTTGATTTACTGTTCTCAGATCAGTGCCAAGAGCCGGAGAGCAAGGTGTTCTACCAGATCGGCGACTCTTGGGACAAAGTCATCCACGGCGTCCGCTACAAGTGCTATTGCTACGGCAACGGTATTGGAGAGCTGAGCTGTGAGCCCCAGCAGTCTTTCCCAGGTGAGTGAACTATTAGCGTCCTAGTTCAATTTAGCTAAATATGCTGGACTTGTCCAAGTGAGTGAGCAACTCTATGCTAGCCATGCTAGGCTAGTTAAAGGAGAAATCTGGTCTGACTCAATCACTAGCCCTCTTGTTTGAGGTCACACAGTGCTATAATCTGTGTGACCTCACAGTGCTATCTGCTAAAAGAACCAGAGCTATCTGACACAACTCACTGAGTAGCAAACTGGTAATATTAACTGAATGGGGCATAGGGAAATAAAACTGATAGTGAGTTTCTGTGTCTCATTCCGTCTGTGTTGGATACATTTTTTTGGTATTTTTCTTACCGACAGCACTCAGTAACCTGTTGGTTGGTTCACATTCACATCTGCTTAAAGAGAAAAGAAAGTCTTAACTAGGTGCTAGTTAAGGCTAATTATGTTCGAGAGAACCCAAACTCTCTCTCTCACCCAAGTCATACTTGTGCTTCGCTGTTAACATTTTTGTGTTAATATCAGCTGTCTGGTTAGGGTTTAGTTAAATAGTTATTGCCCATATTTAGTCTTTTTGTACGTTTTTCTTTCAATTTTCCTCGCTGATGCTTAAAATCAGAGCCTGAAAACAGGATGGCAATTTTTTGTACGTTTATGGAGATATCCCACGTTATTTAGGTCTACTCTATAGTGCCCTGGTATTAAATAAAGCCCCTTTGTCCGGAGACTGACTTTCTCTTGATCTCCCAGGCATATCCTGGTGACCTAGGGGGGCCCATCCTAGATAGCAGAGGATTTACAATGTCAGAAAGTAGGACACCAGCGATTGACTTGAAAATTGGCCAGCGAAACTCAGTCATGCGCGACAACAACTCTGCTATCTAAGATGGGGCAGGAATGCCTTGTGATCCCTTGCCGCAGACACATACATCAAAAGCGATGGGGCGCCATTAATCTCGTGCCCTGCTTCGTCCTCTTTGCAATTAGCTGGCTCAGAGATGGGAGAAATATGGATGGCTGAGGCTTCACGCGGGTGCCGTTGACCTCAGTGGCTGCTATAAGTAGTCTCGTGGGCTTGGGTGGAGGACAATTTGGTCAGAGTTCCTTTCAGGGGAGAGAAGAAGAAAACAGTTCCAGATGTTTCTCTTTTTTTTCTTCTTCTTCACCCAAGGCGAGGCATGAAAAAAAAACTTGCTCCTAACCTCTCCCTTGCTCACTCGCTCGCTTGCTCAGGTGGCAAGGTGGTGTGAAAGGACTCCAGCTTTTGTGTGTGTGTGTGTGTGTGTGTGTGTGTTGTGTGCTTTTCTCAGAACCTCTGTGTGAATACTTTCGGGGGTTTCAGGAGACAACTGTTTCTGCTGTTTTTTTTCGTGCTCAGATCTCCACCCTCTGTTTGCACGCATGTGTATCCTGCATGTGTGTCGCTTCCTTTGAAGCCGCCTCAAGGGGGGAGAAGATGTCCGTCTCGAGACACGTGAAGCCAGATGGCATCTCTTTTGTCCATGTCTCCATGCATCCCTGTTGGCCTTTGTTGGAGTGTTTGCCGGTCTGAGCTGCCAGTTTGCTGTTATGTGTATTTGTGGTCCCTGTTGAAGTTGTTGTTGAATTCTTTTACTGTCTGATTACTTCCTAGTTGTCAGCATAGCTGTGAAGGTGGTTGTATTTGTACATCTGTGCATGCTTCCTTATCATTGTCATTTTTAAGGTTTTAAGGGTACTTCCACTGTTGTATGGAAAGTAAAAGGCCTTAAAACTCAAAGACTTGGAACTTTTTAAATGTAGGCCTTGAAATATCTTTTAAAAAGATCTTGAATTGTGGTATATGGCTGACATTGAATTTCAAGCAGAGCTAAGTGAAAGTTTTTCTTTCCTTCGTTCACAATATAATTAGTCAGCTCCGAATTTCAACTATGCCCAGAATGTTTATGTCCGTGTTTTTCATTGTGACCCTGCGTCACCTTGTTCAGTGGGTTTGGAACGGAAAGCAACGTTTACCTTTAAGTGTTGGTCTCTCTCTCCTGGTGTGCTAACCTCTAATCGGCCTCAGCTGTGCCACAAGGGCATCTGGCTGTGCCATTCAGAAAGGGCAGCAGGCGATAGTTGATGATGTGGCATAGATTTAATGTGGACTAAGTGGGATTTTAGTGCTAATATGCTAGCCAAAGCAGCCCTCCTGGGCTCTTGCTTTTAATTGGAGTTAATGGATACCAGGTTGGTGGGGTGGGGTGGGCAGGAGGAAAGATGGGGGAGGGGGAGTGTTTGTGTTTGCAAATAGGGGTTAGAGTCAGCTGCACATGCACACGTGTGTGTGTGTGTGTGTGTGTGTGTGTGTGTGTGTGTGTGTGTGTGTGTGTGTGTGTGTGTGTGTGTGTGTTTGTGTTTGCTTCACCTTTCTCCCCATCTTGTTGGTTGATAATGGATACAGAGGAGATTGAAGAAGAGGTAGACATTAGAGGAAACCCGTCATGGTTTTCAGTCAGATCTTACACAGGTCCGGACATGATCTGGCACTATTCCATTCGTAATCTGATACTTCCACACTTCATCTGGTATTACTCTGGTAATCTGGCACTATTCCCGTTGAAATCTGGAAGTATTCTGGTAGTAATCTGACACTATTCCACATCTCATCTGCCACTATTCCGGTTGAAATCTGGCACTATTCGGACACTTATCCTGGCGTAGCCTGGCTTGCTCGACCATGTTCAGAAATGAACTGTGGTCTGGTAAAGCTAGCATTGCCCGGAATTTCGGGCAGGACTAATTTAAACGTCTATCAAATGAAATCAAACTTGTATCAATGTTTTGGGACAGAGCTGGACAGGGTCATCGTAAGCTCGCCTCCTTCAGCCTGCTCGTTTCTCATTAGGTCCAAATTTTTCTCGGTTTGAGAGTTGAGGAAATTGCCTCCTTGGCCATCGCGAAATTTCATGCAACGACAGGAAATATGGGCAGGCCCAGGTTAATCCTGGCCCAGATGTGGCACTGATCCGGACCCAATCCAGCGCTCATTGAAGACAATTGAATGTATTGAATGAGCACCATACAAGTATATGGTCCATGGATCTGGCTCTTATCATGATGGAGCAGAATCTCACAAGAGCCCTGTGTGTGGACCATATATAATGCACATGTGGGAGAGGCTCTGTTGAGTAAACAGTCTGATAAAGACTGGACCGGTCATGTGATGTGTTGGGGCCTGTGAAAGGTCAGAGAAATACATCTCCATGACACTTCTGGGTGTGTAATGGGTCTTTACACACAGTTTAGACCGGTAGTGTTTATGTAAAAATACAACTTGTGTCTTGCCCCCTCAATTTAATTTAAATGAAAAATATACATAGTTTGGAGATAAAAATGTCTCCTTGGGTTGTAAGGTTAGCCAGACGGAGAGAAGTCACGGTAGGGAGAGGCAATTCATTCTCTTTTTTTCCCCCTGTTCCTCCCATCAGCAGTCACCAGTGCTGTGTTTCTCCCAAGGCCCTGAGAAGAATCTCACATGGGAATGTCAGCCTTTCCCCTCCTCCCGTCTCTCAGTCCCTCTGGGCTGTTTTTCACACCCATCCAGACTCCTTTCGCTCCCTGACCACAGGCGCTCGAGGATCTCCCACAGGCTCCTCACCAGATCTCAGCTTTGTCACTACACTCTCTCTCTCACACACACACTCTCTCTCTCTCTCTGTCTCTCTCACTCTCTCTCTTTCTCCCTCACTCTCTCTCTCTCATTCTTTGCTAGGTATTGGTTAGCTCTGGGAACAGCTGTTTTCATAATTCCCTTTCAGACCCATATAACAGTAGTCATGTGTCAGTGCTGTGTTCTGGCCTGTAAGCTCAGTCTCAGGCATGCTACAGTGTTTGAACTAACGGGTCTGTGTGAGGTCTATGAGAGGGGAGCCTGACACTCTATTCTGTATTTGGAACTCAGGACAGAAGTACAGAATACTACTCAGATCAGTGGACCAAAACAGAATGAAATGTTTGCACACAGTTTAGAAAGACTGTGAGTTATGTTGTGTCAGTCCAAACAATGCTTTGGTTTTTTTCCTTCTTCATTATAAGTGAAAACACCAGCCATCCTGCCATGTCATGCTGACAGAACATTATGTAACATGTTTATGACTTGTTTATGACCATTCCATGATATCAGGATTGAATTCATTCATTCATTCATTCATTCATTCATTCCTCAGGTGGTCACCGTCCAGTGCAGGTGATCATCACAGAATCAGGCAACCAGCCCAACTCACACCCCATCCAGTGGAACCCTCCTCCCTCCACCCACATCAACCAGTACATCCTCAAGTGGAAGCAGGTACCCCAGCTACCATACATACAGAACAGCCATCTCTAGTCTACCAAGGGTTAGGGGTTAGGGTACAGTGAATGCTGCACCCTAAGTAGGACACACCTTTATCTAAGCCCACACCATGTGGAAATTGGCACCCATAAAGGCTATTAACCTCCCGCTTTTAAAGTAAAGTAAAGTTGACTGGTATCTACTGTAGCAGACCCTTTATCCAATTCGACACAGACTTGCCACATGGGGTTCGGATATTGGAAACAGCTCGCTGATTGTCAGAAAACCCTCACCCACCCTCCCAAACATGGAGACAGCTGCACCCTTCTAACTAATGTTTTGGACACTGTAGAATATTCCGCCAGGTTTCAATTGTTTAAATGTCATTCCTGTCCCATTGTTCCCGTTCTATTTGGTTTATTTCTTGCATATTTCTCATTGCCCACAACAATCCGTGGTATTCACCACCTGGAAGTCATTAGCCGTCGCTCATTTTATCTTTGAACACACTGCCATAGAGTACGGTAAACTATGGGCTTTGCGTAGTGTAAAACACAAAGTGCTGATTGTTGAATAAAAAACTAAAAACTAATAATTACATGAACACTCTTTGAATTTGGAGGCTTTCTTAAAGTAGCTTCATGGGATTGTATGATATTTGGATGGGTATCTTACTGTTTGTCCTTGTGGAATTCCTCACTAGAAAAACAGCCCAGGGCCATGGCGTGAGGTGACCATCCCAGGCCACCTGAACTCCTACACCATCGCTGGCCTAAAGCCAGGCATCACCTATGAGGGCCAGCTCATCAGCATCCTGCGCTTTGGCCAGAGAGAGCTCACACGCTTCGACTTCACCACCACATACGGATCACGTGAGTGGATTATGGCTTAATAATAGTCTCTCTTTCTCTCTCTGACATACTCACTCTCTCTCTCTCTCCATATTTCTCTCTCTCACTTATTTACACACACACACAC
>JAODXP020000016.1:15331878-15334378 GCA_027497455.2 Sardinella longiceps | reverse complement strand
CTCAGTCATAGTCCTGCTGCACGAGCTTGTGACTGCTGTTCATGTTGAGAATGAAAGAAATTGGAACAACGTAGACCGAACGTGATATGAATGCAAATGCGAACAAGCAGTTTATATTTAGTCAACGGCACCACTGATCTTACTTTCGATTTAGTAATACAAAGATTTTGTAACACAATCCTTTATAATTCCTCTGTGTAAACTCATCTCTCTTTCCTTCTCTCCTCGCCCATAGAACCAGACTCCCCCACTGGCGTGCGTTTCTCCAATGTGACGGAGGACAGCGCTCTGATCTTGTGGGGTCCCCCACGGTCCCAGATCACAGGCTACCGACTCTTCCTGGTGGTGGAGGGCTCCACCAACCCCAAGCAGCTCCGCATCCCAGCCCGTCTCAATCAGTACACGCTGCTCAACCTGCAGCCCGACACCCGCTACACCGCCACGCTCCACGCCGAGACGGACAACGTGCTCAGCGAGGGGACCTCGGCCGTCTTCACTACTAGTGAGTTAGCTGTGCACATGTAAACACACACACAGAGGCAGGCAAATTCCAACCATTCACACACATACACACACAGACACAGACTTATCAGACCGTGGAGGACATACACACACATACAGGTAGACATGAATACACATGTGCAGATTGTGCACACATGCACACTAAACAAGCTAATGAAGCCTGCGCTCACACATGCCCACAGAAACATATCTGAATGAGGTACCCATGTCTGTTTTGACGTGACATTGTTTATGTACAGTAAATTAAGTTCTCTCTTCTAACTCTCTGTTAACTTGTTGTCTTCCCTCTTGTGTGTTTGTTTGTTTGTTTGTTTGTTTGTCCACTCCTAGCCCAGGCCATGGGCAATGCTCCCCGCTTCACAACAGATGTTACAGACACCTCCATCACTGTCTCCTGGACCCCTGTGCCCAGGGTGGGATACAAGGTACTGCACAGAGCCAAGGCCACCTAACTAACAGTTTTGAAACAATTTCATGGCTGTTAAGTGTAATCTGCATAATGCCCAAAACTAGTCTTGATAAATGTGTGTGTGTGTGTGTGTGTGTGTGTGTGTGTGTGTGTGTGTGTGTGTGTGTGTGAGTGTGAGTGAGTGAGAGTGAGCGGGAGAAAGAGAGAGATGCATTGGTGAGCTGGAGGTATGGTGTCGTAAGACTGTCACCCGTGTGTCATAAATGTCACCCTGGGAAACATGTGACCTTTCACCCCATGTTTATGTGCTCTGCGCTCCAATCAGATTCTCTCTTTCTCTACAGTTCTTCTTTTCTCTTCTTTTCTTCTCTCGCTATCCCCAAATCTAGCCTTTCTTTTTCCTGTGCCCCCTCTGTTGTCCATAAGGGCAGATCATTTTATGTGCTTAGTTCTCATTTACTATGGTGTGTTTTCCAGATAAGTATTATGCAGTTACTAATACATTAAATAGTATAGTTGGGCCTATGTAGACCCTTTATAGACATCAGTGACTCATCCATGACCCATTCAAAAAGGTTTTGATAAGTTTTTAAAATGTAACCTCTCTCTCTCTCTCTCTCTCTCTCTCTCTCTCTCTCTCTCCCTCTCTCCCTCTAGCTCTCTGTGAGACCCAGTCTGGGAGGTGAGGCCCCGAGGGATGTGGTCTCTGAGACTGGCACTGCCGCCATCTCTGGCCTGACCCCAGGTGTGGAGTACTCCTTCAGTGTTCAGCCAATCATCAACGGCCACCACCACGGCAACCCAGTCACACGCCGCGTGGTCACACGTAAGTGGATGTGACCTTAAGCTGCATATAGGATCTGTAGTATAACGACAACAGGGAATGTGTACTAATAAATCAACTGGCAGTAACATAAATTATATATTTTATGTGGCCAAATTTGAACTGGTATTAATAGAGTGAATGGCAGTTCTATCATTGTTTATGTATGGACACAGTCATACAATATGACATGTAAGAGAACTGTGAAGTTTTTGAACAGTGGTTATTAGGCATTAATGTTTAAGAATATAATTCGTGTCCAGATAGAATGTGATTTATTTTTCCATCTATCTTTTAGCTCTGTCCCCTCCAATTGACCTGGACCTGAAGTCCAATCCCAACACAGGAGAGCTGACCGTCCAATGGGGCGACAACGGAACTCCAGGTGACTCCACCCTTTCAACACAAGAGAGATGTTTATATATAAAGCTGTAGAAGAAAAACAAATAAGAGAGTTCTATATTCAAAGACTTGTTCTGAGGCACAGACATTCTAAGACATTTCTCAAAAATTAACAGAGAACAAACTTCCAGAGCTGAAGCCTGACTGAATTTCTCTGTTCTATCATTTAAGTAGAGCTTGAGTCCAAAATCATATTTTATACATAAGTCACACAATCAGATGAAAAGGATAAAAAAAGATTGTATTCCTGAACATTGTTGCTGGTGTACTTTATTTCAGATATCACAGGCTACAGAGTGACATGCACTCCGACCAATGGGCAGCAAGGGAACTCTGTGGAGGAG
>JAODXP020000016.1:15314378-15326878 GCA_027497455.2 Sardinella longiceps | reverse complement strand
TCTGTCAGACACAAGACAGGTGAGATTACACACACGTGGTACATCGCATCAGACACACAGATCATGACCTCACACTAGTCTAGATATAACCATCTTAGATCACAGGTGAAAGTTAAAATATAGTAGAAAACAAGAGTAAGTAGTCCTGAAACTCAATGTGTGTAATGGTATTGAGAGACATCTGTGGTTAAGTGAGACATCAGTGGTCAGGTTTGTGGACAAGCACAGGTTGATGTGATGAGTAGGGGCAACGGTAGACAGGTCCAACACTGTAAGTCTGTACAGACAGACTATACACTGGAAATCTAACCTGTCACCTACAGTATAAGACAGGTGATAAATAACATACAGTAGCAGACAAGAGCAAGTAAATCAGAAACACAATGTGTGTAATATATAGTGTTCACTGAGGTGTAGTTTGGGTATTCAGGTATAAGTGAAACATCTGTGGTCAGGTGTGTGGACTAGCACAGGTCAATGTAATGAGTGTCCTAGTCACATGATTGTTATTAGGTCGATACTGCCGCCGTTCACGTCACTTATGACGCAGGTAAATCAGTCACAGGTGTGGAGGCTTGCTTCCACCTGTATGGTATGCAATGCAGTCCATGTCACAGTGGTGCTGTTAACATACCTTACAGCAGGTGTTCACCAATGTTAACACAAGAAAGCTGTGTGTACTCACCTGGGGTATGGCCTCAAATAGCACAAGTACTGTATTTCTGCCTTGTTAGAAAGTGGGCTGCTATTTTGTTGCATAGTTTTGTGTGCTAGCTGCCAAAGTATTTTCCCTCTGTGGTCTCATTTCAGCAAGTTGTTGTTTCAGATATGGGGTTATATAAGGACACTTGAGTGATCTACGTTTGAGAGGTATTCAAATCTCTCTCTCTCCCCTTTCTCTCTTTAGAAATTGAGTCTCCCTCTGAGATGGAGGTGACAGATGTGAAGGACAGCACCATTACAGTGCGCTGGACCCCCGCCGTGGGCCCTGTCACTGGCTACAGGGTCACAGGGGTCCCCCGAAATGGTCAGGGCCCCTCCTTCACCGAGACCGTCGCTCCAGGTGAGACTCCTAAACGTCTGCTTAATGCACCTAATGAAAGCATGATCCGTGACTTTTATGTCAGTTGGGGTTTATCCAAACAACCAGTGGAGAAACTAGCATCAGTGTGTTGTTGAGTGTTCAAAACCATGAACTTTGAACCAAAACATGAACTTTAAAAGGTTACAAATGTATTGTATTTCTCTAACATTAAAACATCTACAATATACCATTTCTCTGGACTGTTTTCTGTCTGATGAGCTTGAAGCAGCAGTTGAGTTTTCTGCATTGAGTTTTTTGTGTATAGCTCATGGAAGGTAGCTTTTTTAAAACCCCAGTATGTAAGCTTTGAAAGATGGCTTTACAGTGTTTTAGGCCTCGAACATGAATCATACTGAATTCTTGAACTCAGAATTGAAGGTCAACATGTGTTGCATCACCCACACAAACCCAAGGCTGTTGAAAAGCCCCACTAATGCGCCTGTGATTGTGTTAATGTCAGTGTGGTTGTAATGTTTATTTGACGATCCCAAGGACTACAAATGATTTCTAAACACATCAACACCATGTTTACAAAGCACTGCTGACAAACTGTTTGTGGTCCGTCTCTCATCACTGTAGACCAGACTGAGCTGACGTTCCAAGGCCTGATGCCCACCAACGAGTACGTGCTGAGCGTCTTCGCTCTGGGTCAGGATGGAGAGAGCCCTCCACTCGTGGAGACTGTTGTCACCAGTGAGTTTTTTTCTTCTTTTTTCACATCAATCCAATTCAAAGAGTTCAAAATGATGTCATCTTAGTCATGGTTGGCTCATAGACACTTTGAAGAGAAGTTGTAAATCGTTCATAAGCTATTTATAAGCAAGTCTTTGGTTGTTTTAAGTTAACGGATAATGAGGTGATTACAAAATCCCTCTATTCTGATTCATCCATAGGGTTACACAGGTAAAGGGTAACCATTCAAATGTCATGGTGTGTTCTGTGATGTGAATGATTGCATGAAATTGAAACTTTTGTCTGTTGAATATATATATATGAAAATCATGTTATGACGTCATCATTTCCATCATATAAATACAGTGGCATTTCCTTGGTCCCATTTTCTATAGAATTATCCATTGACTAGACTTCCTGTGATGTCCAAAAATAGGGCTTTAGCACCATCTACTGGACAGTGTCCAACCCTTTGTCCTCTCACCTGTCCCACCCTTTGTAGCTGTGGATCGGCCTAAGGACCTGACCTTCTCCGAGGTGGAGGGCACGTCCATGCGTATCAGCTGGGACAGCCCTGATGGCCAGGTGAGCTCCTACCGCGTTACCTACTCCAGTCCTGAGGAGGGCGAGAGAGTGCTGTTTCCCCCACCGCGACCAGACGACGAATCGGCCATCATCGAGGGACTGCGGCCCGGCACAGAGTACACGGTCAAGGTCATCGCCCTGCACGACCTCACACCCAGTCCACCACTGGTGGGAACACAAGCCACAGGTGAGTCTGCACTTGGCACAGCATCTGTGAGACATTTGGAGTCAAATATGGGAAACAATGGGAAATTTATGGGAAAAATGTTGGATACCGCTAATGATAAATGTTGTACTAAGTTGATGTAATTATTTGTAATTACATGTGTTATGCTGATTAATGTCTACCAACAAACACATTTCATCACAACACATGAACTGTTGAGAAAGGTCCACCTTTGGGACAATTATTTCAGAAGCATTGTTATGTATGAATGGGTTCAACCATGCACGGAAAACGCTGTCTTCCGAAAATCTTTCACATTTTTATCTAAACTTCTTCACCCCACACCAGACTTGTATTTCTACTGTCTGACTCTAGCCATCAATAGAAACAGCTCAAAAGAGAAACTTGCATTTAAGCACTCTTAATTCTAGTCATTATTTCATTTCCATCATAACGATGCATTTTATACCATCTCATTCTGAAGTAATTATACAGTGTGTACATTCTTTTTTGCACATAACACGCTCAGCCAAACCACCAAGTGTTTCCATCACTTATTCTCTCTCTCCTCCCTCCCTCTCCCATTCTCTCTCTCTCTCTCTCTATCTGTCTATCAATCTCTCTCTCCATCCTCCTATAGCCATTCCTTCCCCCACCAACCTGGAGTTCTCTCAGGTAGGCCCCTCCTCCTTTACCATCACCTGGCGGTCTCCTAGCGCTCAGCTGACCGGTTACCGAGTGGTCATCAACCCCACCAGCAAGAGCGGCCCCACCAAGGAGATCAACCTGGCCCCCGACTCCACCCAGGTCCACGTGCCCGGCCTCATGGTAGGTGTCTCACTCCCAGTCCAACCACACTCAACACTGCAGAGGTGCGTTAGAGCTAGTACACAAGTAACAAGAACACAAGTACTCCTCTGCAAATATACACTTACCTGTGTATAATTATTATATGAGCAGTTATTGTCCAAATTGAAAATAAGAAAGGGACAGATTGACTTAATGTTGTCCAGTGTTCATAGGATTTTGTTTTCAAAGTTTCCCAGACTCCTGTAAGGAAAAGAAGCAGATGGTTCCTTCAAATTAAAAAGTAGATGCTGAATTTATGAATAGGAATTGCACAGTGGGTTTTCAATTGTAGTTATAAACTTGGATTTGAGGGTTGCTTGAAAAATTGACATCATCTTTTCTGAGCGGGATGGTTACCTTGGCTGCCCTGTCTACGACTTTTTTTTTTTTTTTTGCCCTAGTAACTTTAACAGTTCAAATTACTTTTACCATATTCACAGCTGCATTTTTTTTGGCAGGAAAATCACTGGCAGTGACGTCATTCCCGAAAAAAATATTCTGAAACATTCTTCTTTAGAAATGTTCTTGCCATCAGTCCAAATTCTGTGGAATATGCTAGAATGAGTTTTAGAGTGTTGGCTTTTCCCCCGTCAACAGCTGTGTTCCTTATCCAGGACTGTGCATTTGCGTGTGTGTGTGTGTGTGTGTGTGTGTGTGAGTACACAAGTCTGTGCACATCTCTGTGTTTGTGTGCGTGCATGTGTTGAACTCTAGGGCAGTCATAATGAGGGCCTCTCTCTTCCACCACTGCAGCTGTGTGTGTGTGTGTGTGTGTGTGTGTGTGTGTGTGTGTCTGTGGCCAGTGAGCGCATGGCTCTGTGTCAGCCTCCCCGCTTTGGTCTACCATGCTCCGGCTGCAAGCAACTCCCCACAAGGCTAGCAGGCGGCTGCTACACACAGACCCTCTGCCTTACTGCCCTCTCATTTTACGCTAGTGCACGTCTTAAGCACACACCATCAAAGAACACCATCTCCTCTCCATCCCTCAGATGCATCCAAGGCACCAGCTTTGGGAGGGGAGTGTCATGTGCTATGAGTGTGTTTCAGCTGTGGTTTTCTCTCTCTCTCTCTGTGTGTGTGTGTGTGTGTGTGTGTGTGTGTGTGTGTGTGTGTGTAGGTGGCCACTGCCTATGAAGTTCATGTGTACGCTCTGAAGAACTCACTGACCAGCCGTCCACTGAAGGGAGAGATTTCCACTCTGGACAGTGAGTCACCCTAAAGCTTCTCTCTCTCTCCCTCCCACACAGACACACACACACACACACACACACACACACACACACACACACACACACACACACACACACACACACACTCAGTCAAGCCCTTCCCAGCAACACCTTTGAAAAACACTCTCCTCCCTGTCCCTGTCAGACATCAGTCCTCCGCGTCGCGTGCGCATCTCCAACGTGAAAGACTCGTCAATCAGCCTGACCTGGCGCTCCAAGACCGACGCCATCTCGGGCTTCCTCGTGGAGGCCATCCCCAGCACTGAGGGCGAGAGCACCATCCAGAGGTCTATCCCTCCGGAGTCACGTGGATACACCATAACAGGTATCAGACACACACATACACACACGCACACACATGCACGCACATGTGCATGCATGCAGACCAACCACACACGCAAACATCTACAGTATGTGATATGATTTTTTTTTTCAACATTTTTTCAAATTTTCCCCATCAACTATGGAGGACTTTTAGGACTTAATATTTGTTTTGCCAGAGCATCTCCATGGTAACAGTGACCATGTGTTTGTCTCCTCAGGCCTGCAGCCGGGCACCGCCTACAATATCAACATCTACACCCTGAGTGGAAACGGACGCAGTGAACCCTTCCGTCTGACCGCCACCACAAGTAAGACTCACACACACACTTTCACAAAAACATTATGGAATTCCTGCCCATCATCAATTTCTAAAAAAAAATAACAGAAATGTGATGTTTGAAAAAATACAAGTTACAGTAATTTTAATGGACCTAATAACACTCTTTTTTTCTCTTTCTCCACAATAGCCAAGCCTGTGATTAGCCCCCCTACCAACATCCACTTCACGTCGCTGACCCCCAACACCATCTCTTTTGTCTGGGAGCCCCCTCGCAGCGCCATCACTGGCTATTACATCACCTACGAGCAGGTCGGGGGAGTGCCCAGGGAACTACTGCCCAGAGTGCCCTCCTTACGCTCCAGTGCCACCATCACCGGTACAGTGTGTGTGTGTGTGTGTGTGTGTGTGTGTGTGTGTATGATGTACAAGTTGTTAGAGCAGGAAGGTGATGGATGATTCATAGGGTAAAGTATACCCTCAGTGGGAAGCAGAATGAAACTTAACTTAGCTTTCTTTTTTGCTTTCTTTCAATCCTTTACTTCTGTCTCACCTACACAAGAATTTAAGTTTCTTCCTCAAGTGAATTTCTTGTATTGTCCTCTTTATCATTCATTTTGTTCATTTATCCAGACGGAAAATACAATACTTGTTGCCTGTTTTTTGTGTGTCTGTGTTTGTGTGTGTGTGTGTGTGTTTGTATGTCAACTGGCAAAGAAATTCGCTGAAATGTTGATTGGTTGTTGTTTGTAGGTCTGAAACCAGGCACAGAGTACATCATCAAAATCGTGGCTCTGCAGAACGCCCAGAGAAGCACACCTCTCATTGGCAAGGCTACAACTCGTAAGTAGCCTGTTGACTTCCTGAAGGTCCATACTATGATGCATCCTGCCAGTGACATTATTGTGTGTGCTGTTATTTATGGCTCACACACCAGGGATGGTGTACTCACTCTCAGCCTGTAAGATGTGTTCTCCCTGTGACATTGTTGTGTATATACAGCAGTAAGTTTTGGTACATATTACAGGAATGTGTTTTTGGTCTTCTTGCCTTTAATACATTGAGGCCTCCCAGTTTACCCATCAATGACGAAGCAAAACTAGGCTTTTCAGTGCTCCTTGGCAATTTAGCGCTGCTTTTTTGCACTAAAACTCATCTAGTTTAAAAAACGAAAAAAAAAAAAAAAAAAAACATAAAAAAAAAAACTATCACTCAGAATCACAAGCCAGCTAAGCTTTGCAATAATTCACTCACACAGGGCTCCCTCTGCTGGCAGGTTCATGCTATAGCTGTAGCACCCTAACATCTCTGTTCTTCTTTCCTCTACCCTTTTTCCATTCTCATCTTTATCTTTATCCCTCTTCATATCTCTCTGTTTCTTTCTTTCCTTCCCTGACTTTCTTTCTTTATCTCTCTCTCTCTCTCATCCCCCCCCCCCCCCTCCTTCCTCCTCTTTCCCTCCATCTCTCTCTCTCTCTCTAACACGCTGCCCCCCATCCTCCCCTCCTCCCTCCTGCTCCTCCAGAGCTGGAGTCTCCTCCTCAGCTGGTGCCTCAGCTGCCTCCTATCCCCCACCGTCCTGGCAGCCCGGTCCTGGACGTGCCTGACGAGGACGAGAGCGGCAACAACAACGACAACTTCAACAACTTCAACAACAACCACGTGCACCTGGTTGGACCCAATCACCACGATAGCCTTTCCGGCCAGCAGGGGCAGCACATCTACACTGAGTACCAGAGCCTGGGCCCCAACGAGCAAGGACAAGCTCTGGGACCCCAGCAGCGTGAGCCCCTAGTTTACATCCCACGTCCGGGAGCCGATGGAGTCCGTGTGCCCATAGTGCGTGTCAGCGAGGGGCCACTGCCAGGGCTGGCATTTGGTTTCCCTGACAATGAGACCGGATGGATGCCTCAAGAAGCACAGACCCACACCACCATCACCTGGCAACCAGTGACGCCACAAACGGATGAGTATGTGGTCACCTGCAGCCCTCTGGTGGAGACTACTGAGAAGACCTTCCAGGTAAGGAGATGCAGACACACTCACGTGCACACATGTACACATATACACAGAAACATATAGGCTACACATACAGTCAAGCACATACTCACGAGCACGGAGGTTTAAAGTCTGTGTATGCTCCTCCTCCTACAGATGCGACTGCCTGGGTCCTCAAACAGCGCCACCCTAATCGGTCTCACCCCTGGGGCCTCCTATAACGTGCTGGTGGAGGCACTTGACGGGGACGATAAACACACCGTCCTGGAGAAGGTCATCACTGTCGGCAACACGGGTAATGTATCCTCCAGGGGCACTCAGCCAGTTAGCATAATATTCTGAAAAGCTTACGGTACTATGCCGCTGGTGTGGGAGAATAATCAGTAGACTTTTTATATGGTTGTTTATGAATTTAACTAGCCTGGTCATAGCCAGCCCCTTGGTACAACGGTCTGGGATCTCGGGTATTGACAAATGACTTGCTTGCTTGAGATGTTTACATTTAACACGATTGGATCAGGCCTTGACTAATAGACTTATTCTGATGCTGTATTCTTTAAGTTTGCTGATTGGCTCGGAGTCGATGCGAACGAGGTCAATGGCCGGAGTCCCAGACCCTTGTACAAAGAGAAGCATAGGACGAGGGGCTGTTTATGACCAGGCTAGAATTGAACTGTAGTATATGGGAATGATGACTTTTTGCCTTTGTGTACATGTACTGATTAGCTTGCTCTTCCTGGTTAAATTATAGTTATTGACCCTGTTGTATGATTATGTCATTCATTTTAAGTAACTTTAGCTGTCTAATTGAAATGGTTATTATTGATTATACCCTATGAACCGCCATGTTGGTATGCTATCTGTCGACTGCCAAAGTAGGCTATGTTAAATTCATTATGATGCAATTTCGGCCTTTCTGTAGGCTAAACCCCATGTCTTTTGTTTCTTTCCTCCTTCAGTTCCAGGGTCGGTCCCAGTGAGCCGGGACGCATGCTACGACACGTTCACGGCCACGCACCACGAGGTGGGCGAGGAGTGGGAACGCATGTCCGAGACAGGCTTCAAGCTCTGGTGCAGGTGCCTGGGCCTGGGCAGTGGCCATTTCCGATGCGATTCATCCAGTGAGTGCGAGTGAATGAGTGAATGAACCTAATGCTATTGCTAATGCTAACCCTGTTAGCAGCTGACTCCACTATTAAACTGAGCCACATTTTGATAGCAGGGGTGGGCTAAAGAAGGCGCTGTGGAGTGACTGGAGTCGGTTGCTAACTAGGGGTAGCATGCATCTTAACACCTTCAAAACACACTAGCAGCCACTAGCAGCTGTTCACTAGCATGGGCAGATCCTTAGCTGCAAAGTACAGTAAATAATGAGAGCTGGCAGTAAATGTAGATTGTAAATGCAAAAGCAGTACATGCAATGGAAGGATCATATTGGTATGGAATAGTATAGCAAAATGATTTTCACTTTTAGCTGCCCATGCTAGATCCCTGTGTCATGTTTGTGCTGTTATGATGGTCAAAACATGGCTGCCTGCTAGAAAAGGACCCTGGAACAGATCTGGGCCAGAATAGAACCAGACCTGACCCAGAGGTCAGAATATGCTCAACACCTCAGGTTTGTGTTGTCAGCCAATAACCAGACGACACCAAAGCTCTGAGGTCACATGATGTGTGTCAGTGTGGAAAAAGATCATGGGGTCTCGATATGCCATGATTCTGTGTGTGACTGAGGGATGAATTGAACCATCTCAACCCCTTTCTCTCCCCTCCAAGGTCCAATCCAGGCACTGCACCTACAGGACTTAGAGATGCCAAATGTATTTGTCTTGACTATGTTTTTTGTTGTTCGGTTTCACTGTTGTCCACTAGTGTTGTGATGATGTCCAATGCTACTTCTGTTTCACAGTCTAAGAAATGAAACCATTTGAAATGTAGAACACTATGGCCGACTGGCTGGTACATCCCTTGTATCATTTATGAAGAATGAACTGACCTTTTACCTCACCCCCTCACCAAAACAGAGTGGTGCCATGACAATGGGAATAACTACCGCATCGGTGAGAAGTGGGACCGCCATGCAGAAAACGGTCACATGATGAGCTGCACCTGCCTCGGAAACGGCAAAGGAGAGTTCAAGTGCGAACCACGTAAGTTCCCAAAGAGGAGGGTCTGCTTCGATATGTGTGTATGTGTGTACAATGTGATGCCTTGGTTAGACCCATGTTTTCATTTGAAAATGTTGTAAACGTTTTTTCAGTCTAGGCTTTACACCAATGTCTAACTAGTTTACCATAATTTCACAGTTAGTCAAGATATTACTAATATTGATGAATAACATGACTGACAATAATTTTTTCTGCCCCCTAGATGAGTCCACATGTTACGATAATGGAAAGATGTACCAGGTGGGAAATCAGTGGCAGAAGGAATACTTGGGCGCCATCTGCACATGTACATGCTACGGAGGACAGCAGGTGTGTGTGTGTGTGTGTGTGTTTCACTATAGGGGTCGTTTGTGCTCTTTAGTGTATTAATGATGATTATATAGGTATTATATCATGGTATGTTCACATTGGGTGATTGTTTATATAAAAACAAACAAACAAAAATCACATATTATCATGTCTATCATGCCTACCTGTATGTGGCCTTTGTCTAAGTGCTGATGCTCTCTTTAGGGTTGGAGGTGTGAGAACTGCCGTCGTCCTGGTGCTGATGTAGATGCCGACCTGCTGCAGCCCATTCACACAGACACCTATGATCGATACAGGGAGAACGCCCTGCGCAAACTGGTGAGTGCAATGGCCCAGAACAGTCTGGAATGATTTATCACAATAATGCCAAAAGGTTGTGAATAATGACATTCCAAAAAACACATCTCAGCATAAAAATACTATTTTAATAGTAATCATTACAAACAATCTGAATAGTTGCTATTTTAACGGAATATGAGTAATATTAATAGTTAACAGTAATAGTTTTATTAATCCTGAAGGTTCTCCTTATGTATTAATACTAAAGGTTGTCATTCTCTCCCACAGAATATCCAGTGTCCTATTGAGTGCTTGCGACCAGACCTGTTGGCAGATGCCCAAAGCCCAACTGAGTAATGACACTCTCCCTACTGCTAACTATGTGGTGAACCTTTATGTGAAGGACATTTGCCCCCCCACACTTCCTCTGAGACAAAGAACAGCCTCCCCATCCCAGCTCCCTAACACCTATATGGCCTACATGGTGTACACAGAGCCTCACTTCCCATCTACTCATGTTCATTAAGTCCTGACTCCAGGAAAAATGGATGGTTGAGAAACAAAATGGCCGATGCTGTGTTGAGTACCCTTGATTTTGTTGGGTTTTGTACTGTAAAGTTATAGTGAAGCCTTGGTTGGTGTGAAGAGAAAAGTTGTAGGGAGCTGAGATGGGAACTGGACTTAAAATTTCATGTCTTTGTTGCTGGTTTGTTGACGTAGACCAGATCACCGCCATTGTAATCCTGCTGCACCTTGTTTTAAACTCCTGCCTTTGGTAGTGGGGACACCCTACTACATCACATCACATTATGTTGCATCATCATCACTTCCTGTGTAAGATGTATGTTATTCACCTGCTGGGTTTTCCCCTCACACCCACCATACCCTTTAACCCCGCCCTATCCCATGAGGCAGCCAATCAAGAATGAGAAAGAAATGCTGCATACCTATGCAATGAAATTTAATTTAGTGCCTTACAGTATTCCCTCTCTGAGGATTGCATCCTGAAGGACATTTTATTTTTGTTTTAAACCTCTTGTGATCGACGGAATGAAAGCATGGAGAAGTGGAAGACAACTATAAAAAACAAAATGAAACTGCCCTGCCTGAAGAGTTCCACACAGAGAATAGAGTATTTCCACATCCACCCCAGACCTCAGTGCTTGCCCACTGACTGGATCCCAATGCCCTGAACCCACAGGCTTAAAGGAGAAATCTGGTGTGAATCAATCAACAGCCCTATTGTTTCGGGTCAATGAGTGCTCTTGGTGGGAAAAGCACTAGCAAATTTGATATAATATTCTCCAAATAGCAAACTAGCAGCTAACATTAACTGATTGGCGCATTGGAAAAAGAAACGGAAAGAATTTCTGTGCCCCATTTGGTAAGTATTAGCTGACTGAGGTATTTGGTTTATGTTGTAAAGCAGACCAAGGAAACCAACCCTCTGTAGGCCTAATCTCCCATGTCATGTTTGTTGCATGTTTTTCCCACCAACAACACTTCATGAATTTTACTAACAGGGCTATGGATTTATTTCCACTGGATTTCACCCTTAACTCAACTGAATAAGATAATTATGAGTGAAAGCAAGAAAGAATATAAAAGTCTTCAAAGCACTGATTTAACATGCTAACCCTGATGCCTTACAGGCCGATGGTTTTGATTTCTGTAGAATTTGATTGGTAATTTTTTTCTAAAAAAAAAAAAAAAAGTTTGTTTTTTTTTACCCGGCAACAGCGGATAGCACTGTGGTTTTATTGGTAGTTGAATTTAGTAGAAACGCTTAACTGACATGGACTTGGTTTAGTGTTATTGTATTTGTTGTTCAAATTGATTCCATGTTTTTTGTTTTGTTTTTTACTTGTTTTTATTTATCCCAATATATGTTAAGCATTTTTTGTTGGAATGCAAATCTTGGGGTGTACACTTTTTTAATATTGTAGGTGCCAAAGTCTAAACTACTGTGGACTTCAAATCCTTTTTAATAAAGTTTTACAAAAAAAGAAGATAAACTCTTGGTGTTATAGTGAATTACATCGCATTACTTCCTAGAAACTAGCAAATTATCACTGCTAATGGCAATGTGCTTAGCAGTAGTGCATTAATTGATGCTCATTCACACAGTGGAGGTAGCACAAGCCTTTATTAGAGTTCAAGTAGGCCCAGGCCCGATTGGGTGCAGACCCAGAAGTTAGTTTGTAGAGAGTGTACCAGAAAGAAACTCAGTAGACAGAGTTAGCAATAACAATTTCTACAATATACAGCATAAATGATGTAAACACAGAAACAACAATAGGGAACCAAAGTCACGCCCACTTCCAGTTTCGCGATGGGACCTTTTGACCGAGAGTGAATGGACAGATAAACATAACTTCATGGTCCACTTTGATTTATACCCCGAGTCACACTGTATTTGAATTTAAATGGTAGCCATTAATGCCAATCAAGACTGTTTGTTGTATGACGTACCGTAACTTTTGAACTTTGTCTACAATCAATTTATTTTTTACGTTTTTGAAGCTCAACATGTTGGTTTAAATATTATGAATATTATATG
>JAODXP020000016.1:15180640-15314278 GCA_027497455.2 Sardinella longiceps | reverse complement strand
AACGTTTTGATTACTTTATAAAGGCGAATGGCATTGCTGATGACAAAGTAGTGCCCACGTTTCTGGCAGTGATGGGACCGAAAACTTTCAACCTGTTACGTGATTTGTTACAGCCCACGAAGCCAGGTGATAAGTCTTACAGTGATATAGTCAATGTTTTATCACAGCATTACTCCCCTAAACCTTTATTGATCGCGGAAAGATTCCGATTTCACAAACGTGAACAAGAAGAAGGGGAGTCAGTCCTCATGTTTGTTGCCGCGTTAAGAAAATTGGCGGAACACTGTGAATTCGGAAATGTTCTAAATGACGCATTAAGAGACAGGCTAGTATGTGGCCTTAAAGATGAAGCAGCACAAAGGAAATTGCTTACTGTGAGTGAACTAACTTTGGAGAAGGCCATTAGCATTAGTGTCTCCATGGAGATGGCTTCAAGGGAGGCTCAACAGCTACATGCATCCATCAAAGTACACACAGTGAGCTCAGACAAGCAAAACGCGCAGGGTCCTTGTTATCGTTGTGGCAGAATGGGGCATTTAGCAACGGCATGTAGATGTAAAGACATGGACTGTCATAACTGTGGGAAGCGGGGCCACTTAGAGCGAGTATGTCAAAGTAAAAAGACTACCAGTAAAGTAACCAAGAATGAAAATAAAGCAGAGAAAGCATATGGAAACAGACAAGACACCAGAAAAGACAAAAAGAGACCGGTTCACACTGTGAGGCAAGAAGAGGAATTGTCTAGTGAATCAGAGGAAGAAGCAGAAAAGGGAGTTTACACACTGAGAATTAACAAGGTTAATGGGGATGATGATGGTTATTGGGCAAAGCCACTGTTAGAAGGACATCCAATAAGTATGCAGATTGATACAGGATCTAAGGCATCCATTCTGTCAGAGCAGGTGTATGAAAGCCACCTACAACATTTACCATTGAGACCTGCAGACACAAAATTCAGTACTTACCTCGGGGAACCAGTGCCAATGGTTGGCATGACTGATGTCAATGTTGAAAGCAACAATCAAGTTCGGAAACTTCCGGTGTACGTGGCTAAAGGGAATTGTCCAGCTATCCTGGGCAGAGTATGGCTCGAGAACTTGAAATTAAATTGGCAGGCCGTAAAGATGCTATCACCCACTGCAACAGAGTTAAACGCCGTTCTGCACAAGCACAATGATGTTTTCAAGAATGAGTTAGGAAATATGAGAGATATCACAGTTAAACTCAGCATTAAGCCTAATGCTAACCCCAAGTTTTTCAAAGCTAGATCAGTGCCGTACGCAATACGTTCCAAGGTGGAGGCTGAACTGGACGCTCTGGTCACGAGTGGAGTTCTAGAGCCAGTAGCCATTAGTGAGTGGGCAACGCCTATTGTGCCTGTACCAAAGAAAAATGGAGAAATTCGGATCTGTGGTGATTTCAAAGTGACACTAAATCCTGTGCTAGCCGCTGAACAGTACCCTCTCCCTCACATTGATGATTTGTTTGCAGGGCTAAGTCGGGGACAGAAGTTTAGTAAAATAGATCTGAACCAGGCCTATTTGCAGATGCGGGTCCAAGATGACTCAAAAGAGTACCTCACAATAACAACACAAAAAGGTCTGTTTAGATACTGTCGTCTTCCTTTTGGCATTACCTCTGCCCCCGCCCATTTTCAGCGTGCCATGGACCAGATCCTCAGTGGCCTGTCGGGCGTGCAGTGTTACCTTGACGACATCTTGTGCACTGGGGCCACCGATGAAGAACACCTGCGTAACCTGGATGCCGTCCTCCAGAGGCTACAGGACTACGGCCTTCGTGTCCGCAAGGCCAAGTGTGAGTTTTTCAAGCCCTCGGTTGAATATCTGGGGCATGTCATCGATGCAAGCGGATTACACACTGCCCCATCGAAGAGTCGCGCTATTGCTGATGCTCCGCCACCACAAAATGTGAGTCAGTTACGTTCTTTTCTTGGGTTACTAAACTACTATGGTAGATTTATACCCAACTTAGCATCAATGCTACAGCCGTTGCATAGTTTGCTCTGTAAAGGCAAAACCTGGAACTGGAGTGCAGTCTGTCAGGAGGCTTTTCAGACAGCAAAAGACACCTTGTTGAAATCTGGAGTGCTAACACACTTTGACCCCTCTCTTCCGATCCAGCTGGCCTGCGATGCTTCTCCCTATGGGGTGGGAGCTGTTATCTCCCATATACTGCCTAATGGTGAAGAAAGGCCTATTGCATTTGCATCGCGAACACTGAATAAAGCCGAATCCAACTACGCGCAGATAGAAAGGGAAGCGCTGAGTATTGTTTTTGGAGTTCGGCGTTTTCACCAGTATCTATATGGACGGCGATTCACCCTTTTTACAGATCATAGACCCCTCACTACCATCCTAGGGCCCCACTCAGGCATACCGTCACTGGCGGCGAGCCGCATGCAAAGGTGGGCTATGTTGTTGTCGGCTCACTCATATGACATTAAGTATCGCAAGGCAGACCACCACCAAAATGCAGATGGGCTGTCTAGACTCCCCCTGCCAGTTTCCAAACCAGAGTCAAACACAGCAGACGTGTTTTACTTCAGCCAAGTTGAGGGCGCGCCCGTGTCAGCTGGTCAGGTGAAGAAAGCCACGCGTACGGATCCTGTCTTGGCGGGAGTCTTAGACATGGTGATGAAGGGCGTGTCCAGCAGTGATGTTCCTGGTTTTCAGCCGTACCTCTCCAGGAGAACTGAATTGTCGTTGCAGTCGGGGTGTTTGCTGTGGGGGAGGAGGGTGGTCATTCCACCAACTCTAAGAAAGACCGTACTGCAACAGCTCCATGTGGGTCATAGTGGAATTGTGCGCATGAAAGAATTAGCAAGAAGTTACTTTTGGTGGCCGGGAGTGGACCGGGAGATTGAGAATGTAGCCAAGACCTGCCACAAATGCCAGAGGATTAGGAACACTCCACAGTTAGCTCCCCTTCACCCCTGGGAGTTTCCAGAAGAACCGTGGCAGCGTGTTCATGTGGATTTTGCAGGACCAGTGGAAGGGCGGATGCTACTGGTGGCTGTAGATGCACACAGCAAATGGCCAGAAGTGGCAATCATGAAATCCACCACTACTGACAAGACCATTCAGAAAATAGGGGAAATGTTCAGTCGTTTTGGTTGTCCCCTACAGCTGGTGTCGGACAATGGTCCCCAGCTGGTGTCAGAGGGAATGACCGCTTTCTTACAAGCAAACGGAGTACAGCACATCAGATCAGCACCTTTCCATCCGGCTACTAATGGTTTAGCTGAGCGGTTTGTCCAAACCTTGAAACATGCACTTCAGACGTCCCAAGGACAAGGAAGTTTTCATCAGCGCTTACACCGATTTTTGTTGACTTATAGAAACACCCCCCATGCCACCACCAAGGTTTCTCCCGCGACCTTGATGTTCAAGAGAGACCTGCGAACTCAATTTGACCTGTTGAAACCCCTCACAGTGAAAGACACTGTACAAAAGCAACAGGAAAAGCAGACTTGGCAACGTGAACACCGGGCTAAGGAGAGGAACTTTGCTCCTGGTGACTCAGTGTTGGCCAGAAATTATGGTACTGGCCCGCAGTGGGTGCACGCAACCATTTTGAGACAGACCGGTCCTGTTTCATACACTGTCGAGACTGCTGACGGTCGCAGCTGGAGGAGACATGTCGACCAGCTCCTGCAGACTGTGGCCCCGACACTTACTCCCTCTCTTGAGGGTGGTGTTGGAGATCTGCAGGAAGACCACTCCGGTGACACCGACTCAGCGCCTGTGGGTACCTCGCTTCCTGAGGTGCCAGTGTCCGACTCTCCGCCAGCAGTAGCGGTGGGGCCGGCGCCTCCATCTCCAGCAGGAGTCTTGTCACCCCCTAGGAGAGCCAGCCCTCCCTGTGAGCGCCGCTACCCAGAAAGAGAGCGGCGGCCTCCCAAACGTATGGACTTATGAATGTGGTAGTAATGACACACCCAAGCATCCGGGGCAGAATAATCCCCAGGGGTGTCATCATGAGATGAGATAGTCTACTCTCATCTCATAAGTTCATTTCAGTTGTATAGTGTTAAAAAAAAAAAAAAAAAAAAAACTGGTTGTTTATGTACTGACTGTCCAGGTGATCATTGCTTATGATTTATATGTTATTTCATATTTGAAATGGTGAAGACAAATGTTCTAAGGGGGGAGGAGATGTTATGTTTGTCCTTCCGGGGTTGCCGTAGTTGTATGGCATTAATACAGGATGTAATGCTTTTTGCAGTGGCAGAAAATGAAAGTAAATGACACGTTACAAGTCAGCTCCGTTTCAGAGTATTTCATTGCACATAAATAGCCCTGTATATAACACTATATACTGCAGAGATTGCGACCAGCAGCCCTTCCACTACCACTACTCCATTTACCTGGCTATGCGAAAGAAAGCCTGTTGCAATGGCAATTCAAAAGGCTACAAGGATGCTTCCATTATCCATTATCACTACAACACTACTGGTTGGTCTGAAGCTCATGGTCACCAGTCTGACCAAAGATAGATAGATAGAGATATAAAAAAAAACTTTTATTTTATTCCAAAAGAAATTATGGTGTTAAGTAGAGAATTAAAACATCAAACATACAACTTGGCATAACATATGGACATATGAAAAAAATAATGGATACATACACCAAATGGATAAAAAGAAGAAATGACTGAATCAGTAAATGTTGTTCCATTACAGTACAATTAATGTGGAAAAAATGCAGACTGGTGGAAATGTTTCCATATCCATCCATTTCTGAGTGGAATTGAAGAGCTGTATGGCCCTAGGTATAAAGGAACTGCATAGTCTGTCTGTTTTACTTGACAGGGAAAGGAGCCAACTACTGAACCTGCCTTTCTCTTTGGAAGAAGTGGTGTGCAGTGGGTGGCGTTTCTTGTCCATAATAGAGAGCAGCCTACTCAGAGTCCTCTTATCTTATCTGAGATACTGATCATTCAATTAGCAAACATATTCACCTGATGAAACAACAGTGATTAGGCAGATAGCAACATCACAACAGGTGAAACCCATGAGCAGAATGTGCAGGGTGTTATTCGAAAGCTCAAACTATTTGAGAAGGCTAAAAGACATCCTTTGGAGACTATAATACATGCAGTTTTTGTTCCATAAAAGCTGCTGATTAAAGTGAGAATAAGAATGCAGATTAATTGCGCTGCAGTACAGTTCTCTACAGCACAGCATCTCCAAAGACAGGGTCTTTGTGCCTATTGTATGAGGGAGCAGCTGCTGGCCTGCTTTTAGAAGGCTTAGGGTGCCATCTAGTGGTCAAATTGCACACACATAATTGAGTTGGCATTTTGGTCATGGCAGCCTTGTAGCATGACCTCCCCTCCCACTGGTAAATACTGGGCTGATTTTGTCATTGACCTGTAGCCTGGGGCAGGGTTGTAGGCCATGCTGCTTAAAGCAGAATTTGAAATCAGTGTAATGGTTCCAGTGCAGGAAAGTGGTGGTGGGCTTCCCATGTTGTTGGTAATGCGTGCGTGTGTTTGTGTGTGTGTGTGTGTGTGTGTGTGTGTGTGTGTGTGTGTGTGTGTGTGCGTGCGTGCGTGCGTGTGTGTGTGTGTGTGTGTGTTTGTGTGTGTGTGTGTGTGTGTGTGTGTGTTTCAATATGTGCTTGTGTTTACATTTTGGAAGAAAGAGTATGTGATTGGGTGTGTGTTGTGTTGACCCAATCATTCAGTAGGATGCAAAAAAGTTTGAATATCCTTTCTGTAAAAAACACAATATTTCTCTGAATAAATGCCTAAAAACTTGATGTAAAAAAATGTACTATGTATCAAAACTCTTGTTGTGTTCTTAACCTTTCACGTCACAGTGGTGCAAGCGAAACACCTGGCCCCTCCCTGAGCTGTCGTTCCAGATCAGCCGCAATTCCATGACCCCCCCCTGATACCCCCTCACGATAAAAGAGGGCACATCTCCACAGCTTACTGATGAGGAAATGCCAGCACAGCGTTATTGCCCCTGCTGGTGGGAGAAAGGGGCACAGTGCACAGAGTTCCAGGGCACTGTTGTGTCTGCAGACTGGCATCGCTCCAGCTCTCATCACGCCAAGCTGCTTTAGTGGCCTGCCTGCTCCCTGGCGTTCCCCCTGGTAATGAAGCGTTTTCACACAGCAGGCTAGAAAACAGCCCAGACAGGCTATGAAGCAAATGGGGACCTGTGAAAGAGCACAAAACCAGCCATTGAAAAGGCCCAGAGATAGACTAATTAAACTCACCATTTCAGGCAAGGAAAGCCAGCTGGAACAGCATGGTCTTTCTGTAAGAGGGGATCTCTCTCTCTCTCTCTCTCTCTCTCTCTCTCTCTCTCTCTCTCTCGTCCATGTTGTGATGTTACATGAGAAATGTGTGTAGACCAATCACATCATTAGTCAAGCTGAGGTAAGGAGGAAAGTGGCATTGGTCCTCAAAAATACTACACATGTAACATTTGAAAAGCTTGGTTTCAAAGAAATGTGAACAATAAAATGGTCAGGTGGGCAGCCTTTTAGTCTACATGTTGCCAGTGTGTTTAAAGTGTTTAAAGTAAACATGCTCAATGTAACTCCTGAAACACACAACACACAATGAATGCACTGTATGTACGTAGGCCTACATGCTTTTCTCTTTCTCTAAAGTGCTTTCCAGTTCTTTTCTTTAAAGTGCTTTTCACATCCCTTTCTCTGAAGTGCTTTGCAAGCTCAGCCTTCACATGCTACCATTTACACACACACTCAAACACACGACAGCAGCGGCATACAACACACTAACCTGTCCAAGATTGTTGGGGTGCAAATCTCATTCAAGGACATATATACTGGGCCAGAGTGTATCAGGTTCAAACCAGATACAAGGTTCCAAATGACTCGTCTGCCTCCAGAAGCAGTGAAACCCAAGATAAAACACACAATCCTGAACAGTGTCCAGCTCTAAGTAGTTCAGGGCTGGAATGGAGCTTTTAGCTGACAGGGGAAAAAATACTGTTTCACATGTTCAAGTATCAGTATTCAGCATATGAAGTGACTTTCTCGGAACAGTAACTTGTATTATAATGATCCGTGTTTGATATCTTGTCATTATCGTGAACATTTGGAAATCACCCCTGGGTCTAGCCAAACATTACTAATTCATGTCGCCAAATTAGGTTTCCAGTTTGTTTTACAAAAAAAAAAAAAAGAAGAAAGTAAAATTCAAAGGGACACATCTTGCTCTCTTTAGTCTCAAAGCAATTACTGTGCTCCTTAGCGGTACAATCATGACCAGGAACATCATTAATATGCATATGTTCATGGAGAACTTCTTGCTACTTTGCCATATTTATTCAATGTCAACGAAGCCTCCCGAATGTCCTTCTGTGTTCTCATTTCATTAATGAAGACTTTCTGTATAGAAATCCAAAGCCTTAAGCATACAGTGATGAATGAATTTTACCCTAGGCAGCATGACTATGACCTTACAATAAGTATTCACACACTAATTCAGAAACTACATCTCCACATACATCTGCTGCTTAAAAAAAATCTAAAACAAAAATAGTTTTTTAAAAAGATCTACAGACTAAAAAGATCAACATGACAAAAATTGCACTGTGTAATGTCTAATACTAAGCAAGACCAAAGTGTTTTCATTTCACAGTAACGTGTTCTGAGTGAGATCATTCAATCCATTTTCAATGTTCCATCACCATAGTGTGCCAAGGTGACAAGAGCATTTAAAGGCTGGTCTCACTAACAGTTATTATCAGTAATTAATTACCCTTCATATCACTCAATTTGTACGTTATAAGATGTCCCTTGGTAAAATGTCAGAAAAAAATTAACAATAGTTTACCTTCCCACAGAGTACTACAACTGCAATAATCACTGTCTGACAAGTGCCATCACCACACTAAGTTATGACAAACGAGCAGGCCGACAGTACGTAACGAGAGACAGAGAGAGAGAGAGAGAGAGAGAGAGAGAGAGAGAGAGAGAGAGAGAGAGAGAGAGAGAGAGAGAGAGAGACCTCTGCAGTGGTGGTATTATGGGATGTGCTGTATCAGTAATTGTCCTTCATTTCATAGAGGCAGTGAGATGGGGGCAGAGTCATTCCTGTCTGAGTGGAGCTCCCAGCAGGCTTGTTTTATGGCAGTGGCAGCAGCGAAGCTCCTCTCTGCTCTTTGGTTCCTGTGAATCCCATTAGGCCTGAGAGATAAATCACTACATCTCACAGGCTCGTGTCAGTGCATGGCTCAGGCCCAAAATGATCAGTCTGTCAATGACTCAAAAGTTTTAGTATAGCCCCAGAACTTTCTTAAAATGTGTGGGGGAAACTGTTGTACAGTGTTAGAAGTGTTCCTCAACTGTTGGGGAATTTGGCGAGGTGCCCTGGAAAGAGCTAGGTCAAATGCATTAGCATCCATATAATTTAGTGATATTGGTAATGCATAGCCTGTTGACCAATCTGACATTTTCAGACAGAGAGAATGACTGGATGAACTAGAGAAATGTAAAGCTTAATCATTTAACTCAAGTAAAGGTTTTTTTCCCCCCAAAAAAATTGTATGTTCCTTGTTTCAAGCAGTGTTTTGTATTGCAGGCCTAGTAGCCCACAAGTGACCCCTGATGACTGCAGGTGGTTGGATGTAGTGGGTCACATTTTGCCTTGGAATGTAATGTACAGTATGTTCAGTTTTATTGCATTTCAATTTTAGCCATACTTACTGTCAACATGTATGGAAAGAATATGCCTTCAATTGTATAAAGACACCATTTATTTTACATTATGTAGAGAGCCATTAATAAGGGCATATTAATAAGGGCATGTGATTTGCATGTAATAATCAGTGTCTGCAGAGTAATGAATTCACTTTGCCTAGACATCCCTCAATGATACTGTAGCCTATGTGTGGAGTTGCTTTGTAGCAATGATACTGTAGCCTATGTGTGAAGTTGCTTTGTTTAGCTGGTAGTTACTCGTGGGTGCAAATGAGTCTCTACAGTTTAAGAAAGAAAAGGAAGTGGTTAGCTGCTTACCAGCTTTTTCTCTATCGTCATGTGTCATTTTGAAAGTAGTAGCAGCAAGGACAGCATATTAGCATTACAATGGTAGTCATTTATTTTCTTCTGATTTTCTTTTCAATGACAGAAGGTAAGTTTATTATTGTTTTTCCACAGAAAAAAAATAGCAAATTGAGATTCAGAAGTTTAAAAAAAAAAAAAATCATAATTGTCATATGGGATGGGAATTGGGCCTTCTCATATCAACTCTAGTAGATTTGGCCTATCCTAAACTGTTAGAAACTGATAGAAAGGACCGCTTTTAGGAGTGACAGAAAGAAAAAAGTCTTCAGTAGCCTCCATGTTTACAGTAAAAAGTCCTAGCAGGAAAAGCATTTTTGTTATTTAATCATAACTGTCAGACAAGATGAGAACTGTGCCTTTTCATATCAACACTTGTTGCAAACTTGGCTAATTTAAAGCTGAAACAATTGTCTCTTTTGAGACATAAAAATAAATAAACATCAAGTAAATAAGGACTGGATTTACCAGCAGATTTATTAACCAAAAAGCTTCATTCTGATAAACAAAATATAGTTAACTGACATCAAGAATACATGACAAAGACCAAATAACTTCCATAATGGTCTCAGATACTCACCATTCTTCAATTTTCTGAGTGGGAAGGAGGATAAGGCTAAGTGTATTTTTGCAAGAGAGAGTCGCTACAGGAAATAAAGCGGTGACATTGTGCACAGGAAATGCACCATATGCAGCATGCAGTGTTAGGATGGACCAAGACTGTTGTCATATTCTTCACGAGAATCTAAATTGGTTAAAGAAGTGGTACACAATAAAAACTTATTTTTTGTGCAAAATAAAACAGTCTACTAACACAGAGATTTTGTGCAGAGGTGGTTGTGCAATATATGCCCAACCAACAGTGGAAGTGAAATTGTAAATAGGAACTGAAAGCATGGTGGGAAGTGCATGAAAAATCTCCAGAACTTGTTCCGATGTTAGTCAAAATAACTCAAAATACTGTAGAAAATGTAGCTTTTTTAATATTAACAGACTTCCAAAAACA
This sequence comes from Sardinella longiceps, assembly GCA_027497455.2. NCBI lineage: Eukaryota > Metazoa > Chordata > Actinopteri > Clupeiformes > Clupeidae > Sardinella > Sardinella longiceps. Next base: position 15,304,204 of record JAODXP020000016.1, on the reverse strand, counting down.
TGCACATTCCAAAATCTCAAGCCTTTGATCACTTCCAAACTCAGGCCTTTTAAAAGAGCACTCAGGTGGGTGGAGCTCAATCAACTAATCAACCCCACCTGCAGACAATTCAACTCAATTACAACTCAACAGTCTAAGACAAGACATGTGCAAAATGCATTTTAAAACATAGTGTCCAACATTAGTGAAGATGGCATGCAGCATCTTCACAACATGTAAACGCTCTGACTACTGGTTTTCATGTGCTGTTGTTATTCATTGGATGTTTTGTTGGGCCAAAGGATTTAGCAAATTCTTCAGGGCCATCTGTTGTGGAAGACTCAAGTCTCCTCATGTCTCTATAGATCTCACATATTGAACTCTCTGAAACAACGAAGGACAGTCTTGACACCGAGGTTGTGTAGGAGCATGTTTGTTTGCAGGCTATATTTTATAGACCTTCAAATGGGATATCAAAAGGTAAATGCAAGATCGCTTGCAAAGTGAAGGCCTTCCAACTCAGGGGACAGGGTGCATTGGATTCCTCTGGGGCTGTGTTGTGAAAGCAATGAGTGATTTCAGAAACTGCTTTAATTTTTCTTTAATTTATAAGAAGACATGGTAACCCTTGCTGTTGTTGATGAACAGAATTATTTTCTGTCATGTCGGTAGCTCTCACGGTAAGGAGGCTGTTGTGAGCCTCTTCGTTTAGACCTTTCATTTCATGCGAGGGAATAATTCATTTCATTTTCCATGTTGTAAATAACTGGTATCTTTGTCAAATCGCTGCCTCAGCCTATGCATGTCACACCACTTGGGTAGGCTATAACCTACTGAAAAGTAAAGAATAAGAACCATGGAAACCCCAAAACTACTTGTAACACCCTAATATTGGATGCAGGGGCCGTATAATAAAGTGCGTTCAAGTTGATACAACCCTGGCTTACACTGGCTATACGCTTCTGCATCCAGGCTACCCCACACTTATTTTGCAATTCTGGCAATATTACACGTTAAATTCTGTTTTGTTACGTTGTTCTACTGTACTTACCCAGTACTTGGGCTGTAAAATAAAGCGTGAACGTGTGTTATTCCAGCAAATTTACGCTGTAAGTACTCAGTAATTTATCCCTTGATACTTTTTTGTTACACCATTCTTACCTAATACTTACCCAGTACTTCACGGGCTGTAAATTAAAGCGTTACCAAAGACATTAACAGAAAACACTATATATCAAAACTGCATTAACTACAGGAATAGACCATATTATGCACCAAGATTGTGGTACAAAACATCCATATCAATTACAGATTACATTTAATGGAAAAGGACTACTACTAGTAGTATGGCTGAGTCATACCTTACCAAGTCCTGAATTAAGTCCAGACAGGTTAGGAAAGGTCTGTAGAATAAGCCCATGTTAAAATGTTTTCTCTCATATTCTTCCCCAGGCATTCCCAAAGATGTCGTATATGGCCTGAGAGGTGGGTCTATTGAGTTGAAGCAACAGCTCACAGCAATAAAAGTTACCTCCATCTACTGGAAATATGGCAAGGAAAATGTTGCTGAATGGTTTGGGGGTGGCGACAATGGGACATACCATGGGTCGTGGAAGTATAATACTGTTTTGAAATATTCAGCATGGAGCTTAAACATCTCAAATCTGCAGGCAAAACATAATGGGAATTATTCATTGGAGGTGAACGACGAGATTAACAAGGAATTTCACCTTATTGTTCTCGGTAAGTTGCAATATAGAGATAGATTCTTCATTACAACAGATGTATTATTTCCTGTCCTGAGGTACAGAATTAATATATCTGGATCAGATAATGACCATATGGTAATATTGACAAAATACAATATGTAGATTGATTGGTCATCAATAAGTACAGCTTTACAAAAGAGATTAAAGAGGTGGACACAAAGAGCTTTACAACAGACATCTGGAGCTCCGATTTATATCCTATGTCTCTTAAGATTCATTGTTCATTAGTCGGACAAAAGTTGCACTCCTCCTCACAGCGCAATGCATCAAGCAAAAAACTGGTAACGCTTTGCGGTAAGGGTACATGAATTATCATGAATTCATGCATGAAATCATTCATGATAAATTCATGATTCATGCATTACTTCATCTCTGAAAGTCTAATGAGTTATCAGGAATTAACATGAATTCATTGTTTGTCATTAATGACCTCCTGCTGAAATAGCACATGATCTTAAGAATTAGTTACTCTGGGTACATCATCATGAGTCGTGATTAATTAGCATGAGTCATGATGAATTAACATGATCATGATGAATTCATCATGTTTGTGCCCCCTCAGCTAAAGTGTTGACATGGTTAAATTGGTAAGATTCAGTTGACGTATGGGATAGATATGAGGAACTAGGCTAAAGTAGGCTAAATAAGTACTTTTATTATATCAAATTATATCAAATCATGATCATGTGTAATTAGTCATGACTCATGATGATGTACCCAGAGTAATTAATGCTTAAGATCATCTGCTATTTCAGCAGGAATGATAAACAATGAATTCATGCTAATACCTGATGAGTCATTAGATATTCAGAGATGAAGTAATGCATGAATCACAAATGAATCATGAATGAAATCATGCATGAATTCATGATAATTCATGTACCCTTACCGCAAAGTGTTACCAAAACTTTCATTGCTCACATGCTGGCAACATGATTTAGACAGCTAGGAAATACTAGGTACGTGCTGTATTCCTTGAGCAAAGTGCATGTTATTCTAAATCCTAGCCTAATCCTATTATAAATCCTAGCCTGTTGTAGACTGTGGGGCATTTTAAGCATTTAAATCAAATACAAATCAAGACGCTCAGATCCGGATCCAATGGAGCCAAACGTCTACCAGAAGATGTGGAAACCAGGTGGAATAGCTCCTACTTGATGGTACAAAGCCTTCTGGATCAGAAACGAGCCCTGTGCATACGTTTATGTCCATAAAGGCCAACAACACCGATTGCAAACCAGTGGGTCTTGCCGGGGAAAAAAAGCATTGTTTTAGCACCATTTGATCACAGCCGATGTAATTTCAGCAGTTACTTTCCTCAGACGCATCCTGGCTAGAGAAGGTGACTCACAGGGTTCGAGTTAGGTGGGAGCCAGTGGGAGCTGAGCTCCCATAGAGAGAGGTCTGGCTCCCATGAAAGCAGCAAACTCAAACATCTGTGGGGGCTCTGACAATACAATAGTATAATATTTTACTGACAAATAAAGTCATCATAAGCGGGGATCAAACCGAGCTATGGGAGGTGGAACCTTTTTATGGAGTTGCGAGCGCGCTAAGCGCTTGTTACAGGGGTGTTTTTTGATCATCTTTTCTTTTTGTGTTATTGCCTTATTGGCATGCTGTTATTATGTTCTCTGATGATAAAGGGGCACGGTATGCTTGCGCAGTTGCAATGTATAGGTTGTAAACATAAATCAATGTCTTAATTGATTGTAAACCATGATTTGGTTGTGACCGATAGTTACCGTTCGTAACAGTCGGGGTTTGCCTCTGACGCGAGAGGATCTAATGATGGTATGTTATAGCCTATTGCCTAGTTTGTGGGCCTTGCCCCTGATTATTTTCAGTTTGATCAGTGTTTTGTTTGTTAATTTGTTATGTTATGCACCCCGCCGGTGGCATAATATAAAATAAAAGAAAGACGTCTGCATTATTCCGTTTCCATGCCTTGAGTCTACCACCCGCCGGACACACTCCGTTACAATGCCACTGAAAATGTGGCCGCTTGCTTGTTTCGGTTTCAGCCTACTTCAATAAAGCCAAACATAGGCCTACTGTAGCTCCAGATAGTAAGATAATGCGCGGCTCTCCCTAGGTCAACCTCTAGATATTGCTTTAACCAGGCTATTCCGATCATGCTGCGCATGATGTAAACTTTATTGAGGATTTCGCGCAAGTAGCATATTCACCGAAATTAATAAGTGCCAGTTCACCGTTATGCATAACATTCAGCCAGAGGTCCGGGAGAGAGAGATAGAGGCGCAGAAAATGAACTTCGCGCCGGCGCAAAGTCCAAAAAGGTTGGACTTAGGATGCCTAATTAATCATGGGTGTGTTATGGGTGTAACACAGACATAACCAATGACAGATCAATCTCTCATTGCCTTTAAGAATGAACAGCGCAAAGCGCCTGGTGAATTGCTATCACACCAGCTGATCTCCTCCTTGGGCATTTAAAGAAATTAAAATATCGAATACCGAGCAAGCTCACACGTCGGGTCTAGTCATAGTTAGAGCCGTAATGGGTATGGTAATATTAAATTGATGTCTACAGGCTGCACAAGACACGAAGGAAGCTGATTTAGTCCCGATAGATATCTCGGAATATTCATTCGAAAGCGAAAGTAAACTTGATTCTCCATTTAACGTCCCCCCTTCTTATATCCTCACTCGTTTTCTGTTACAGGCTAATAAATTGTGGTTAACCACATCTTCCTGAGCATCATAATGATTTTCCGATTGTAATAATTATTGTTGTGGCCGTCATTGTTATGCTGGAACAAGGACTGCATTACCTATTGCGTTGTGCGTCCATAAAATAGCATTTCAGGAATGCGTGACTGACGAATGACCAGGTTTTTTCCAGTCACTGGCGGATCCCTTTCTGCGTCTGCATAATAGCATCTTTTGCGCTTCGCGCCTAGCCACACCTTCGACACACCTCCGAGGACGCAAAGTCACTTGCTAGTTAGACAACGTGAATTACTTGACAGAAAAACGAACCATGCGCTCGCACAAAATAGCAATGACAGCTTGCGCGAGTCGCGAAGGCATGGTGCGCCGCCTGCAAGATAGGGCCCAGAGAGAGACATTGTCAACTTCTCACATTGTAAGGTCAGTGCTTGCTTCCCATTACATTCAAAAGTCCGCAAAGCCTTTACCGAACTCATGCGCAGTTGCGCAGACTGGAGAACGAAAAAAAAAAAAAACATCCCATACAACCCCCCCCCCCCCGCAATTAATTCATGGGCTCCCACGAAGATGGAATCATAACTCGAACCCTGGTGACTCAGATACTGGAACTAAAATAACGAAGCAATCCTTACCTCTGACAGCCCATACCACTAGTGGGGAGTCAACAAACATACACAGTCACAGTCACAAAATAACCCATGTGCTCCATGCATGTAGAGAGTGAGCAACTGTTTTGCACAATCTCTGAAGTTTTTGAATGAAAAGAGGAGAAAGAGCTGAAATGCTTGTTTTAACTAAAATGAATCTACCATTGCGGCTGTGGATTGGGGATTTAGACCAAGTAGTTATGGTTATGAGAGATCTAAAAGTGTAAGGTTTGTATGACCAAGTAGGCCTAAGTTTATTTGTTTCACTTCTTAGAACAGCCTTTTCAATAAAACTGATATTTTCTCAACAGATCCTGTTTCTAGACCTAAGGTCACTACAGAGTGCTGTTCCACCATCTGCGCCCTGAAGTGTAAGGGAGAGGAGAATGAATACACTCAGTACTCCTGGACAGATAACAAAGGCAACGTGAACAGTGGAGGCGTGTGGACTGTAGACAAGAGCTCTGTAGATCAAGATTCAGAATTCACCTGCAACTTCAGTAATCCAGTAAGCTGGGAGACTATGTCTACGTCAGCTGGCCTTTCTGTGGTGAGTGCATCAAGCAAACTATTTCATACAGGATGTAGCTTTCCTTATCGCTCTGTCTCTGCTTTCTATGTGGGTGGGCGTTTAGTGTGGTTAGATATCTTATCAGATTATAGTCAGACAACTGTACAGTTAAAGAAGAAAGTGTGTAAGTCATTTTGAATCTGGTTCTATTTCAATTAAAACCTCACCCTTGTGCTTTCCCTTGCAGGAACCATCATTACAGTTCTTTGTGTATGTGCTCTTCTCTTTGCTACTGATGTTCTTGTCCTGATCCACTGGTTTCTGAAAAGGAAAGATGGTTAGCCTTCAAAGAGTTAATGATTTATCATGACTCCCTACATGAGTTAATTAAGGGTTAATGCACTCCATCCCTGTATGAACCATCAGGAATTAAAATAAATAATTTTTTTGTTATGAATGATCTTTGAATGAATGATTTCTTGAAATTAAGGTGTATTTAATGATGAAATTTTACAGGAGACGGTTTTCTGGAGCTGTCACACAAATTTGCTCTTCAGTATAACCTCTCTCTGTATCTTGAGGTTATGACTTAAAAATGCTTGAATTTTTCGCGTGTCATACCACAAAAACGGGCTATCAAACTATGTCTAAACTATGTTTGCAGACTGATCTGAAATGGCTTGCTACCACCATTTTTTCAGATAATAGCCTACATGTTTGTAATGCAGCGCACATAGCAAAGAAAGTTTTACATAGTTGAACATCAGTCTTAATAATCTCTGTGGACCTAGTCCTGAAACACTCTCATAACAATGTGGTAGTCCTGACTCACTCTCATAACAATGTGGCCGTGGGCAATCATAATTTTAGTAGACAAGGACATTCTCCGGAGATTAACTTTTATCTTGACTAGTGTGGTCTATTACACTTTTGTAGAACTTTTTCCATAGTAACATGCTTAAGACATATTTTATATATAGGCTATAGTTACTAGTAGCCTATTGTGATGATTTTTCACAACCTCAATGTTTGGTGCCCTACGCGCAGTGCGATACTTAGGTGTGGGGAGACCTGGCACTGTACGAGTTGATGAACCACTGAAACGATTTTGAAAAATTAATATCTTGGTGGAGGTCTACGCTCTCTGAGCACTTTTCTAGTTTTCTGAATGTGGTCACGCAAGCCAGGCTAGTTGATTTATAGTTTTCTAATCATTTATCTTTCATGCACATGCGCCATCTACTTCTATTTGCAGGTATAGCTGAAAGTAAGCTATTGCTTGGTTTCGTAGCAAGAGACAAGTCATCACTTTGGTTTGTCATTTTGTGCTCCATAACTTAATGTGTCTTTTTGAGCATTACTGTTTTCGAGGGCAATACATTATAAGTATCTTTTCTGCTTTGCTGAAGTGTGACTTAAACGCAGGATCTTCATGTTAAAACCGTATAAAGACGGCTAGATCTTTTTAGTTATGCTAATCTGTGATGATATGAAGTAAACACACATAATATAAATGTGCTTTCATTTGATGGAGTTCAGTTTACCAAGGAGCTGAGTGAGTGGAGACAGTTTGTTGGTGGCTCGCGTAACCATTAGTTGAGCACTTCAGTTGATGTTCACATGTGTGCAGCACGCCATTAAATCTTGTGCTGATCTGAAACAGTGACTCCTGCTTCGTGTGTCCCATTACACACTCCCAAACATGGTGTCAGAAGCTTGGGAAAGTTAGTGAGAACTTAACTTGACGCAAGTTTCTTCTAGTTCGACGTTAACAGATAAACGGAGCGAAAATGGCTGCCAACCTGAACGCGATTCCACCTCCAGCTGAGATGAAGCTCTCCGGGGATGTTAACTGGGACACGTTCAAGGAAGATTTTCAAGACTACATGTTAGCATCTGGACTCGGTGAAAAAACGGCGGAGGTAAAAGCAGCGACACTGAGAAGGGTAATGGAATGCAGGCATATCTATAAACACAACTTGCACTTAAATGCAGGCGAAGAGAAAGATATTGAAGCCATTCTGAAAGCCTTGGAAGAGTATTTCAAACCTGCAAAAAATGTTATATTTGAGCGTTTTGTTTTTGGAAGTTTAAAACAAGAGGAGGGAGAACTGATAGATGCATATGTGACTAGGCTGAGAGAAAAGGCTGCTACCTGCAACTATGGTCCATTAAAGGAGGAACTTATAAGGGACAGGCTAGTCCTTGGCATAGCAGATGAAGGCACGCGCCGCAGGCTTTTGAGAGAAAAAAACCTTACCCTTGTCTCAGCTATTGATATGTGCCGGGCTGCCGAGCTTACAGATGCACGTATGAGGGCATTAGTCCAGAAACCTGAGGACGCAATCAATGCTACAGACACAAGGCAGCCTGCACGCAACTCGCACACGTTCACCAAGCCACGGGCCAAAGAGACAGGAGTGAGCTGCAAATATTGTGGTCACCAGCATAAGGCAGGGAGAGACGCATGTCCTGCATTTGGAAAGGCCTGTCGCCATTGTGGAACACTTAACCATTTTGCCAGTGTGTGTCTAAAAAAACAGTCTGGACAGCCTCGCCTAAATGTAGTGGACACTGTAGCAGACACATTGCAGAACAATGAGGAAGAAGCGTTCCTGTATATGACTGCAGCAGCTACGACAAATACACAGCAAGGAAAGAAGTGGTTTGTGAATCTGAGAATGAACAGTGTTAGACTGAAATGTCAGTTGGACTCTGGAGCTACTTGTAATGTCATGAGCCTCAAAGAGAAGATGAGAGTGGCGCCGAAAGGGAGACTAGCACCTAGCCACACTAGGCTGAAGCTTTACTCAGGTGAGGCCATGACTTCACTAGGACTGTTCAGAACCTGTTGCTCAATAAAAGGACAGACTTACCCATTAGACTTTGAGATCGTGGAGACAAACCAGTATCCATTGCTGTCGGGCTCAACATGCGAACGCCTGGGTCTGATGCACTTCACCATACCTGAGGAGCTCCATAAGGTGGAATGCATTGTTCCAGGATCTCTCACAAGGCAGCAGCTCACCAGCAGGTATGAAGATGTCTTCACCTCACCCATTGAGTCATTACCTGGTGAAGTCCACTTTGACTTAAATGAGTCAGTGACACCAGTTCAGTGTCCACCACGCAATGTCCCGATAGCCCTCAAAACAGCTGTAAAAGCAGAACTGGATAGACATGAGCGAGAGGGTCACTTAACCTCTGTGTCAGAGCCCACAGATTGGATTAGTAATATGGTAATCATTAAGAAACCAGATAAAATTCGAATTTGCATTGATCCAAAACCACTGAATAAAGCACTCAAGAGATCACACTACATCATGCCTACGCTAGACGATGTCCTCTATAAGCTGCCCAAAGCCCGCATATTCTCGCTAGTGGACGCTCGTGATGCTTTCTTGCAATGCAAGCTTGACAACGAAAGCAGCTTCTTAACAACATTCTGGACGCCATGGGGACGCAAACGCTGGCTTAAGCTCCCTTTCGGGGTTTCAGTGGCTCCTGAAGTGTATCAAAGGAAACAGCATGAGCTCCTCGCTGGCCTGAGTGGAGTGGAGCCGATTGCAGATGACATCTTGATTGTTGGCTGTGGCGACTCAGAAGACGAGGCTGTCAGGGACCATGACACCAAGCTACTTGCACTTATGGAGCGCTGCAGAGAAGTGCGTCTCAGGCTCAGTTTAAAGAAGCTGCAATTTAAGGTGAAGGAAGTGCGTTTCCATGGACATGTGCTGTCAGCAGAGGGCCTCAGACCAGACCCTGAGAAGGTCAGGGCAGTTCAGGCCATGCCAGTGCCAGTGGATGCCAAAGGCGTCCAGAGATTCATAGGGTTCATCACGTACCTTTCAAAGTTCATGCCGCAGCTGTCTGAGGTGTGTGAACCTTTGCGCAGGCTTCTAGACAAGGAAGTACCATGGCACTGGCTTCCGAAACATGATGCCGCAGTTGCAGAAATCAAGCGCTTAGTGTCAGTAGCACCAGTCCTGAAATATTATGATGTCAGCAAGCCAGTCACAGTGCAAAGTGATGCAAGCCAAAATGGTTTAGGATGCTGTCTCTTGCAAGATGGACAGCCGGTGGCATTCGCTTCCCGGGCACTAACACCAGCAGAGCACAATTATGCACAAATCGAAAAGGAGTGCCTTAGCATAGTCTTTGCCTGTCAGCGTTTTCATTACTACCTCTATGGAAGATGTGATGTGACAGTAGAAACTGACCACAAACCGCTCATTGCCATCTTTAACAAGCCGCTCCTCAGTGCCCCGAAGCGACTTCAAAGTATGCTGCTAACCCTTCAGGGCTACTGCCTGAGTGTGGTGTACAAACCAGGTCCGGAGATGTATCTCAGTGACACGCTGAGCAGAGCCACGACACCCCCACATAGTTCAGACCTGCCCTACATACGCCATTCTGTATGCCTGGTAGGACAGCAGGAGCAGTTGGAGGCTGAACAGGTGAATCAAGCTGATTACCTCGATGTCACAAGTCAGCGCTTGGCCCAGATCAAACAGTATACAGAGACTGACGAACACCTTCAGGCCCTCATGTCAGTTGTGTTGGGGGGCTGGCCAGACCAGAGAGGACACACGCCAATAGCCATCAGAGAATACTGGGCCTTCAGGGACGAAGTAAGCGTGCAGAATGGGGTCCTCTTCAAAAGTGACAGGGTCATCATCCCTAAGCAGCTTCGTCCTGAAATGTTGAGACGTATTCACTGGAGCCACATTGGAGCAGAGGCCTGTTACAGACAGGCGCGCCAAACACTCTTCTGGCCTAACATGCAAGGGGAGATCAAAGACTTTGTAGGCCAGTGTGCTATATGCAATGAGTACGCACATGACCAGCAAAAAGAGACAATGATGTCACATCCCCTCCCAAAGCGCCCCTGGCAGATTGTAAGCATGGATCTGTTCAACTTTGCAGGGAAAGATTTCTTACTCATCGTGGACCACTACTCAGACTTCTGGGAAATAGAGCACCTTCCTGACCTGTGTGCTGAAACTACCATCAGAAGATGCAAGGCCCAATTTGCCAGGTATGGACAACCTGATCGTGTGATCACAGACTGTGGTTCACAGTTTGATTGTGGCCTTTTCCGCCAGTTTGCCCGAGATTGGGGTTTTGAACACATCACTTCTTCCCCACGTCACTCAAAGGCAAATGGCAAGGCTGAATCCGCGGTGAAGATTGCAAAAAACATCTGTAAGCGTGCTAGGCGAGCAGGTGATGACCCGTGGAGAGCAATCCTGCTTTGGAGAAACACGCCTACAGTAGGCATGGATAGCAGTCCAGCACAGCGGCTCATGGCACGCCGACTTAAGACACCTCTGCCAGTGTCTGACTCGCTCCTTGAGCCATTCGTTGTGGCTGGCATACCTGAGAAAATACAGTGCAAAAGACAAGTGGCTAAACACTACTATGACAGATCGGCAAGGGACCTGCCAGAGTTGCAGATAGGACAGGGGGTCAGGATGAAGCCCCTTCCAGGCGACAGGACCGGGATATGGCGGCGTGGCACATGTCTTCAGCAGGTGGCACCACGTTCATACATTGTGGAAGTGGACGGATCCACATATCGCCGGAACCGGGTTGACTTGCGGCCAGCGGAGCCCACCCCACCTGAGATCTGTGTGCAGCCGGAACATGCCACCGCCGCTGACTCATCCGCCGAAAGCAGCACACCTACTCTGGAAGACAGGGTGGAACCTATCAGCATGCCGGAAAACCTGGCGGCATATCGTCAGCCGGCTACTGAGGCTATGGGCCATGCAAGTCTCAGCCCAGCACGGGCGCCTGTGCAGCCTGTGGGCCACACAAAGAGTGGCAGACTCATCAGGCCGCCAGAGAGACTCAATTTGTGACATTACACACACACACAGACATTCAAAAAAAAAAAAAAAAAAAGAAAAAAAAGAAAGGAGGAGACAAACAAAATGTATTCACCAGTGTCATGTTAATGGTTGCCCATGAGTGGGGAACATTTAGGTTAGGTTAATACAGGAGTTCCATTCTGTAATGTTGAAATGTTTAATTAAGTACAAGTAAAGTTCAAAAGAAACTTCTTTTATTAAAAAAAGGGGAGATGTTATGGAATGTAATTGCGCCACCTGTTGGTGGCTCGCGTAACCATTAGTTGAGCACTTCAGTTGATGTTCACATGTGTGCAGCACGCCATTAAATCTTGTGCTGATCTGAAACAGTGACTCCTGCTTCGTGTGTCCATTACACACTCCCAAACACAGTTTTAGTTTAGTTATGTTATAGTTACCTCCGACAAGGAGGTTATGTTTTCGGTCGCGTTCGAGGATAACTCAAAGTATTGCACGGATTTGGATGAAATTTTCGGACAATGTGTATATTGGGACAAGCAAGAGCTGATTCGATTTTGGTGGTGATCGGTGACCCAGAACATGATCTAAAATTTATATTGTGTCTGTGACCACATTGCCTTGGCGGAGGTCTGCGCTCTCGGAGCACTTTTCAAATTTGTATTTAGCTCTCTTCATATTGTGTTTATTAGAGGCTGGGCCATTTTGTTTTATGCCATGTCGATCTAAGATTGTTGGTGTAGTGGCTCATGATGATGTACCCAGAGTAATTATTGCTAAATAAAGATCATGTGCTATTTCGGCAGGAGGTCATTAATGACCAACAATGAATTCATGTTAATTCCTGATGACTCATTAGACATTCAGAGATGAAGTAATGCATGAATCATGAATTAATCATGAATGATTTCATGCATGAATTCATGATAATTCATGTACCCTTACCATAAAGTGTTAACCTTATTTTTAATCAATTCCAGTTTAACACATTAATTTAAGTATCTGCCAGTTAAACAGACGCAACGCAAATAGCCTAATCTTAGTAAATGAGGGCCTCATATACTGTAGGCCACACAACCTGCTTGGGTTTCCCATACATTCTTCAAGGAGCGAATCTTATATTAGCCTACCTTTAACAAGTCTAAGAAAAATCCTCAGGTTTCTTTTTATCCTCTCTGTTTCAGCTCTTGTGAGCTGGTTGACCACAGTGGTGTCCTGGCATAAATGGAACCACCTCAAAAAAGTTGTGTCTGCCTCTCCATGTACTGTTAAATGTTCTTTATCACCTTTGATGTCCTGCGATCAGTCACTATTTTTTAGAAAATCCAGCAAAAAAAAGCAATGTAATAGATTAGATTTTGGGGAATAAATCAACCACTATTGCACAACCGTGCTAGCCTGACATAGCCCGCCCATAATACGAATGTTCATCCATATCCATGGTCTGGGGACGGTCTTCATGGGCGTGTTTACATCAGTAGAGAGTCTACCGACCAATAAGCGAAGCTGAATATATGAGCTGTCCAATCGTTTCAAACCAGAAGTGAATGCCCTCCCCCCGCAGAATAATCGCATCAGGTTAAAGAACCTCCAGACCATGAATACGGATGAACAGCAGTATTATGGGTGGGCTATGTCAGGCTACAACCTTGCATGACTTTGCTCAAATTTTCAGGCTGTGAGGGCGTCCTGATGCAATGATGTTATATTCAGTACACATTGGAACATAAAAGGGCAAATTTCATATATTGTATATGGATAGAGTACAGTTTTAAGCTAAGACCATACTCCAATATAGCTTTCAAAATAGGTTTATTGTTATTATTTTTTACTAATGCTTCAGTTCATTGATTGAAAGTCAAATCCAGGCAGTTTTATTTATATATTTAATAACATCCAATGTGCATCAGCAAAAAACACCTGAATAAATGATATTACATTCCATTATAAAATTGCCAATTATAAGTAATGTAAGTGATAAAATGTGCACACAATTCCACACACTGCAACTTGTAGGTTCAGATGCTCCATCTATTGCCCAGTTCCAAATACCAGCTGAAGCTGAAGAGAAGAGAAATGTTAATATATTAATGAATGTGTGGGAAAAAGACCACAAATACAAGCAGTGGAATAATGTGAAGGATCAGTAGATAGTTGGAATGAATGTGGATGACCGGTGATATGGAAAGCCATACACACTATGTGATTATAGTGTAGTTCAATTTTTAAAGCAACACCAAAAAATTTCTCCCCTAAATTTCGGAAGCGGAATTGTACGGAAGAGCATTAGGATCAGTAGGAGATATATATTTTGCTAATCTCTGAGAAATAAACTCAGAATTTTCGAGTAAAAAGTCGGAATTTTCGAGAAATAAAGTCAAAAGTTCTGAGAAAAAAGTCGAAAATTTAAAAGTCGAAACTTTCGAGAAATAAAGTCGAAAGTTTTGAGATACAAAGTCGAAAGTTTTGAGATTCAAAGTCAAAATTTTCGAGAAAAAAAGTCAGAAATATGTAGAAGGCGGGCGGAAGTGACATTCACCGGCGGTCAGTGGACATGAATGAGACCAGTGAGATGCCGGGAGAGGAAGACACCGGCTTCAGATGCGTCCCTGCTTTGTTATGATGCAGCTGGACAAAGTGAGAGTTTAACCCCACACCAAGCACAAACATCGAATCCCTTGGCCAATGTTAGTGGTGGGAACAATATTTCAGGGGGTGGGATTGTTCATCGTGAAGTTAGGAGGCAAGTTAGTAGTGTGGGGAATGTCGGAGTTTATGGGAGCACAGTGTTTTTTATCGCGCTAGCCAGCTAGCTTCTATGCCTTCTGACCGTGCCTCTCCACAATCCGACAGTAACGTGGTGGAGGCTGGAGGTTTTGTCTAATGCCACTGGGGATGTTACGAGGTCATAGTGTTCATAGGAGAGTTAGGGTACAACATAGGCAAGGTGGGGAGTGTGGGGACAATGTGATAGCCTTCGTGCAGGAGGAACTGAGTGGGAACGGACAGATGCAGGGCATGTGTTGTGGGTGGAGGTGTATACCACCAGCAATGACCCTAAAGTCATTGCCTCGTATTATATCAAGTGCATCGAGTTGTCTTTCCCCCAGATAACCAATTGGCTGATCAAACGGAAGGCTACTGACCCTCATTTGCCAAGTACTCAAAGCCGGCATTTCCATTATCTTGAACTAAACATGCCGTGGCACAGCGCCTTTGACCCTGCTGCGCGCTGCATGGCGAGGTCCGCCTTGCGCGCACGCAAAGTGGAGAGAATTCGCACACTGTCATTATCATTGCGACTCCCCACCCTGCCTATGTTGTACCCTAACTCTCCTATGAACACTATGACCTCGTAACATCCCCAGTGGCATTAGTCAAAACCTCCAGCCTCCACGTCACTGTCGGATTGTGGAGAGGCACGGTCAGAAGGCATAGAAGCTAGCTGGCTAGCGCGATAAAAACACTGTGCTCCCATATAAACTCCGGCATTCCCCACACTACTAACTTGCCTCCTAACTTCACGATGAACAATCCGACCCCCTGAAATATTGTTACCACCACTAACATTGGCCAAGGGATCCGATGTTTGTGCTTGGTGTGGGGCTAAACTCTCACTTTGTCCAGCTGCATCATAACAAGGCAGGGACGCATCTGAAGCGGGTGTCACCCTCTCCCAGCCTCTCACTGATCTCATTCATGTCCACTGACCACCGGCAAATATCACTTCCGCCCGCCTTCTACATATTTCTGACTTTTTTTCTCGAAAATTTTGACTTTGAATCTCAAAACTTTTGACTTTATATCTCAAAACTTTCGACTTCATTTCTCGAAAATTTCGACTTTGAATCTCAAAACTTTTGACTTTATATCTCAAAACTTTCGACTTTATTTCTCAAAACTTTCGACTTTATTTCTCAAAACTTTCGACTTTTAAATTTTCGACTTTATTTCTCAAAACTTTCGACTTTATTTCTCGAAAATTTCGACTTTTTTCTCGAAAATTCTGAGTTTCTTTCTCAGAGATTAGCAAAATATATATCTCCTACTGATCCTAATGCTCTTCCGTAGAATTGTCCATTACTACTGTCGTAAAGAATTTGGACTGTGGCCTTCAGTTGAAGGAACACAATTTATTTATATGGAACCAATGTAACAGGTCGTCTGGTTTCATGGGAGCTTGTCTATGCTCCCACAGCTCTATGTTCCCATAGCCCAGTGGTTCTCAAACTTTTTCTGTCATTCCCCACTATGGAAGGCTGAGAATTTTCACGCCCCACCTGCCCTGAGATATTTAACCAAGTGGGTAGGCCTGTAGATGGATGTAGGATGTTAGAATTTTCATGTCTCAAAGCCAAAATTGTCTCGATCGCTCGACAGCAACTTGCACATAATACCATTGCATAGCTCAATTTACTTTCATGTGCACATATCTGACGAATGCTCCACCAGTAATCTGAAAGAGGTGATGGGTGAATTCAGGAGGCATGGTGAGGCTGTCGGTCGATCACAAATAGACATCTCGCGCCCCACCTGTAATGTGTCTACCCCCCACTAGTGGGGCCCGCCCCACAGTTTGAGAAACACTGCCATAGTTTTTTTCTTTCTTTCGTCAAAGTCAGGTACTATAGTCCCACATTTCTACCCCTGCCTGGTAGACCCCCTATGTAAGTTCAAGCAAGATTCGATCTTTGGTATTATTTGCCCTCAATGGTGCCTTCCAGGTAGTGGGGTTTAGGGTAAGGGTTAAGGTTATTTTATGCTGTGCTGCCTATAGATTCATATTCACAATACAAACGATCTTCATCCACTCTTGTTTTTAGAACGTTTTGCATCTCCATTCCACAACGATTTTAGCCTAGACTCTAGACGTACCCCTAGTGGTAGCAAATTTGAATTTGCACAGAGGTACGTCTAGAGGCCACTGATAGAAACCCGTTTTAGCCTTCCTCTGGAGGCGGATAACCAATCACAGCGCGGTATGTGTACAGGAAATCGTAAGGCGGGCTTTGTACGATGACGACAGCCCTGCTCAAACCAGAGCGGAATCGTCTTTGGCTTTAGTTTTGGACGAATTGCACTTGTTATTTTCTTTGAAAGTGAAACAAGAAAGTGCACTGAAGTTTTTCGTTCTGAAAAAGATGTCTTTGCCGTGTTACCGACGGGCTACGGGAAAAGTTTGATATACCAGCTGGTACCACTGGCCGGAACGCTAGCCTATTACGTGGAGAGGCCGTTTGAAAGACAACGCAATCACCCGCCCCTCCATTGAGGTACAGTCTATCAGTGGTCTTCAGACTATACATTCTTATGATATAGTCTGACGTGTCAGGCTACAACGATTTTATATTCATCCACCTCAGCGATAATTTTTTAAATTGACCCCAGCAATCATTTTTGGAATCGTTTTCAATTTCAGAATCCTCCATTCTAATGTGAACGGAAAGGTCCTGAAACACTTTCATTGCTCTGACTCACTCTCATAACAATGTGGCCGTGGGCAATCATAATTTTAGTAGACAAGAACATTCTGCGGAGATTAACTAGACTAGTGTGGTCTATTTCAATTTCTATAACTTTTCCTGCTTAAGACATAATATGCTTAATATAAAATATTATTTTATAGGCTATCGTTACTAGTAGCCTATTGTGATGATTTTTGACAACCCCAATTTTTGGTGCCCTATGCGCCGTGCGTTACTTAGGTGTGGGGAGCCCTGGCACTGTACGAGTTGATGAACCACTGAAACGATTTTGAAAAAATTAATATTAAGTTACAAAATAATATTCTGTCTTGCTTAGTCAGTGTTGCTTGAAATATAGCATTGTATACGTTCGAACTAGAGTGACAAATTGAGCAATTTACTAAAATCATGTTAGCACAGTGTTGTTGTATTCATATTCTGCATTTACCCACCTCACGCCAAGGGGCACTAGACTCCCCACAGATACTGGACTCAAGAACCTATGAGCAGAGAAAAGGAACACTGTGGTCAAAAACGAATTAACACACATGCATGAAGTATTAACCTGCATGGCACAGTCCCACACATTATTAGCCTGGCACGCCCTCCCAGTGACATAACACCTTCGGCGTTGCTGTCACTGGTCTGGCCAGCTACAGTCTAAACAGGTTTTCTGAGTTCCTGAAAAATATTGAATATTGAGTCCTGTTCAAGCAGTTCCCTTCACGTCACATACGTCAGAGGAAAGACAGCATTTTCTAACATCAACCAGTAGCAAACTGAGGCATTTGAGGGAGGCGGGTCAACCATGCGCTTTGAGAAACGTTTGTTATACAGTCTCTTGTTCAGACCAAAGTCTCGCAGAGCTTTGAAAGTCGATGGCAATCAGGCTAACACACTATATCTGTAGCCACAGGAACGTATGTAAAGCATAGTATACATGATGCTGTTCCTGCATATGCTTGACATATGTTACAGTATATATCTGATAACAAGGTCCTATGCAAGAGGGCTGTACCGCTAACACAATGCGAAATCCCAACAAGGACAAGAAAGATGCCCACCTTCTTCCTGGTGTCCTTGTCAGGGATCATCTTGAGGACCCAGATCATCTTGGCCAGGGCAGCTTCAGGGGTGATGTCAAAGCCTGGCACCGTTATCTTCCAGAGGGGCTGAGACATTGGGGAAAGAGAAGGAGTCAGTACAGACTGCCATGAGGGCTGAAAGGACTAATGATAATGTTACCAGGGCCGGTTCTAGGCATAAACAAACGAGGCGGTCGCCTAGGGCACCAAATATAATTTCTTACTTTCTTTTCTTCATTTTTTTTCTTATATTTTTAGAAAAGGGGGGCAACACTCAAATCTGGCACCAAAAAGGCTAGAACCAGCTCTGAATGTTACGGTAATCATTATGTTCTATTAGCCCCCTCCCCCACAGGATCATTGGAATCATCATCATTAACAGTTTGTTTGTTGTTTATTTTCAAATGTATATGGCATCTTACGTAAATGACACAGGATACAGATAGTGGACAAGTGTAAGAGCGAGGAGAATAGTGGAATCTTACCGACTGAGCATCATAGATTGGCTGCACTGTCCCTCTGAACACCTGGGTACAGTTCATTATGATCACACCTCTGCCATCAGCTTTTGCCAGGACAGAGATCAGCTCTGGGTCATCAGGGATGTTTCCGGAACCAAAGGTCTCCAGGATGACTCCATCAGCCCCATCCAGGAAAGCGGACACCTTTAAGAGGGCAGAGAGTTGGGGAGGTCTAAACTGGAATTCAGGTTAGGGAAAACATAAAATCTAAAAGTTTAAAAAGCCACAATCTTTGATTTGCAACATGTCTGTCTTGTGTCTAAAAGGCAGTCTTGGAGTCTTGGAATCTACAAACCAACTACAAAGAAGAGAGACATTTTGTACCGGTAGTCTCACTCACTGGCTTGAAATTCATAAAACTGCACATGTAGACTTCAAATAGACTTACAAATTTTGCTTTGATCCCAGGGAAAAACTTCAGGATCCTAACATCAGGGACGTCTCCATTCACATTGTATACATCAGTGCTTTGTTTGGCTTTGGATAATCTGGCTCGGATTATTTCAGGAGCCATTGGAGTCGCAGGCCTGCATTTTATCACTAAAGTAGAGATAAAGTTTGCATTACTCTTGCACTGTGAATAGATATATCTGGAAGCTAATTAACACATAAAAATTGAATTAATTATACTCATTGTTAGTTTTTTGTGGAAATAGCCAACTGTACCTTCCACACACTTGTCTCTGATCGTAGACTTCAGCTTGAGCAGGGGTTCAAAATTTGGGCAGCTGAAGACACAGAATGAATCGCTGTCTGTCTTGCGAACCCGGTTGCCTTGGTAAAGGGTGGTATTATCATACAGCATCACCTGTTCAAGGCATCAAGGAACATAAAATGTCATCATATGTCTGTCATGTGAAGCACTGATCATTACCGTTTGACTGAGCAGTGGTCATATGGTAGTTGCTGTAACGTGAGGAATATGCCTGCTGCAGTGTTTGGAATTCTCAGTGCTTCTGACCCAGTGCAGAAAAGTAACTGGCAATGGAGCAGTGGTCATAGTAGTGTAATGGATGCCAACTAGCTCAGCTAGCTGGTGGCAGTATGTGTAAATCCTCACAACTCCTTAATGGGCGCTTCTAACTGCTGAGTAAGGAGCCTGGGCTTTTAGCTCAGTGGTTAGAGCGTTCGACTCCCATGCCTTGGATTAGTTGTAGCTGACAGTTGCAGTCTTTAGGGGCTATTGGCAATGTAAGGCAGTGGTCAAGTGGTCATAGAAGTATATCCTGTGCAACTGTAAAGCTGTGGTAATAGCTGCAGTCTAACTCTAAATCAGCAGTCATACAGTACGTGCATGGTGACTCTAAATCAGTGGTCAGTGAGCAACAATGCAGTGGTCAAAGCTGCAGAGAGTCTCCAAAACAGTGGTTATAGCTACAGTGCGACTCTAAGGCATTGGTTATAACTACAGTGTTGGAACGCCCAATACTGACCCGTTGCAGATGTTTGCACTTAGAGAAGCAACTGGCGATCAACATGGATCCCATATAGTTGTCAATGGCATTGCTTCGGGGGTGAAATATGGTCCTCTGAAAGACAGAACAGAGACAACGACAGACAGACACACAAACAGAAGATGGTTGAGGGACAGGAGAAGCATGATGCCAAAGATTTTCAATACACAAAAGATTTACGATACAACAGAAATGTCAAAATTCATCTTTGTAATATTCTAACATCGTAAATGGTGCTCAATAGACATTTCATTGAATAATTCAATAATTGAATAATTAGTGTCGTGGTCAAATGCAACGCATTGCAATGATACTGGAAGTGGAAGTTGAAATTGAAGTCCTGTAACAAAAGCTGTAACTTGCTCAGCGTTATCAAAGGACAGCAGTATGTGCTGGTTTTGTGTTAACACTGGTGTCCCAACTTGTCAAGCACATTTCTCTCTGGAGCTTTATTTAAAGGGAAAGTTCCCTTTTTAGCACGTTTAGCCCCTTTTCTGGAGTGTCTAGGATAAAATAGAATCATCAACACCAGAATTTTAATGAGCTTAAACCTTAGTTGATGTTCCAAAACAATTATCATAGCAAAATAGGCCTACTGTTTTTTGTTATGCTAGGTGGTATTACTTCGCTGAAGAAAATAGTTCCAGAATGTTCAAAATACCACATAAAACGTGACAGACACTTTATTTCACTATAGTAATTGTTTTGGAACAACAACAGACCACTAATCACTTGGTGAGCAGCACATGTTTGAAAATAAAGGTTTAAGATTGTTTTGAGGACATTATTGGACATGCACAAAGCAAGACATTCTGAAACAGAAAAGGGGAGATTCTAAATGGGCTAAATATCCGACACAGGACTAATTGTCGTAGTAGCAATCGATGATTCTATTTTAGTCTGGATACTTGAGAAAAGGGGCTAGACATGATAAAAAGTTAACTTCCCCTTTAATTTATTTATTTATTTATTTATTACAACATATGACTACAATACAGAGGGAATGGAGACTAATGACATGTTTGTGAAAGTGTTGTGCTCTCTGTCAAGCTCACCTGGGCACCAGTCAGGATAACAGGCTTCTTCAGGTCCTTGAGGATGAAGGACAGGGCAGAGGCCGTGTAGGCCATGGTGTCTGTCCCATGGAGGATGACAAAGCCATCAAATGCATCCTGCACGTCCTGAATGACAGACCACAAGAAGTATTTTAGAAGACTGAAATATACTCCCCCAAAACAATTGATAGTACCTGATGTTATTACCTCCGCCAAGAAGGTTATGTTTTTCGCCTGTGTGTGTGTGTGTGTGCGTGCGTGTGTGTGTGTGTGTGTGTGTGTGTGTGTGTCTGTCTGTGTACAACATAACTCGAAAAGTACTGCATGGATTTGGATGAAATTTTCAGGCAACGTGAGTATTGGGACAAGGAAGAACTGGCGATTGGTGATCCAGAACATCTGGAATTTATTTTGTGTCTGTGACCACATTGCCTTGGCAGAGGTCTGCACTCTCTGAGTACTTTTCTAGTATTATAATATGAAAGGGAATAATGTATAATATTATAAGCCTGGGGTGTCAGTTGGCTAAGACACTATACCGTAAATCCAGGACCCAATGTCATTTGTTACCTCAATTTGTTTTGCGATGTCAAACCACTGGTCAGGGGTCATCCTGGAAGAGTCAATGGGCTTCTCCAGTGACACGATCTTAAACAGAACCTCAGTATCTGTGTCGTAATCGTCTACAGTTTTTTGGCTGGAGGAGTGGAAGGGACAGATAGAGAAGTAGCATGAATGAAATCTTCAGTTTGAAGGGAAGTTATGCATTAATTCATGTGTACTACTTATCCTATTCATTCATGCGTGCAGTAGCAGTAATGATAATGATGATGATCATTATGATCATGATGATGTACAAAAACAAACAAGACAAGACCAAGACAAATACACAAATACAGGTCTCCTACAACTTTACACAAGCTTAGCTTAGCCTATTCATATCCTGCGCAATGTCAAGTATGCAGGGGTGCCGCTAGGGGGGAAAAGTTAGGATGATTCTAAGGGCCCAGCACTGACAGGGGGGCCCAGAGAAATTTTTAATATTAAAATCAATATTTGAGGGGCCCAAAATAATTTTTTGTCATAGGGCCCAAAATTTCTAGCAGCGCCCCTGCAAGTATGTTCAGCGAATGTTTTATGCCCAGATTATTCTGGTGTTGTTAGTATGCCCTCTAGTGTCCTAGTATGGAACAATCTTGTACTTACTGCAGCTTGTACCAGTTGTCTTGTGTTGCTCTCTGCACTTGAGGCTGATATGTCTTGCCGGGCCACTCTTGATACAGCTCAGCATGGCGAAAGAGCCAATCTGCCAGGACTTCCATTTTCACTGGTGCAAAGATACCTGAAATTAAAAGCATAGACCACCTCTTCAATAAAGCATTGATATACTGTGATAAAATTATCTGAGGTCTGTATAGTAAGCTTTCCTTGAAGCCAACTCTCTAATCTTGATTGGTAATGTTACATCAGACAGACAGATACATAGACGGAGAGATACTTTAACAGACCCTCATTATTGTATGACATGCCAATGGTGCCGCCAGTATAGAGAAGGAACACTGTTCTGGTAGTTGTTGCCATGGTGTTACAGTTGAAGATGGGCAGGGCTGGTAGTACTCTTTGAGAGGAAATTTACTTTGGAAAAAAAATTAAGAGGATCGTAATCAGTACACATTCGAACAAATGTATTTAATGTTATAGTATTAAAACTGAATTTAACAAAAGTCTACAAAATGTTACTTAAACAAATTGTTATGTGTATTGTAAGATGTTCAGGGTGTCTTACCTCAGCTGATACTGTCCACTTGCAGATGCTGCTTTTTATAGGCTAGCAATAGAGAAGTAATTCTGCAATTGGGTGGGGTGTGATCGAAGTGACTGTGTACTTAATGTTATGATATTGAGTAATGGTCAATAGCAGTGAAATTGCAGTTTTGGTTCATAATGCAAGTCTGTATGCAATATAAATTCCGTGAATAATTCTAAGAGCAAGGGTGTAGTTAAAGGACCTTAGAGACAAATATTCTGGGAATACAATAATCCCTACCAATATTTAGTATTTTGTTTTTGTACAACAAACTTTTAAATCTAAAAGGGAGAAGGGGCTGGAGGACTATGGCGTTTAGCTAGTCAAACACGGTGCTCTTTGGCAAAAAACGTCAATAAATCCAAGCAGAAAAAAACAAGTGGGATGCCAAGGCACTCTTCTTAGAATAAAACTGCTTTAATAAATAAGGCTAGTTCATGTTTGAACTTAAAAACAATGCCAACATGTTTCGGCCTCAATCCAGGCCTTCATCAGGGCACCCGGTTTTATTCTAAGAAGAGTGCCTTGGCATCCCACTTGTTTTTTTCAAACTTTTAAATCTATTCACATATTTTTTGAGAACTCAATAGTATTATTGGTAGGCTAACACTTTATATTAAGACACCTATATTCACCATTAGTTAGCTGCTTACTAACATATACATTACCGATAGTAGCAAACTAGCTATTTGATTTAACCCATTATCAATCACTAAGTAATGTTTATTCTGCCAGACCTTATTCTACCCACAATACTTTTTTTTTGACCTGTAGACTTTTTCGGTGGCAACGGTGAATGGCATGGTGGATTGTGTTCACCGACTATGTTTTCTGGAAGTATTCCTGAGCCCAATTTGTGATTTCCATTACAGTAGTATTCCTCTGATGCAGTGCCGTCTAAGGACCCCATGATCACGGGCATCCAGTATGGTTTTACGGCCTTGACCCTTATGCACAGAAATTGTTCCAGTTCCAGATTTTTTGAATCTTTGGATGATGACATGCACTGTAGATGATGATAAAAACTCAAGAGACACTCTGAAAGGCTTGTTTCATACCCAATCATGTTGTCAATGGACCAAATTAGTTGTAAATTGGTTCTCCAGCTGTTCCTCCGCGGGGGAACACAGTTCCGGCACCTTAGATAAACGAAGAATATCATCCCATTCTTTTTCTAAACATTTTTCTTTATTTGTGCCGACCCAAAATTTGAGAGTTGCCCCCCTCCTGCCAAATCCCACTTTAACCACTGCTTATATGTATATTTGAATTTTCTTGCCTCTTATTGCAACCTTACCTGTCCCAAATATTTTGGAATGTGTAGCTCTCATGAAATCCAAAATGAACCAAGATTTGGCATAACATTTCAAAATATCTACTTTCAACATTTACCATGTTATCTATATTCTATTGTGAAATTCAATCAGAAGTAAATTCATGAGATTTGTAAATGATTCACAATTTGTACAGTGTCCTAACTATTTTGGAATCTGGTTTGTTTTAAGTGGTATACAAGGCTTTGAAGTAGTTCATGGAATGAAAATGAATACCAGAAACTTTTGCGATTTTGCTAGGAACAGATACGAAACCAGAAACTTTGGAAAAGAAACAATTTTTTAATTAGTGGTAACCAGTTCTTTTTTTTCCTGAGAAGATTTGTGTCATCGTTGAAAAAGTGAGGGTCACCTCCTGTCATTCAATGAGAACATGGAGAGAGCAGACAAACTGAGGTTGCCAGTTTCACCAGCTGGCAATCGAAAGGCCACTGAAGTCTCCAAGTCTCAATGATTGAATGAAGGGAAAAAGTGTACGATATCAAATGGACAATATTGTGACTATTAATACCCAATTTGAAAGCATACACATTTTATGTCGCACAGCTGGTTCAGGAACTATATTTTTTTGTTCTAACCGGTCCAGGGAGCGTCAATTTTAGGTTGGGAACCAAAACCAGAAACGTTAAAATACTGTTTCTGTTCAGAACGAACCAGTTGGCAAAAAATTCTAGTTCAAAGCCCTGATATATATGTACAAGGGGTAATTAGGACCTTTTATGGTGGGGATTCAATGGTCTATTGTGGGACGAATAAGGTGGCAGAATAGCATTAATTGTGATTGTAATTATGATTTTAGAGTGATAAACGACTATTTTCCTATTAATATAAATGTTAGTAAGCAACTACTTAATGTGTGTCTGTATATAAAGTGTTACCAATTTTACTATTGAGTTCTCAAAAAATATGTGAATAAATTGGTATCTTTGTTGTATGAAAATAAAATGCTAAAAATTGGTAAGGACTACCTGTCTTCCCAGAATATTGACTAAGGTCATTATGCAAACCTAGGCCCTTACTCTTAGAATTATTCATGGAATTCATATTCATATCTGTGACTTGTATGAACCAAAAATGCATTTTCACTGCCATTGACCGTTACTCTATATCACTACAGTTAGGAAACAGTTTTCACAATCTTTATTTTGTTTTTCAAACACACCACACCTCATTGCAAAATTACTGTAAATTGCTTCAGATTGTATACTCATGAATAATAATGGGCTCTAGGAAATCATGTGATGGTCTGCACTTGCACTTGCACTTTCCCACAGCTCTATGTTCCCACATTTGTTAGGAATTTTTATTTTTCACAGAAAATTTGGAAATTAGGCCCTATTTTCCCACAGCCATATGTTCCCACAACCTTATGTTCCCACATTTCTTAGGCAATTTGGGAAAATAGACCCTATTTTCCCACAGCAATATGTTCCAATAAGGGCATGTTCACACCAACGCAAGTAATATATATACAGTTAGCCCTACCGTTCACATTACAATGGAGGATTCTGAAACTGAAAACAATTCCAAAAATGATTGCTGAGGTCAAACTTAAAAAATGATCGTTGAGGTGGATGAATATAAAATCGTTGTGGAATGTGGATGCAAAATGTTCTGAAAACGAGAGTGGATGAAGAACGTTTTCAATGTGAATATGAATATTCACCTTTTTCACCTGGCCGCCATATTCCGAACGGAAACTAGGCTCGGGTGGTAAACTAGAGGAAGTGCCGACGAAACATTAATTTAATTCAATTCAATTTTAGTTGTAGAGCGCTGAAATACAGTGCATTGTCTCGCGGCGCTTTACAGACAGTTCGGGAAGCATCCATGAGAAACAGGGGCAAGGAGAAACTCCCTTTGCTTTATAAACAATAATTAATCATTTCTGACAGATACCGGACAGAATATCTACTGCTGGTCCCCCCTCTTACTGTTGGTCAGGTGGAAAGTGGGGCATATGAGGGGCATCCCATCCCCAGAAGCAGTTTTACCACCCAAGCCTTGTTCTAGTGCCTCAGGTGATAAGCATAAAAGGACCTTAACCCTTACCCTAAACCCCACTACCTAGAAGGCACCATTGAGGGCACATAATACCAAAGACTGAACCTTGCTTGAACTTACTGTACATACCAGACAGGGGTAGAAATGTGGGACTATGACTTTTGAAGAAAGAAAGAAAGAAAAAAAAACTAGAAATGTGAGAATATAGGGCTGTGGGAACATAAGAGCTGTGGGAACATAGACACGCTCCCGGCTAGAGCTCGGCTTAAAAAGGTTGGGCACAAATGTGATTATAAATGTAATTCATGTGAGAGGGGTGGATTCACTTTATGTGAATGTGGCATAATGCAATTCAAGTTGGATGGAAACCCACTGGCCGATTCAGACCAAAAGCTGCGCAAGAGCGGCGTGGGCGCAGTTTTGGTCTGTTTTCGTTCAGACTGCATGTTAGCAGGTTAGGTCATTCACACTGCAGGTGTGTCCTGTCCGGTTTCTGAGCAGCTTTTTGGAAATATGGAAATTCCAACTTGAAAATGTATGTTGTTAATGGCTGTGTACAATTCTGTGTTATTATTAATGTAAATATTTAGGCATAAGTATAATTATTATTGATTGCATATTATTTACCTTTAAAGGAATAGTCTACCTCTTTATGAAAATTGGTTATTCACCTCCTTAATCTGAGTTACATATGTGGGTAAAAGCTTTTTTGTCTCATTTCTTGTGTTTTCCGAGTATGGCATTATCAATTTTTCCCATTTTTTAGCTTTAACTTAGCATGGGTGCTGGAATGCAAAGATGCCAGATAGCAATTCTTTGGCAACTTTACTTTCCAGTGTCTATGCTAAGCTAAAGGTAAAATTGGGGTTGCCAGACTAGGACAGCGCATGCACGGACCCAAAATGCTCTTACCCATATATGCAACTCCAGGTAAGGGGGTGAATAACCAATTTCCATAAAAAGGTGGAGTATTCCTACACAGTCCCACATTTCACTGCAAATTGTGCACTATCATGACTATGTATGTGGCAAACTTGAATTTATGCAGGGGTCAGGATATTACCTCAGCTTCTCTTCCCTTTTCTGTCTCTCTTGACCCCACCCTGTGTCACACAGATACACTGCTGGAGCCTAGAGAAGACTATACTAAGAAATATTGTTTCCATTGCTGTGTGTGTATGCGTGTTGGCAGGGGCACCGCTAGGGGTGGGGGGGGATATTATAGACAGGTCATTTGCTGGAAAAATTAGGCCTAGTTTCCTGTCAAAGTTTTCTCTGTGGATTCCAGATCAGAAGGCCTATTAAAAGAGATTAAGACTTGGGGCCACCTCAAATTTTGCCCAAAATCCAATATGGCCGACATTTTCCAAAATGGCGTATTTTGATACAGTTTCAGACATTTTGGAAGGCCATAATTGTTAAAGATGGTCTCTTTTCCACAAAATACTTTCATATTCCTTCAAAGACATGTTAACAAAGGTTGACTAAGCAAAAAAAATTGTTAATAAAAACTACCCCCTTAAAATATATCAAAGAAATAGGTCAAAATTGGTAGAATTTCGCATTTTGGCATCATTCGACATTATAATGACTCCTTTTTCACAGAAAACCTGTTTTTTTCCACTGAATATGTATCTGCTGATCAGAAGGCCTATTAAAAGAGATTAAGATTTGGGGCCACCTCAAATTTTGCCCAAAATCCAAATGCCAGACATTTTCCAAGCGTATTTTCATACAGTTTCAGCCATTCTGGAGGGCCATAATCATTAAAGATGATCACTTTTCCACAGAAATACTGTAATATTTTGTTGACAAAGGTTGACTATGACTAAACAGAAAAATATCTAAATAAAAATGACCCCCTTAAAATGTATCAAGAAAATTGGTAGAATTTCACATTTTGGCATCAGTTAACATTATAATCAGTGGTTAAAGTGGGATTTGGCAGGAGGGGGAACTCTCATATTTTGTGTCAGCACAAACAAAGAAAAATGTATAGAAGAAGAATAGGCTCATATTGTTCATTTATCTGAGGTGCCGGTAGTGCGTACCCCCGCACACACACACACACACACTTTAACCCCTGATTATAATGATTCTTTTCTTCACAGAACTCTTGTTTTATTCCACCAAATATGTATCTGCAAAGGTTAACTAAACCAATTGAAAATAAAAAATGAAATTGAAAATTGGCAGGCTAACCCATTTTGCCCAAATTTGAGTTCTGCAACTCAAAATGCTTTTCAAAATCTTCTTCTTGGGGCCACGTAAAGAGTTGCCCAAAAGACAAAATGGCCACCATTTTCTGAGATGGTGGATCACATAGTTTCAGCCATTGGAAGGTCATAATAATTGAAGATTGATGACAAAAAAATGGTCATTATCCTGCATGTTTACATAGGTTACACAGGACTTTTTTGGAGTTAATGTCGAGAGAGGTACACATGAAGAGATCAAGCTTTAGGTCTGATTTATTGATCAATTCTTGCTACCAACATTTTAGAAAAGGATCAGAGTATGACTAATTTCTATTAGCCTACATTATATTGTCCCTTAACATGAAGGCGAACAACAACATAATTCAAAATGGCCTGTTCTGTTGGTATAGCCTTTGTTGCTTGGAGCATTGAAGATTAGCCTGACATAGCCCTTCTATAATACTGCTGTTCATCCATATTCATAGTCTGGAGGTTCTTTAACCTGACGTGATTATAGGGCGGGGGGCAGTAGCCTGGGTGAGAGCTGTTGACTATGTTATACAGTCTGGCCAAATGCAATTCAATGCGTTCAGTAATAACAGATCTCTGGCAAGTTCTGATCTATTTTGACATCGTAGTGGTAATAAAACCCCAAGATCATGGATGTTAATGTCATGTACCAATTTTATGAATGTAATTCGAAAGTAGGGGGGAGAGTAACAAACGCGTTCCTATGCTGTAGGACTACAAAGTTCTGAGACTTCGCTCTAAACTGTGTGCTGATTGGCTAAACCGTAGAGCAACCGAGGGAAAGGGAGCTAGTGGGGCTTGGGCCAGACTAAGTATGGAGATAAAATTGTTTAGTGGAGGTACGTAAGATGGCATCGCCAGGCTAGGGGGGGAGGGCATTCAGTTCTGGTTTGAAATGATTGGACAGCTCGTCTAATCAGCTTCGCTTATTGGTTGGTTGTCTCTCTACCGATGTAAACCCACCCCAGAAGACTGCCCCCAGACCATGAATACGGATGAACATTTGAATTGTGGGGGCTATGTCAGGCTAATTGAAGATTGCACAGACACACACAAAAAAAACATGTTGGCTTGCTATACCCTTACACAGAGCCTTTATTAGTGTGTGGGAGATCCATATGTTCCTCACAGTCTGTAGTGACAGCTGGTTTTTACACAGTTTAGAAAATCTTGTAAGTCTCTCGCAGTTAACCTACAGTTCCTTAGTGCAGCAGAAGTGAGGAACCATCAGTCTTCTTGGGGTGTTCTCTTCCTAAGACAGCCACTTCTTGGTCTGTCTTTGACTTCCGCAGTCTCATGGAACTTGTTTCTAAGTTTGGAAATGGTGGACTGACGCCAAATGATGCTGCCACTCTATATGCTGGGTTTCCCTACTGTGTGGGGCCCTATCCCGAAGGAACAAATGTGGCATCTTTCCCCCAGTGCTGCTGCTTGGAGAAACCACAACCCCAACAAGTTGCAGAACCCATGCTCAGATAATAGTAAAGGCACACCAGTTGCACTCAACTGGCAGCATTTGAAGCTCAAACCGCGATGACTGACAACAGAAAATTATTACTGGCCATTACTGACACATTTTTGGTTGGCACTATTCACATGTTTGGTTTGTGTTGCTGTGACAAATCAACAACGAAAATGATATAAAACGCTTGATTGGTATTACTAAAGGGGATTACTTACTTTTTGTGCTTGGTTTATTTAGCATACAAACAAAGATATCCACAAAAATTATTAACAACTCAAGCCAACAGCTTGTCTTCTAAAATATAAAACCTTGGAACTTGAATGAACTGTCAAATGTGTCTTTTGAAGGAATATGACCATTTTTTTGTCTTCAATCTTCAATAATTATGACCTTCAAGAACGGCTATAACTATGGCTAGAAACTATATGAAAATCCACAATCTCAGAAAATGTTGGCCTTATTGTCTTTTGGGCAAAATTTGATGTGGCTCCAAGGAGCCACACAAGATTTTAAAAAGCATCTTGAGTTGCAGAAATTAAATTTGGGCAAAATGGGTTAGCCTGCCACATTATTATTTCACTTTGGTTTTAGGGATCTCCATATATTAAGTGTGCTGTATGCTGAAACCTGTTATTTCCATGGAAATATTGTATGTAGCATCTTTTTTTTTCTTAAGACATTGCACTATAAGATAAGATTTACTGTTGCTTACTCATCCTAAACATGTATTTGATAGAATAGGACATGTGTTTGTGACAGAGAGGTCATTATACCCCCTAACGATGTGAAAATGTGAAATTCAAACAATTTTGGAGCAATTTTCCTAATTAGTTTTAAAGTGATAATTCTTATCTTCAGTTTTCCTTGTTTAATGAACCTTTGCAGATACATATTCAGTGGAATAGAACATCATCATTATAATGATAAATGAGGCCAAAATGTGAAATTCTACCAATTTTGACCAATTTCCTTGCTATTATTTTAATGGGGTAATTTTTATTTATATGCTTTTTGTTTAGTCAACCTTTGCAAACATGTCCTTAAAGAAATATTACAGTATTTTGTGGTAAAGTGATAATTTTTTTATGATTATGGCCTTCCAGAATGGCTGAAACTGTATGAAAATATGCCATTTTGGAAAATGTCGGCCATATTGGATTTTTGGCAAAATTTGAGGTGGCCCGAAGTCTTAATGTCTTTTAATAGGCCTTCTGATCAGGCAGAAACATATTTGGTGGAATAAAACAAGTGTTCTGTGAAAAAGGACTAATCATAATGTTGAATGATGCCAAAATACGAAATTCTACTAATTTTGACCAATTTTCTAGATATATTTTAAAGGGGTAATTTTTATTTATGTATTTTTTTGTTTAGTCAACCTTTGTTAACTTGTCTTTGAAGGAATATGACAGTATTTTGTGGAAAAGAGATCATCTTTAATGATTATGGCCTTCCAGAATGGCTGAAACTGTATGAAAATACGCCATTTTGGAAAATGTCGGCCATATTGGATTTGGGGCAAAATTTGAGATGGCCCCAAGTCTTAATCTCTTTTAATAGGCCTTCTGATCAGGAATCCACAGAGAAAACTTTGACAGGAAACTAGGCCTAATTTTTCCAGCAAATGACCTGTCTATTAAGATTAAAATCAATATTTGAGGGGCCCAAAGCCCATAGCAGTGCCCCTGCGTGTTGGTACCTCACTGGGAATAATACCAAAGCATAAAATCCATTTCCTCATCTCCATCCAAACCTTTCTGAGCCCAAGAGCCCAACCTTTTTAAGCCCAGCTCTAGCCAACACAAGATCTACCTATTGATTTGTTGTGGGAATGACCAATAATATCCAACTTGAGGCCTTATTTTAGGAACCTTAATTTGAAGTAGGCCTTTAAATAGGCTATATGTCAAACTTCAAGAAAATTCCAATAAAATTAATTGACTGTGGCATGTCAAACTTCAGGGGATGTTATTATGTCAAGTTAATTGAATCAAAAGAAGAAAGGCATATGGGACATTGCATTATAGAATTCGGCTGACCGTGTAATTGTAACGTTTGGGTAAGCGTTTTGCGACCCATAACAGACCCATTATTCTCTTGAGCCAGTCCACTTTTGTTAACTTCACATGCTTTCTTGAGCAGGAAAAGAAAGCAAAGGAAATATCTTAGCATCCCCATCTAGTCTCACCTCTAGGTAACACACCTCCTAGAGTCTCCAAGGCATTCCATGCATGCACATGGATGGGCAGAGTGGGCATTAAGTGGTTATGTAACAAAATTTCTTTGAATTATTACCAGATCTACAATGAATCACTCCACACCCAATTGCTTTCTGTGAAAATGACAAACATGAAAAAAACAAAACAAAACAAAAAAAAAAAACATTACAACACAGGATCAGGATCAGCACATCTGCATGATTGCGACAGATTTGCTACAGTGCACTGAGAAGTTTCTGTACATCTGACAAACATCATGGTAACATAATTATTAATGTTATTACAAGATTCAAGATATCTTTATTACTTCTCATCATAGGTTTGAAGCCTATAAAAGAGTAAAAATTCTTGCGTTTTGTCTCCTCAAAAAGATAAATAAATGAAAGGGTGTGTGTGTGTGTGTGTGTGTGTGTGTGTGTGTGTATAATGTGCAGTGCAAAAACGTCTGAGGAAGGACTGTTTAGTCCGAAACGTTACACAAATTAAAACGGTAAAAATCGGAGCTCCGGTGTGCATATTACTTTGTTTTTTACAGGGATACTTTCCTTTGATGTTGCACCCAACAAAAATTTGGGATGTGCGTGAGGACTAAATATTTTTACAGTGCAAAAAAGTGCCTTATTGTCTTCAGCATGAGTTCAGCAATCTATTTGCTTGGTGAAAGAAGCTACTTTGAAGTCTGGTAGTGCGAGCTTTCAAACTTTTATACCATTTGCCAGATGGTAATAGCTCAAATAGTTCATGGCTGGGATGACTAAGATCATTCAAGATTTTTTTTTGCCTTCCTGATGCATCTTCCCTCAAATAGCTCCACTATTAGTAGGGTCATAAACCTCACTTCCGTGACCATCTTCTGGCTAATAGGTTTTGACAACTGATTTGGCTTCTATAAACCATTTATAAAAAATTTAGCCCCCATTTCCCTCGCAAAAATGTAAAAAAGTGTCTTCATTTGGCATTCCAAGTGCGTTAGTTAAAAAGTTAATTTATATATTAGCGGATGGTGGCCATCTTGGATTTTAGGGCCAAGATGATGTCAAAATCTCAAAATTATTACAGAATCACAATTCTAAGGGTGAATTCACCGCAAAATGTGTATTCAGACATAATTATAGGTGCTCTGGTAAAAATAATACTTATTTAAAACTTTTTTCAAGATGACGCCTACAGCCATTTTGGATTCGGCCCTCTAGAAAAAAATGCCGACATTTTTGCGAGGGACATGGGGGCTAAATTTTTTGTAAATGGTTTATAGAAGCCAAATCAGTTGTCAAAACTTATTAGCCAGAAGATGGTCACGGAAGTAAGGTTTATGACCCTACTATCTGGAGGGTAAGTCACAGCTGCATATGGTCTGTGCTGTAAGCACAACTCTCTGAAGTGTTTTCCTGTTGTATTGAGAGCAGTTCCCATACCATGCGATTATGGTCCCCGTCAGGATGCTCTCAATGGTGCCTCTGTAAAAAGACTTCAGGATCTTGGGTCGCATACCAAACTTTCTCAATCGTCTAAGGTGGTAAAGACGTTGCTGGCCTTTTTTAAATGTTCTGAGTGTGACTGTCCCAGGTGAGGTATTCTGAGATGGTAACGCCAAGGAACTTGAAGTCTCTCTCCACTGTCTCACCATTGATGTTAATGGCTTCAAACTGGTGTTCTTTCCGCCTAAAGTTAATAATTATTTCTTTTGTCTTGGACACATTCAGAGACAGGTTGTTTAATTTGCACCAGTGCATTAGCTTATTATTATCTTAAAGACTATGCAAGACCATGTAATAATTCCTTTGCCTTTTTCTCAGTCTGTGCCTGCTTTCTGCTCCCATTTCTTTCCCCACAGAGCTCCCCCATGAAGGTTTCCATTTCCCAACAGCACTGCTAACCTGTAAGGAACTTGACTGGTCATGGTCAATTGCATTAGCCTGACATAGCCCGCCCATAATACGAATGTTCATCCGTATCCATGGTCTGGGAACGGTCTTCTGGGGCGTGTTTTCATCGGTAGAGAGTCTACCGGCCAATAAGCGAAGCTGATTAGACGAGCTGTCCAATCGTTTCAAACCAGAAGTGAATGCCCTCCCACCCACAGTATAATCGCGTCAGGTTAAAGAACCTCCAGACCATGAATACGGATGAACAGCAGTATTATGGGCGGGCTATGTCAGGCTACAATTGCATTGCAACCAACAAAGTTAGCATATGCATTTGGGAAACAGACCCCTGCATTGGCCGTTGTTCGCTTGTGTTTGTGCTCAAATATTTCTCAGCTCCACCAGACTGTGGTGTGGCTTGTAGTACTATGTACTCCACCCAGAGGCACTGGAGAAAGGCTAAACAGCCACAAATTAACCCATCACGATGACCTTTTAAAGGTAAAATAAGCTAAAATCGTTGCATGGTTTCTCTTTAATAATAACCTTGCAGGCTAAGCCTTGATTCTACAACAATTCTCCACTAGTAGGGATTTATCCAAGCTAGTAACAGAGTGCAAGTGCAAGTGCAGGCCATCACATGATTTCCTAGAGCCCATTATTATTCATGAGCTTACAATCTGAAGCAATTTACAGTAATTCTGCAATGGGGTGTGGTGTGTTTGAAAAAAAAATAAAAAATAAAGATTGTGAAAACTGTTTCCTTACTGTAATGATATAGAGTAACGGTCAATGGCCATGGAAATGCAGTTTTGGTTCATAATAGAAGTCACAGATATGAATATGAATTCCATGAATAATTCCAAGAGCAAGGGCCTAAAAATAATGGACTTCGCGTAGGCAAACAGTTCTTCGCCTTCACGTCGTCCATTATTTTTCTGATGTCAGGACACCTCGGCGGCCGTTATCCCTTACATATCAAGTAGCACAGGGGCCGGATTCACAAAGGGTTCTTAAGAAAAAAAATCTTCTTAAGTTGCACTTTCTTAAGTACAAATCTAAGAAGGTCTTAAGTGAAAAAACAAAGAAGTTAGACAATTGACAATGCTTAAGAAAGAAATGGAGAATAGTAAGAAGATTCTTATGAACTTCTTATTTTTCTTCTTAAGAATTTGCTTAAGTTTTATCTTAAGAAAATATTGGTGAATCCAGCCCCAGGGGTCGTCAACCTTTTTCAGCCCAAGGACCCCTTTTCTGCGAGACAGTCTGCTCGCGGACCCCCATCCCCAAATGTAGTAGCCTAGACCTACCACACAGGCACACTCCACATACTAACAGATGCATCAATCTGCCTTTGAGACAGAGCTTGTGTAACATGGTCCACACACACATGTACGCACAACAGAAAGGGATCCTTATCACTGTAGGCCTAATCCAAAGGCTAAAAATCATAATGCACGATGATGAATCATAAAGGCATAGATTTTAATTGTAGTGGGGCAAAGGATTAAGCTAATTGGGTGGGTGGAAAATATAACAAAAAAATACTTCAGTTCAGATATAATAATTTGGCGGACCCCTAGGGGTCCCGACCCCCCCTGTTGAAGACCTCTGAAATAGCTAGTTTGCTACTACCGGTAATGCATATGTTACTAAGCAGCTAACTAATGGTGAATATAGGTGTTAGCCTACCAATTATACTATTGAATTCTCAAAATATATGTGAATAGATTTAAATGATACAAAATGAAACAAAATACTAAATATTGGTAGGGATTATTGTATTCCCAGAATATTTGCTGTGACATGTCTCTAAGGCATACAGACTTGCATTATGAACCAAAACTGCAATTTCACTGCTATTGACCATTACTGAATATCATAACAGTAAGTACACAGTCACTTTTTTTCAAACACACCCCACCCAATTGCAAAATTATTGTAAATTGCGTCAGAATGTATATTGGGTATTAATAATGGGCTCTTGGAAATGAAGGATGCTTGCCTATAAAAAAAGCAGCATCTGCAAGTGGACAGTATCAACTGAGGTAAGACACTCTGAACATCTTAAAATACACATAACAATTTGTTTAAGTAACATTTTGTAGACTTTTCTTAAATTCAGCTTTAATACTATAACATTAAATACTTTTGTATGTATGTATTTTTGTATGAATGTATTTTTTTTATATTTATTCTTATTATGATTTTCTTGATTTTTTTTTACAAAGTAAATCTCATCTCGACGAGTATCACCAGCCTTGCCCATCTCCAACTGTAACACCATGGCAACAACTACCAGAAGAGTGTTCCTCCTCTATACTGGCGGCACCATTGGCATGTCATACGATAATGAGGGTCTGTTAAAGTATCTCTCCGTCTATGTATCTGTCTGTCTGGTGTAACATTACCAATCAAGATTAGAGAGTTGGCTTCAAGGAAAGCTTACTATACAGACCTCAGATAATTTTATCACAGTATATCAATGCTTTATTGAAGAGGTGGTCTATGCTTTTAATTTCAGGTATCTTTGCACCAGTGAAAATGGAAGTCCTGGCAGATTGGCTCTTTCGCCATGCTGAGCTGTATCAAGAGTGGCCCGGCAAGACATATCAGCCTCAAGTGCAGAGAGCAACACAAGACAACTGGTACAAGCTGCAGTAAGTACAAGATTGTTCCATACTAGGACACTAGAGGGCATACTAACAACACCAGAATAATCTGGGCATAAAACATTCGCTGAACATACTTGCAGGGGCGCTGCTAGAAATTTTGGGCCCTATGACAAAAAATTATTTTGGGCCCCTCAAATATTGATTTTTAATATTAAAAATTTCTCTGGGCCCCCTGTCAGTGCTGGGCCCTTAGAATCATCCTAACTTTTCCCCCCTAGCGGCGCCCCTGCATACTTGACATTGCGCAGGATATGAATAGGCTAAGCTAAGCTTGTGTAAAGTTGTAGGAGACCTGTATTTGTGTATTTGTCTTGGTCTTGTCTTGTTTGTTTTTGTACATCATCATGATCATAATGATCATCATCATTATCATTACTGCTACTGCACGCATGAATGAATAGGATAAGTAGTACACATGAATTAATGCATAACTTCCCTTCAAACTGAAGATTTCATTCATGCTACTTCTCTATCTGTCCCTTCCACTCCTCCAGCCAAAAAACTGTAGACGATTACGACACAGATACTGAGGTTCTGTTTAAGATCGTGTCACTGGAGAAGCCCATTGACTCTTCCAGGATGACCCCTGACCAGTGGTTTGACATCGCAAAACAAATTGAGGTAACAAATGACATTGGGTCCTGGATTTACGGTATAGTGTCTTAGCCAACTGACACCCCAGGCTTATAATATTATACATTATTCCCTTTCATATTATAATACTAGAAAAGTACTCAGAGAGTGCAGACCTCTGCCAAGGCAATGTGGTCACAGACACAAAATAAATTCCAGATGTTCTGGATCACCAATCGCCAGTTCTTACTTGTCCCAATACTCACGTTGCCTGAAAATTTCATCCAAATCCATGCAGTACTTGTCGAGTTATGTTGTACACAGACAGACACACACACACACACACACACACACACGCACACACACACACACACAGGCGAAAAACATAACCTTCTTGGCGGAGGTAATAACATCAGGTACTATCAATTGTTTTGGGGGAGTATATTTCAGTCTTCTAAAATACTTCTTGTGGTCTGTCATTCAGGACGTGCAGGATGCATTTGATGGCTTTGTCATCCTCCATGGGACAGACACCATGGCCTACACGGCCTCTGCCCTGTCCTTCATCCTCAAGGACCTGAAGAAGCCTGTTATCCTGACTGGTGCCCAGGTGAGCTTGACAGAGAGCACAACACTTTCACAATCATGTCATTAGTCTCCACTTGGTATTGTAGCCATATGTTGGCAGAAAAGACCTAAAGAATTTAAATAAAGTCCTAGGGAGGGAGGTAGTCCTAGAAGATTTTTTCTTAACACAAGATCCTCACATACTGTTGTCTTCTCATAACTCTGAGTAGGTTTCAGCTTTTATTGTAGGACTTCAATTTGAACTCCCAGTTTTATTGCAATGCATTAACTTTGACCACAACACTAATAATTCAGTGAAAGACAAATTTTGACATTTCTGCATGTTCACTGTTTTGTGTATTGTAAATCTTTTGGGCATTATAAAATCTTTGGCATCATGCTTCTCCTGTCCATCAACCATTTTCTGTTTGTGTGTCTGTCTGTCGTTGTCTCTCTTCTGTCTTTCAGAGGACCATATTTCACCCCCGAAGCAATGCCATTGACAACTATATGGGATCCATGTTGATCGCCAGTTGCTTCTCTAGGTGCAAACATCTGCAACGGGTCAGCATTGGGCATTCTAGCTATAGCCACTGCTTTAGAGTCACACTGCATCTATGACCACTGCATGTACATGTTTGACCAGTGTTTTTAGAGACACACTGCAGCTTTGACCACTGCATTGTTGCTCACTGACCACTGTTTTAGAGTCAACCTGCACATATTATGACGGCTGATTTAGAGTTAGACTGCAGCTATTACCACAGCTTTACAGTTGCAAAGCTTCTATGACCACTTCCTTACACTTACTGTAGTGTCACTACCTCTATAACCATCACAGCTATGACTGCTGTTATGGGTTTGACCAGTCTGACATTGACTGTGTTTACATGGATATTAATATTCCGATATTATTCGGATTATGACCATATTGAAAATATGATCGTGCAATGTAAACGCAATATTCTGAATAAGGTCATATTCCGAATAAGCATAATCAGTTGGTGGAGTATACCGATCATATTCTGATTATTGAGGTGCGTTCTGTTGATGTAAACACCTTAAAAGCATTATTCAGCTTTTAGAATCCTCGCATGATGAGAAGAATCGTGGATGGAACTTAAACACTGTAGTTCAAAGAGATTCTTCAGAACTTTGGTGGACCTTCTCTACTCGAATATGCGATGTTGCATGTAAATGGGGAATATGAATGGAATATTCTATTAGCTGCTCGTCTAAACAGCATAATCAGAATATGGTCATATTCAGAATATGATCAATAGTCGGAATATTAATGTCCATGTAAACGTTGTCATTGCCAATAGCCCCTAAAGACTGCAACTATCACCACTGCTCCAGTGCCAGTTGCTTTTCTGCACTGGTCCAGCAGCACTGAGAATTCCAAACACTGCAGCAGGCATATTCCTCACGTTACAGCAACTACCATATGACCACTGCTCAGTCAAACTGTAATGATCAGTGCTTCACATGACAGACATATGATGACATTTTATGTTCCTTGATGCCTTGAACAGGTCATGCTGTATGATAATACCACCCTTTACCAAGGCAACCGGGTTCGCAAGACAGACAGCGATTCATTCAGTGTCTTCAGCTGCCCAAATTTTGAACCCCTGCTCAAGCTGAAGTCTACGATCAGAGACAAGTGTGTGGAAGGTACAGTTGGCTGTCTCCATTTAAAACTAATAATGAGTATAAATATAAGTACAAGTAATTCCATTTTGATGTATTAATTCATCAAAATTTATGTAAGAATTAAACCAAATATGAAGTAATTTAATAGATATACAAGTAATGTAATCTTTATCTCTACTTTAGTGATAAAATGCAGGCCTGCAACTCCAATGGCTCCTGAAATAATCCAAGCCAGATTATCCAAAGCCAAACGAAGCACTAATATATGCAATGTGAAAGGAGACATCCCTGATGTTAGGATCCTGAAGTTTTTCCCTGGGATCAAAGCAGAAATTGTAAGTCTATTTGAAATCTGCATGTGCAGTTTTATGAATGTCAAGCCAGTGAGACTACCGGTACCAAGTTTAAATGTCTCTCTTCTTTGTAGTTGGTTTGTAGATACCAGCAGTTACTCCTGATAAATATCTGTCAGTCATCATAAATATCTGTCCATGCAAGGACACAAGACAGGCGTGTTGCAAATCAAAGATTGTAGCTTTTTAAACCTGTAGATTTCCCTAACCTGAATTCCAGTTTAGATTTCCCCAAGTCTCTGCTCTCTTAAAGGAAAGTACTGGAGTGAATTCAAGCATAGCCCTGTTGAAAGAGCTTGCCAAATGTGTTAGTTAGCGAGTGGAACAAAATAATTTGGTACAGCACAGACCGAACGCGAACGCAGAAGTGAACAGGCACTTTACACTGAATCAATGGGACCAGACTGTTGGAAACCAAAAGTAAGATCTGAGGTTACATTGACTCAATGTAACGTGTTTCTCAAGGCGTCTATGCTGTTTGAAATTCTTTCATTTCATGCGAAATATATAGTTGTTAGAAGGCTCGTGCAGCAGGGCTATGCTTAAACTTACTCAGGTATATTCCTTTAAAGGTGTCCACTTTCCTGTGTGGGGCTGATGGAGTCATCCTGGAGACCTTTGGTTCCGGAAACATCCCTGATGACCCAAAGCTGATTTCCGTCCTGGCAGATGCTGATGACAGAGGTGTGATCATAATGAACTGTACCCAGGTGTTCAGAGGGACAGTGCAGCCAATCTATGATGCTCAGTCGGTAAGATTCCCCTATTCTCCTCACTCTTACCCTTGTCCACTATCTGTATCCAGTGACATTTACATAAGATGCCATATACATTTGAAAACAAACAACAAACTGTTAATGATGATGATTCCAATGATCCTGTGTGGGAGGGGGCTAATAGAACATAATGATTACTGTAACATTATCATTAGTCCTTTCAGCCCTCATGGCAGTCTGTACTGACTCCTCTCCTTCTCTTTCCCCAATGTCTCAGCCCCTCTGGAAGATAACCGTGCCAGGCTTTGACATCACCCCTGAAGCTGCCCTGGCCAAGATGATCTGGGTCCTCAAAATGATCCCTGACAAGGACACCAGGAAGAAGGTGGGCATCTTGTCCTTGTTGGGATTTCACATTGTGTTAGCAGTACAGGGAATTCTGCCCTCTTGCATAGGACCTTGTTATCAGATGTACAGTATAACATGTGGACCTATGTCAAGCATATGCAGGAACAGTATATCATATATACAATGCTTTACAAAATACCTACTGTAGGTTCATGTGGTTAATTAAATAAAATTTTATTTGTAGAGCGCTCAAACACAATACATTGTCAGCTTCATGAATGTAAAATTCCATTAGAAATTTAAGGTTAGAGATGTGGAACTGTGTCATGCAGGTGAATACTTCATGCGTGTGTGTCTGTGTCAATTTATACCCATAGGTTCTGGAGTCCAGTATCTGTGGGGAGTCTAGTGCTCCTTGGCGCGAGGTGAGTAAATGCCAACATAATTTTAACACCATTTTTGGACAAATTGCGCAATTTCCCCACTGTCATGACGGATCAGTCACATTCTAATGTTTATAGTGTTAGGTTTGTCTTTCAGAAACAACCCTGAAGATTATTTTGTACCTTAATATATAGTTTCCAAGATCATTTCAGTGGTTCATCAACTCGAAACAGGGTGAATGGCACTTCTGTAGTCAATTTTTGGCTGTAACCATACTATGCAAGTTTGAGGAATCGGATAGCAGATCTGTATTTTTTTTAAAAAAACTAAACCTGACCTGCTTTATGACAAGCTCCGATAGGTGAATAAAGGTGTAGGCTACTCTGCAGTGCCTACATTACATGAAAGAAATACTACCTAGCAGTCAGGTAGCTTTTGAATTGTCATGGTGGAGTCTTTGAATAAAAAGAAGGGTGTGATAACGGAGGAGGCAAAGAAAAAAAAAATGGGAGCATGACAGAGAATATCCTAGTCTACTAAAATGACGATTGCCAACATTGTTATGGCAGTGAGTCAGAGCAATGAAAGTGTCTCAGGACCAGGTCTACATAAAGTAGGCTAACAGATTGTTCCAGATCACAGATATTATTAGGACTGATGTCAACAATGTCAAACTTTCTTCAAGGTGACGGTGAGCACAGTGTGCGAATGACAAGGTGTCATTTTAGGGAAGGGAATTCGAATCCTGTGGAATCACTATGTGGGCTACATTACAAACATGTAGGTTATCTTATCTGAATGAGAAAAAAAATAGTGGTAGCAAGCCGTTTCGGATTAG
Source organism: Sardinella longiceps (assembly GCA_027497455.2). NCBI lineage: Eukaryota > Metazoa > Chordata > Actinopteri > Clupeiformes > Clupeidae > Sardinella > Sardinella longiceps. The sequence goes on along the minus strand of JAODXP020000016.1, from coordinate 15,262,161 downwards.
TTCGCAGACATAGTTTTGAGGTAGTTTGATACGTAGTTTGGGTGGCATGACGTGAAAAATTCAAACATTTTGAAAAATAGGAAATATGTCTATGACAAATGCTGCTGATCACATTCATTCCAACGATCCTTCACATTATTACACTGATTGTACTTCTATTTTTCTCTCACATATTCATTAATGTGTTTCCATTTCTGTTCTCTTCAGCTGGTATTTGGAACTGGGCAATAGATGGAGCATCTGAACCTGCAAGTTGCAGTGTGTGGAATTATGTGCACATTTATAAAATTGTAATGATAATTATTGGCAAATTTATAATATTTTTTTGTTGAGCACATTGGCTGGTATTCAAATGTGATTAAATTAAATATACTATATAAAATAAATGAAATAAATAAAACTTCCCAGCCTTGACTTTCGATCAATCAATCAATCATCTGAAGCCTTAGTAAAACTAATAATAACACCAATACATTTATTTTGAATTTGACTGATGTAGCCGAGTCCTGCCTTTGTTGATTCTGCTTCATTTATGTTACAATCTTTTCTGATAGGAGATGAACTCTATGGACACTAATGATTTTAATAAGGCATTACATTTGTTCCCACAGTGAGTTGTCTTTTCAAATGTGTAAAACCACATTTTATGTTGAGGGTGCCAATAATTATATCTGAACCATTTTCTAAATTCTTTTTAAGGAGTTGAAAACAAAAGCCCCATTGTCAACCTCTTTAAAACACACACACACACTCTCTCTCTCTCTCTCTCTCTCTCTCTCTCACAGACACACACACATTCTTTCTCTCTTTCTCCCTCTCTCTATCTCTGCAATTTTCCAAAAGCATGAATTAAGGTTATTGCATTGATTTTGCACTGACCCTCTGTTACAGTAGGTGTCAAGTTGTCTCTCGGCTTGTGCAATACCCCAACTTGAGAAGGATGGATAACTTGTGTGGAGATTTAAACTGGATTTCACTCCCAATGACCAGGCAAATAAACTAGTCTGTGGTTTCAAGTTTGTTCTCTTTTTTTTTCTCTTTATTCAGACTTCGGCAGGTTCAACGTATTCAGTCCACAATGTTCATGACTTCAGTTAGCATTAGGTAGCATCACAATTGGGCCATCTCACAGATTAAATGTGTTGTTTTTGAAAGCCATTGTTAACAGTTAGGTGAAAAACCTTCAATAGTAAAAAATAAAGACAGAAACACACAGGCTATTAGCATAAATAGGCAACAATTAAATGTGCAAATATACAAGTGAAATAGCTCAATTAAATGTGCAAATACGCAAGTGCAAAATTACCTAGTACGCAGCCTACATGTGCAAATATGCAAATAAAAAGGGTTTATAAATTATCACATTTATGTAGATAAATATAATCTGGCATATATATTTAAGTAAATAATATAAATACAAATAACACTAAACAGATTGTTTCCTACAACGAGCCTACATATGGCCCAGAACTAGCATTGTTTGTTAAAATGAACATGCTAACATTGAAACACTTCCCTGCTAAACAGAACACAATAGCGCCACCCAGAGCAATTAACGCTATGCTAAACAAACAATGACTGAGTGCTGCACAGAGTCCAACGAATGGAACAGAAATCATTTGGCAGGCTGTATCAATTAAAATCCTCTTCACTAGAAGCAGCAACTTCGTCTGAACAGTAAACCCAAACTATGTTCTTACCGGCTGCCTCTCCAGTCTTTACAACGTTATCCTTTTGCACAGTAGTTCAGGTCACGCCGAAACAAACTCGTGGCGTCTTCTGAAGTCCTTCACTCGCGCAAGTGACGTCACCAGACGTTTGGAGCTGATCGGCAGCACTTAAAATTTAACCCTTTCCCTTTGCTCTTGTTGAAACGTCAATTTCCTCTTTGCATTTCCACAGCCTTCGTATTGCCATGACTAACTAAAATGAAGTTTGACTTAACAGTAGGACAGTACAGTAGTTTTAGTATCACAACACACCATAAAATGTTCAGACACAGGCAGTGGGGCAGGCCCATGAAAAAGGACTGTACCTGGGAATAGCAATTTTGGGCTTGTGTTAAAACGATGTACAATATGCATGGATCAGTGTGCTTTGTAGGGCTTATCCTTACAATAGCGATTTTCATCATTGTTGTGCTGAATTAGGCTGGTGTAACACTCCTAAATTTACATTAAAAATTATACATTAGACCACATTTTTCAAAACACAAAACTTAGGAATAATTTTTAATTTGTTGCCATTCTGGTAGGCCTACAGGTTTCACACAGATAATTTTTAGTCTTTGTGAGACTGAGAAGCTGTTCAGTTGGTGGTTTGCATCTTTGGTGAGAACGGTTTTCAAGAAGGGAGTTCAAGAGGGGGTCATGTACATGAGCCCAGCAACATGCACGCACTTTGTTATAACATACAGTATGTATAGACATACACAATCATGCTTGGTTGAAGTCACGTCCCTGCACATGAGTTAAAAGAACCACACACATAGACCCAGACACAAACACACACACAACCTGCAACAATGCATCCTGTTTCTTACTTCCACTTTCATTTTCCCTGCCTGCCCCCATTAACTATTTTTCCTTTTCTTCTCTCAGTAACTTATTCATAGTATGGTGAGCCTTTAGTCATTATAACTTTGTAAAATCAGGAAAATTTTGTTAATTGGCTCCACTTACTATATTTATACATGCTCAATATAACATTTCATCCTCACAAAACCGAAAGACAAAATAGCTTTGCATTATTGTCAAAGTGTCATTGTTAGTGCTACTGCACAGCAGAGTAGTCCATCACAGTGTGAAGTTGTTCAGAAATTTCAGTTCATGGGATGAATGTGCTATTGAGTCGAATTATTTATATTTCTTCTCTTTGGAAATTCTCATAACACATATACTACATGTCAGGTGAGCTTGATGGCTGGGTAATAGGCCTAGATGCAACACCTGAACCTGGAAGGTGCAGTGTGTGGAATTATAAGCAACTATTATTGGCATGTACTGTCTTTCATACAAATGTATGAAAACACTGGATGGATAGGTCTATTAAATAGAGTACATCAATAAAACTGCCTGGTCATGGTTTTCAATTAACCAAAAGAGAATAGAGTTACAGATTTATAATGCATAACTAAATCCAAAGTTTATTTTATATTTTAAAAGTTATTGGTGTATACTGGGAAAGATGCGGCTCAAGTAAAATTTAAATTTTCAGGTCCTAGGTAGATAGCATTAGCAAAGAGTTTAATAGGCATGTCCAAACAGGAAGTGAGTAAATTACCACATCTAAGTTTAGGGTTTGTTAGTTAGTTTATCTGTTTCTACTCAGAAATTCATCCTCAATATAATATATAATATATGCATGTATTGACATTGTTTTTCATCTATTAAAATAGAAATGGATATATTCAATGACCGTTTATTGTTAAATAATACATTTATTTGTTTTTTACTTTAGTTTTTTGTGTTCCCATTTTGACCTCTATGAAATGCCTCTTGCACAAAGCATTGATTGGGTGGAATAGTTATTTCTGTAAGTCTCGATGACCTATAGTAGCACCTCTTGCATAAGGATAACAGGGCACTGGGATGTTTTTCGCCCAGTGGAACAGATCACGTAGAGGCATCACGTAGAATGCATTGGCAAGCAAACCACATCCATAAAACATCCTCCCTCTCCCTCAAACACGTCTTCTATTCCTTCTCACACTACCAATTGCACACACTCACATTATCAGTTCAGTTTTCAGTACACAGGGTACAAGTCGCCTGTGTGAGAACAGACCACTGGTGTTGCCATAGAATCCATTGGCTTGGCTTTTACAAAAGAAAGGAGCAGTTCATCATCACTCACTTTTTGCTTTTGAGTCAGACTCTACATCCTCCCCAACGATTTTAATTTGCCTTTTCCAATGCACATAAAGGGACTGAATATGTGCAAAACACACTTCCACAGAGTTAACTTAGTAAAAAAAAAGCTTCTGAAAAGTTTGTGTGTCACGTAGCCTATTACACTCACAAAGGTCACGTACAGTATATGACTTGAAAACCACAGTCCCATTCTAAACCTTTTTTTAACACATCCTTCCTCTCTTTCTCTCTCTCTCTTTCTCTCACACACCCTCTGTCATTTTTAACAATTTCTTAGAAGTTCAGTGTGGAACACATCTGGATGCAATCTACCAGGTGAGCAGCAATTGAGGAAGTATTGATCAACACTTCCCAGACTGTTCATCAAAAGTGTTTGAGGTAAGTATAAAATAACAAGGAAATTGCAAACATTCATTACAATATACAAAAAATACTGTTTCTGCATTTGTGCTCTATATGTGGCTACCATTCAACTAAAATAACCATTTTAATTTGAGAAATTATTTATGGTCATTACATACATACTTTTACCATATAATTTATTGAAACCTTGAACAGGTAGCGAATTTCACAGAGGTTTTATTTATCAAAATCAGTACATTGATTTTGCACTTTTCTTAATTCATCTGAGGAGAAATTTACCTGGGATTGGCAATGCATGTTGGTATATTTTGACTTTTCATAGACAGTGTAGAATATGCCTGGAATAATATGTTTCAGGACTTACTTTTGACATGAATGGGCTACTTCACATATTTCTGAAAAGATTATTGGGCTAGATTTAGGTGCATGAAGCTCATGAACAGAAACAATTACTGTAGGCTGGAGCATGACAGATCTCCCCTTTAATTAGGCCAGTTTAACACTACTGAATTTAGATATACGTATAGGCTAGTTAGTATACGTTAGACCTGACATTCGTTCATTTGGAATAAGGAATAACAATATTTAATTTGTTATAATTGTATTTTTAATTTTGGAGGGACTGAAAAGATGTTTTCAGTTGGTGGTTTGTATCTTTGGCGGGAAAGGCCTGAAGTAGTTCAAGAAAGGGCCATGCACATGAGCTCAGTAACACACACACACACACACACACACACACACACACACACACACACACACACACAGTCATAACCCAGACATCCACAATCATGCTGAGCTCGAAGCCTTGTTTAACTAGATAATAAGTGTGCATTTAAATGTATGTGCACATGCATCACTAGTTAACTAGTAAGATATGGAACATGTGAACTAATTAACTAGTGAGGATTTTGGGCCTTAAGTCCCTTACACATATGTCGTTACTAGACCATCACTTCTAGTTGGCTCTCTCGTTACCAAGGTTATCAATTTGTTTATTGGTCACTGCTGAAGTATCGGAGAGGAGCATGTTACAAGTTTTGCCTATGCAAAACGTTATGTTTAAATTGCTTACAGTTTACTCATTTAATTTGTTTTGCATATAATATGAACCACTGTTGGCAAAAACAAGAGATATTTTGACGACAAACGTAAGTTTTCCATGTAACTCGCTGCTTCAGTTAACTGTCAATCAATGGAATCTTCCATTCTCATTGGTTACTCGCTTACTCCCATCGCTGAAAGTTAGAATACTTTTATCTCCATACCCGCTCACATCGCTCCGCGCGCATTAGGAAACACCCTGGGGCTGAGCCCAGGTTGTCCTTAAAGTCTAGAAACGCCCCTGCTGGGTAACTTACTGTTTTGTTACCAAACATTGCTAATCGCGATTAGCATTCACGATTAGACACACATCAACTTAATTTTGTGCCGAGGTAATTTTGATGTAATTGGATGAAATTTACATCATCTTGCACGTTTACCGATGTACTTTACACTATATATTACAACACACTGAAGTTGGAAATAGAAATACTCTATCCATTTAACAAAAAAATAGCGATTAGCAGCAATGCTAACGGACACTTCAAAAAGCTGGCATTCAGAAACATATGGTTAACATTGGGAATACACAGAAAAAAACGTACTATTTTAAACACTTGTCATCTGTAATATCACATCTTACCCGTGTGGAAATGTCGGGAGCAAGCAAGCATGCTTTTCGAGATTTTCGTTGTTGAAAGTCCTCCTTACAGCAGCAATCCAAGCCATCCAACGTCGCTTTGTAGCATCTGACACCCGTTCTCCCTCAGTTTGTTTCCAAGTAAGAAAAGAAAATAAACTAACACAATTTTGATATGGTCTCTCATGTAGATCGTGTGACCGATTACTGCAACCAACAACACAACTTATACGACGAACTGTCTTGATTATAAGCCTAATGCAGGGATGGCCAACCTGTGGCTCGGGAGCCGCATGCGGATCTTTGCCCGGAGTCATACGGCTCTTACATTCATGTCCAAGTTTGTGTTTGTGTGTGTGTGTTCATGTGCGTGTTCATTTCCCTTACGTTTAAAACAATGATTTTGTTTTGTTATGTGTGTGTGTGAGTGTGAGGAAGAGATGGTTGGGGGTGTGTGCCCATGTGTATGATGTTGCTGGCCTGTGGGTTTACTATTGTAGGGCTACATTTCTGTTATCATGTTGGTGTGTGACTTTTACAATTCATCTCACTGGCAGGTGTGTGTGTGTGTGTGTCTGTGTGTGTGTTTCAGAGGGATGGGTAATGTAGAAGTAGTAGTAACAGGTTAATGTGCCGATGTGGCTCTTTGCTGTGACATAGTCAGATATGTGGCTCTTGGTCTCCGACTGGTTGGCCACCCCTGGCCTAATGGTTCATCAACTCAACATGAATTTCTATACAAACTTGCCTGAGTGACCAGAGGCGTGACCCGATCTCCCACAATGCCTTGCGGTAGAACGCTCTACGCCCGAACTCAATATAGATTTTTGGTAAGCTCTCCTATCAAGCAATCCCAGATGAATGACATTCATTCATTCATTGATTCATTCATTCATTGATTGATTGATTCATTCATTCAAAATATCTCTAGTCATAAGGACTCTTACGTTTGCTTTGCAAAATATCAGCATTGCTTGGGCTCTAAACTACAGGCAAATGAATTTCTTTATTAGACCACAAACATAGGCTATATAGCTTGAAGCTGCTAGCTTCAGAACTTCCATAAAAATTAATTAGCCCACATTCTAAAATATCAAACTCAAAGAATAACATAAAATTCATTTCAAATTCCATGCATTTTTTCACCGATCAGCTGTTAAAAAAATATTCTGTGGGACTGATGAGCATTTGAAGTCATAATGGCAGTTGGTGGTTAACACATTTTGGCGGAAACGTTCTGAGTTCAAGAAGAGGCCATGTGAACACATGTGAACCTGATAACGCACATGCATGCACACATACACACAGACTTATCCTGACTTAACAAAACATCCTGTGTCTTACTTTCACTTTTATGTTCTGTTAAGGGCGCAAAGCTCAAATACACAGTGAGCAGAAATTAAGGAAAAGAAAAAAAAAATGGGTTCAATTCGAGGGCCAGAAATATTCAGTATTATGAGCTTGTGTTTTACAGATCATCAGAATCAGGAAATGACCTAATTTTGACTATTGCAATAATATTAGTTACTAATTACTAATGCCTAACCACTGTATTACACAATACCAATAGTGTTTGCGACATGAAAATTATACAACGAACAAGCAATTGACAGTTTACTGATTACACTCCAACTGTTAGGATCAGCGCTCAAAACATCTGATTTGTTGGCTTCTAATTATGCATGCAGGCCCGTTTAATCAGATGACATTTGATAGGCCTATTTGTTTAAGTAGCAAGCCTACACCTAACTTGTTCATTTGTAAACACTTTCCAATAAAGCTTGTGTTAGGCCTACAAAAGTATAGATTCAAGATTCATGATTCAAGAAAAAAACTTTTTTACATCTCATTATAGCCTAATGCTAGACTATAAGAGAGTAAGATTCTTGTGTTTTTTGCTCCTCAAGAAAATAAATAAGGTAAAAATGTGATGTAATGTGTTTATGTGTGTATGTATTTTTTTGGGGGGGGGGGGGGATCTTGAAGGACTTGACAGCTTATGACTATTTTTATACGATTTTTGTCATGGGTATGAAATAAAACTGCACTGCTTTTAGGACAAAATCCCACTGCCATGTTTTTTTATTTTTAAAAAATAATAATACATATTAACTAGAGATGCGCAATATATCAGCGGCCGATATATCAGTGGCTGATAAGAGCAAAAAATAAAATATTATACCGATATCATAAATTTGGGGTCAGCTCTATGTTCCCACAGCCCCATGGTCCCACATTAGTAAAAACATTTTTTTGAAAATTAGACCCCGTTTTCCCACAGCAATATATTTATATTAGCATGTTCACACGAACACAAATAATATTCAGGCTGTAGAATGGGAATTCAAAACATTCTGAAAACTACTAGTGTTGATGGAGATTTTCATTGAATGCATTTTTCATTTGTCAGGGTTACTGTGGACAGGGCCTAAGATCTTTCTCTAAAGGAAACCTTATGGTCCCATATCATATTGAGTGTGGAGCGATTTTGTAGATTAGATTTTCATCTCTCTCCACGACTCTGAGATTCCAGCCTTTGACCTCATTTGCATCAACCACATTGAATAGACCAGGGGAGGATCATGACTAGGCTACCTTAAAGATGGAACAAAATGCAATTTTGCCCTCCACCCGTCCCGTCCCGTCCCCCACTCCAATGTGAAGTCAGCTATTAAATTCACAAAAGGAGGCTATCAGGCAGGGGTAGAAATTTGGGACTACAGGGTTTTTGAAAAAAAGAAAAAGAAATGTGGGACGTAGGTAGCCTGACATGCCAGACTATAACATGAATGTATAGTCTGGAGACGAGTAATAGACCCCCGTGTAAAACTACTAAAATTAATCAGCGTGACTAGCAACTAACAAGCGATTCAAACAACGGTATACTAAGCCCGCCCAATAAATCCCTGTCCAGATATAACGTTGTGATTAGCTAAACATCACAACGTCTGAATACAACCTAGAGCGTTAACAGCTCAGGCGCAATCGAGGTCTGAGCAAAGGCTCATCATTAGACGGACTCGCTGAGCAAATTCAATTTGCTACTGCTAGAGTGCATGTCGAGGTCTAGGCTAACTTAGCTTTAAACTACTGAAGTCTAGCCTGGCGAATGCCAAACTAAAAACACGAGTGATATTTAGTCTGGAGACCTACCTATTGCATCTCTCGTAGCGGAAGCATCGTTTACGACAAACAATTTGACAGCCATAATATTAAGATTTATAAGTGTCAGGGCACACAGACTCAGGAGTCAACATTCAATTCCAAACTCAAAAGGTTTATTTTTCACAAAGGACAACAGAGGCAGTAGAAATCATCAATTGGCATCAATCCAAAAAAGCACAGAAGATCATAAAATGGCAGGGCCGGTTCTAGGCATAGACAAGCGAGGCAGTCGCCTAGGGCACCAAATATCAGGGGGGCATCACAATACATTTCTTACTTTTTTTCTTCAGTTTTTCTCTTATATTTTTAGAAAAGGGGGGGCAAAACTCCAATCTGGCCTAGGGCACAAAAAAGGCTAGAACCGGCCCTGTAAAATGGTTAACTGAAATAGTCCAACTTAACAGTCTCAGAAGAACACAGGAGAGAATCCAAACTGGAGAGCAAAAACTAGATCCAGGAGTCCTAGGAGCGGGTTTCGGGAATCGTGACGTGGGAAGCAGTCTGTGCGCTGGAGTATTTCCTCTCTCCGTAGATGAGAACAGACAGAGAGTGAAGAGTGACTGGGGCTTAAGTAGGGAGAGGGGAATTGGACACGGGTGATGGCTTGATTAGTAAACAGGGGAATTGGATTGGGAGATTGCAGAGTGAGGAGTGGGTGTGGCCGTAGGGTAGTCTGGTGTGCTTGGAGTGCGAGATGTGGGTGTGGCTGGTGAGGGACCTGGTGTGGTCGTGACAATAAGTGGCATAAATAATGATCAGATTTCACTTTGAACTTGATAAATCTCTCAATGGAAATTATATCAGCGAATTTGCAAGAAAGGTTAAAAATGAAGGTGATGGAGCCGTAGTTAGTATTGACGTGGCCCCTTTATTTTTATATGGAAAATATATAGTATCAGTATCGGCCACAATTAACCAAAAACTATCGAATATTGTATCGGCCCTAAAATTCCATATCGGTGCATCTAATAATAATAATAATAATAATAATAATAATAATAATAATAATAATAATAGCGCTCGGATTGTATTATCATTTTCTGCTTTACTTAGGTGGGCGTGTGATGGCTGCTAATATTTCCACCCATGATAACAGTAGTTGCTCCTCTACTGCTTCTGCTCTGAAAGGACTCCCATTTGGAGGAGTGCCTGTGGTGCTCCTTTTGAACTTCATAGTGCTTTTGGTAAGAATCTATTTGTGATTTAAATTTACATTTACAAACCTATTACTTTTAAATCCTACAGTACAGTGGACAGAGGATAGAGTAGCTCAATCATATAGTCCCCATAACTGATTTTCTGACATTTCCAGACTTTACTGTATACGATGAGACATAAATTATCGCTGTGAAAGCTCATTGGTTGTGCCATAGAGAGCTAATTAATTATATTTATTTAGACGCTGTTGCTGCTCTTCTCAGTTATCAAGAAAAAGCTGTACAGGACTCAACAAGAAAACAATGGGTGTGTGACTGCGTGTGTTCTAATCCAAAAAACCTAATTAAAATTCTACTTCTACAGTACTACTATTCCTACGAGGTACTGCTGCTTCTAATTGTTTTTTTGTATATTTGTGTACAGGGATGTGGAGAATAGATGGCAAAGTCCATCTTCACCAACCTCTTCATCACATCACCATCAGCAAAAGAATAATACACATGTAATCATCATCGCTGCTATCCCTATGATGAAAAACCTCTCACTACAACCACCAATATTTCTAAAAAGCTCTCACCTGTCAAAATCAAACCAACGTCATATTTATTACCCCATGATCTCCAATTAAAGGAATTATCCAGAGATTGAGTTACTCAATCTGTAGCTATATTGTTTCACATTGCTAAGTGCTGTTGATAGGTATTAGAAGAGCATTTGGTAGCCTGGGAGTACCCATGCTCCTTTGCTCAATTCCTTTTCACTCTTTTCACTCAATTCTTTCGCCGGCTTTAGGTATCCATCCAATCACAGAACAAAAAGGGACTAGCATGGCCCTCGAGTGCATTTTACGTCACGTGGTGACTCTGGTATTGGCTCTGAGCTACATGTATGTACAGATAATAAATGGCCCAATAAATGGTTCTGGACAATCGTAAACAGCGCTTCCGCTACGAGAAAAGCGATGCGTCTCCTGACTAAATATCACTTGTGAATTTGCAGCTGACACTAACAGATGTGGGTACATGAAAATATTATGGGCCAGATCAACCGATAATGCTCACTCTAAGTGTACTAAGAAGACTCGAAAGATATATCTTACCAAAAGTGTTTAGTTTTCTACTTTGAGGGTCTTTACTGGTGTTGTAAATCTTTTACATCTTACAGATGACTTACTCCTTAAGACTACAAAAAGAGATAGGGGAGAAAGGGTGGAGAAATGACTGACCAAAGGGATATTTCTTGATTAAAAATGGACATTACTTTGTGAGATTTTCTAAATTTCACACATTACCACAACCTTATTTCTTTGTTTTGTTTTTGTTTGATTGTTTTCATGTAAAGTGAAAAAAAAAAAAACACTACTTAGCGATAAGACTGTTTTGGGGAACTGGGCCATGAATGTTATGCCCTCGTCAGTTAGCTTTGGCTGCTATTTCACTGATCTGTGTTGCATGACATTTGGTCATTCTCAAACCTATCGACACAACTTATCGTAGCAATGTGAAACAACAGAGCTTCAGGGATGATTCACTCTGGATAATTCCTTTAACATTTATGTTTCGGACATAGACTGATGGATGAAGGCTAGAACTTGCATGGTAAAGTTGACAGGTCTAGACAGATAAAAACCCATTACTGTGTGGTCAATGTGACTGTTCAACATCTGTTATGGACTGATTTGCATCAAAAAACACTTTAAACTGGCATTTTTATAGACATGGATAGTGATAGGAAAAGTGAGACTGACTTAAAGCTCTAACTTGAGTAGGGTTGAGTGAAAGCTGTTGAGCTGCCAAGCCCTTTTCAATGTGGTTTGGACAATGTGGTTTCATAAACCCTATTTTTAGAAAATGTGTGTGTGTGTGTTTATCTTCTGTAGCGTTTTGAGGGGCTGTCCTTCATCAGAATGAGGTAAGGTATTAGAAAGTACATGTAAGATACACACTTGTATATTACTGTATCATAGTCACTGTACTGTGTTTCTTCTTTGCTTGATTGTGTGTGTCTGTCTGTGTGTGCAGGAAAAAGGAAATAAGCAACTACGGAGAGGATGCTGCTCATTATTTATTGTTTCAGCGTCACTTGATTGTGTTGGTGCTAATTATGTGTGTGATAACTATGTTTGTTGTCCTGCCTATCAACTTGTCCGGAACCTTACTTGGTAATTAAGACTTGGATTTAAATTCATTCTGATTCCAGATGGCATTGTGAAGTACAAATGAATGTACCTGCCTTTCCCACTAGCTATTAATGTTTTGCCGTCACAATAGTAGTCACTTTTTTCTGTGTGTTTGTGCATGGAGTGTGTGAGCTAATTTTTTATCTTTTTTTACAGGCCATAATGCAAAAATGTTTGGCAAAACCACTATTGCCAATATGCAAGAAGAGTTTGTGTTCAAATTAAATCTATATTTTGCATGTTATTGACTAATTATACAGTATTTACAGAACATTTGACAGGTGTGTTTCTTTCTGTCAGATTGCGTGGGCTGCATACCCTTGTTGCAGTTGTTTATCTTGGTCTGACAGTGGCAGTGCTTAAAAATTATACAGCTAAGATAATACCAGATGTGGTAAATAACCTTCTCCCTATCTCTCTCTCTCTCTCTCTACACACACACACACACACACACACACACACACACACACACACACCTCTATTTGCATCACCATGGTTGTGTTTGTTTGGTTTGCAGGCCCGGAAAGTACTCCTTGTGTATTCTATCCCAAAAGACAATCGCAAAGTAGAAGACATAAAAACTCACCTCAAAACAGTGTTTAGGTGTGAACACACGTAAGTGACATTTAAAAAACTTTATATGAGCCAAATCTATTAGTTTAATTTGACTGTATACACTTCATGAGCCTTATTCAGTAATACGTTCTATGAACTCTGTGGGCCAGGGCTTCTCAAAATTTTGATTTGTGATCCAAGATTGAACTAACGGCCGATTCACACACAAACCTGTGCGTGAGCGGCGCGTGAGCGCGCGTAAGCGGTGCGTAAGCGGTGCGGGCGCGGTTTTGGGGGCGATTTCATTTAGAATACATGTTAACAGGTTAGGTCATTCAGACTGCACACGTGTTCTGCGTGGCTCCTGTCCGGTTTCTGAGCGTTGAACCGCGCAGCTCCCGCGCTGCTTTTTTGAAATAGAAACAAGTTCTATTTTTCCAAGCGTTTTCAGCGCGGTAAGCGGGACTTGCGCGGTGTCTATAGATTTTGAATGCAGAGCTCGGGCAGCCGCTTCGCGCAGAACACCGCAGAAACAATTTCTTGTGTGAATGCCCAAGTCCACAGGCACCGCTCACGGACCGCTTACGGACCGCCCCGCTCCCGCACCACGAACGCGCAGTTTGTGTGTGATTCGGGCCTTAGGGCCACCAAAGGGGTGGGGGGGAGAACATTATAATGATGTTGCATCTGTACTGTTTACATCTATGCTTATACATTATGTTCTCATGACTGTACTTGTAAAGAATTATAATGTTATCATATAAGCCTTTAGAACTTTATAGCCTTCTCTGGCCTTTTGATATAGGACAATATACCACTTTACTTGGTGTCTGCAATGGTGCCTCATTTATTTTCATGGTAACACTTTGCGGTAAGGGTACATGAATTATCATGAATTCATGCATGATTTCATTCATGATTCATTTGTGATTCATGCATTACTTCATCTCTGAATATCTAATGACTCATCAGGTATTAGCATGAACTCATTGTTTTTCATTAATGACCTCCTGCTGAAATAGCAGATGATCTTAAGCATTAATTACTCTGGGTACATCATCATGAGTCATGACTAATTACACATGATCATGATGTTTTTGTTCAAAAGAATTTGATATAATTTGATATAATAAAAGTACTTATTTAGCCTACTTTGGCCTAGTCATATGCCAATTTTACCAATTTAACCATGTCAACACTTCAGTTGAGGGGGCACAAACATGATGAATTCATCATGATCATGCTAATGATCATGACTCATGCTAATTAATCATGACTCATGATGATGTACCCAGAGTAACTAATACTTAAGATCATGTGCTATTTCAGCAGGAGGTCATTAATGACAAACAATGAATTCATGTTAATTCCTGATAACTCATTAGACTTTCAGAGATGAAGTAATGCATGAATCATGACTTTATCATGAATGATTTCATGCATGAATTCATGATAATTCATGTACCCTTACCGCAAAGTGTTACCATTTTCATGAGTAATTATGCGCTCATCTTAATGTATGCACTGAGCACTTGTAACGCATCATTATGGCATGTCGCTACCAGGCGTATGAAATTACAATTAACAATTTGAAGTAATAATGCTTTAAGACACTTCAAGTTTTAAAGGCTTATGAGATAACATTATAATGCTTAATGAATATAGACATGAGAACATTATAAGCAGTTATGAATTCTAAAGTCAGTAGTTATGAGGCTTTATGAATGCATATATGGGACAATAATTGGCTCTTGGGCCAACCCATATCTTTCGGGTGCATGGGTGCATTTTTTTTAGATATCTCGCTTTGTAAATGACAAATAAATGTATATTGTTTCGTGAGACTCCTGGTCCTCCATAATTAATGTCATTTGCATGAAATGGAAAGCATACATGCATTCTTAACAGCTAGGTAGAATACATTTCCAAAATAAGGATTTTTCTGAGACTCATGAGGCATAGTCTGTGCACCAAATCTAATTTAAATGAACATTCCACCTTTCTATGAAATTAGTTTCTTCAGTCTTACCTGGAGTTACATATGTGGGTGAAAGCATTTTGGTCTCAGTGCATATGCGTTTTCCTAGTCTGGCAACCTCAATTACATGCCCCCAATACGGGCTTGTATCATTTACTACCTTGTACCAACTATGGTAATCTGCGTTTTTTAATTATCTGTCCTTGTGGGGAAATGACTATGGGTGTCATACCATTTTTCATGACAATAATTTTGTGCTTGTGTATCGTCACCTTTAGGGCTGAAAACTCTGAAGATCCAGTGAAAAAGGTGTATCTGTGCTTCAAAGTTGCAAACCTAAAAAAGAGGTATGACAGCTTCTTACTAATAAATCAAGAGTTTTCCTTATATGTACTCTGTTCAGAGTTACAGTCTATGTTGCTCTTTCACTCTTCTAGGAAGAATCACAGTCAGTGTTTAAAGTGTTTCAGCAGCTGCTACTGTCGGTGTGTGAAAGTGAGTAGGTCTTGCTGTCACTGGATAAAACTAAATAATAACTAGAAAAGCGCTCAGAGAGCGCAGACCTCCGCCAAGGCAATGTGACACAATATAAATTCCAGATAATGTTCTGGATCACCGATCGCCACCAAAATTGAATCAGTTCTTACAGTACATGTATGTGTCCCAATATACACATTGTCTGAAAATTTCATCCGAATCCGTGCAGTACTTTTCAAGTTATCCTGCTGACAAACAGACAAACAAACAAACAGACAGACAAACCAACGCGACCGAAAACATAACCTCCTTGGCGGTGGTAATAATGAAATATGTGGGGGATTGAACACAACACATTTAGTCACTTGTGCACTCTCTGATAGGCCTACTGATCAAGTGCTGCATTGCTATTGGGACCTCTCCAGGGAGTATGATGTCTGGCCAGAAGCATGATAATCGTACTCATGACCATAAAATGCATCAGATAGCTAGGCCTTCTCATCTATAGAAGCTAGTATCCAAATGGCAAGTTCAAACTACACAATTTTTTGAGACGATTGCTCAGGTTGCAGGGTCGGCTTGGGCATCACAGTTACTCTTAACAGTTGATCTGCAAGCACAAGTTGTGAATTACTCTCTGACGGGATTAAGGCAATCACGGGCTTGTCACAAGTTGTTGGGGGACATTTGCTATGCCAAATATGTTGAGAAGTAACAGCAGCATTAGCAATTAACAATTAACAGCAGCATTAACAATTTTCCAAACTCAGCTTTCAAAATCCACATTTAAAGTTTCAGCACTTTGTCACCAACCAGGGGTGCATTGCGAAACAACGATGGTGGTTTTGTCCTGTCACTCGCATGTTTGGTGTGTCTACAAACGAAAAGGTAACACTTTGCGGTAAGGGTACATGAATTATCATGAATTCATGCATTATTTCATTCAAGATTCATTTGTGATTCATGCATTACTTCATCTCTGAATATCTAATGACTCATCAGGTATTAGCATGAATTCATTGTTTATCATTAATGACCTCCTGCTGAAATAGCAGATGATCTTAAGCATTAATTACTCTGGGTACATCATCATGAGTCATGACTAATTACACATGATCATGATGTTTTTGTTCAAAAGAATTTGATATAATTTGATATAATAAAAGTACTTATTTAGCCTACTTTGGCCATGATAATTCATGTACCCCTACCGCAAAGAGTTACCAACGAAAACTGCGAACAATCGCACAGACAATCACACTCATGGTCGCAAATCTCGCTCAGGGGAACGACTGCCTATGTGCAGTAGTTCCATCCGTCGTTTGGTAATTCTTTGTCGTTCCAGTCGGTGGCAGTAAAAAAAAAAAAAAAACTTGTCTGTACGGTGCCAATAAGTTGCCTAAACACAATTCAGAAAATCTGCTTTCTGATGCAAAAAATAATTGTAGCCTGGATCACGGGTTTTCAACTGGTTCAGTCCCAGGGGCCACCATTCTGACTAAGAAGTCATCGGTGGCCCACTCCCTGGGGCGGAGGGGTATGGGGTTAAAAATGTCTCAATAATACTTGTAAATGCACAGAGAGTTATCTACAAATACGTAATGGTTTGCAAATGTGTTCAGATATCCACAAATGCAAATTTCATATTTGTAACTTGTAAGTTTGTCTTCACAAATAATGTGGTATTTGCAAATAGAAAAAATGTATCAAAAAAATTACATTTGTAAAACTGGAAATTATATTTGTGAATTGTATTTCTGCATTTGTGGCTCTCCAAACACACGTACGCATTCATCGTTTCCCTATGACGTATTTTTGAGACATTCGTTCCGCGGACACAGATCCACAAACAAATACTGATTTGCAAATGCAGAGACATGCAAGCTAGCCATCCTCTAGGTGGTTAGAGCCCCTGACTCCCATGCTGGGAGTTTGTAGCTTGCATGGTGGCGGGTTTGAGACCCGTCTGCGGTGTGGGCGGCCACTGGCTACACAAGTCATGTAACATGAACACAAGAGAGTTCACAGAGGTTTCATTTTGTGACGTGTTGTGACTAACATTGTGTAGTCTGACCTTGCCATTAATGTGAAGACATACAGCTGTATTGCAATCCCACTAACATGAAATGATCCATAGTTGTATACTATACCTATTTTACAGGTTGATTGTGATCCCCTAGACAAGGCCTTTGTCATCATGAAAACTGATTCAATTGCAACCAAGTGAGTAGGGGTGGAATATGTGTGCGTGTATGTGAGTGTTTGTGTGTATGACCAGTGTTGGGGATAACGCGTTACAAAGTAACGCGTTACTGTAATTTCGTTACTGTTGTCAGGAACTTAATAACGTAACGCATTACAGTTCAAATTTCACTAACGTCATTACAGTTACTAGACTATAGTAACGTTCGTTACAGCGTTACCCACGATTTTGTTCAGTGACATTCAGATTAACAAATTTACATGTAAATCAGTGAGCTACCGGTAGGCCAACATGTCAAAACCGCGTTGTTTTTATTAGTGGCGCATGCGTGCCCAACTGGTTGCTGTGGAAATCGATCGATTCAGTGAGAGGGAGATGGAAGAGAGAGAAGTCATGGAGAACACTGGCATCTTCGCCAACTGGAAATATTCGCATTATTTTCAGGTAGTTGCCTGCAAAGGCAAAAACATGTCGGTTAAGTGCTCGCTATGTCCTGGTGATAAACAGCTTTCCACTTCTACACAGACAGCACTTGGCCAGACAGCGTACAAAGCTGGTGGCTAAAAATCCCCATAGCCACCGTCCCGGTGATGATGAGACTGCCCCAGCACCCAAACAGGCGAAACTTACATTAGGAGAGGGAGGATTACGACAGGTAACATCGCAGGCAGAAATAAATAATCTAGTTGCAGGTTATGGAGGACATGGTTCCGCTATCAACAATAGAATCCCCCCGTTTTAGGAGAATATTAAGCAAAATACCAACAATGCGAGCTCCCATATCAGACAGAAAAACATTTTCGAGCTACTTGAGCAAATGTTATGCTGTAATGGAATCGGATCTCAAAAAGACATTTGAGACCACAGAATTCGTTTCTACAACGGCAGATAGGCTATATGGAGTGCTAATAACAAAAGTTATCTTGGAATGACTGCTCACTGGATTGATGAAAACTTTCAGCGCGAGAAGGCTGCCATTGCCTGTAAAAGGGTCAAAGGGAGACATAGGCTACATATGACGTTATAGCCAGCGAAAAAGAGCAAGTTCATTCAAGTTATGGGCTAAAAGTAAAGTAACGAGTAAAGTAACAAGTTACTTTTTAAAATGAGTAACGAGTAAAGTAATCTCATTACAATTCAAAGCAGTAACTAAAGTAAAGTAATTAGTTACTTTTTAAAAGTAACTTCCCCAACACTGTGTATGACTGACACTTTATTCTCTTCAGAATCCTAAGGAAAGTTAATGCTGTGGGCAGAACATGTGGTTGTGCCCCAGACCTTTCCAAAAAATGGCAAATTAAAAGGGCAGTTCATCCCAGCAATGTTTACTGGTAGGTGCAGACTTCACCTTGTTTAGACACACACACAGTTGCTTATGCCCGGCTTGCAAAGAGATATCACGTCATCTCCCTACATACTAGTGTATGTAGCATATCTATCTTCAGGGGCGCCGCTAGAAATTTTGGGCCCCATGAAAGAGTACAATTTAGGGCCCCTTCACCAACTATCGTGTTATAGTAGAATTTTTAAGCGCAATTTGTTTTTTGGCTGGCACTGACTGTAAACTGTTACTGACCTGATGGCACTTCCTTTCCTGTAGTATACATCACTATGCTGCATGTTATCAACTACATTTTAAAGCAACTGTAAAAATCATACTGAAAAGGAAAAACTTCCTTTTATGAGCAACTGAGGGGGGTTTCCCCCAGGGAAATTTTCAAAAATTAATAGTCGTTTCCTGCATTCTGGTGCATTGTAATATTTTGAAAGATCACATCTTATTGCAATTAATTTAATGGCTTAGCTAATTCCAATGCATGTTATTTGAGTGTTCTGTGAGGTAGGCTAATACTAAATTTATGCATTTAGCAGATGTTTTTATCCAAGTTAGTTAGTTAGTAGTCAGTCAGGAATCTTTTTTTTTTTTTTTTTTTTTTTTTTACAATTGAGCCCAACTTGCAGTCAATTTAAAATTTTGAGACTTAGGCCTATTGTTTCACTGCACACCTCTGTAAAATGAGGCATTTATAGTTAACAAAAGTTTGATGTGATTCACACAGTCTTTTCCTATTGTAGCTAATCTGACAGTAGCCTGACCATAATGGGAGAGGAGAGGGGGCAGGCTGGCTTCTCAATTTGCTATGTTGATTATTTTTTTATTGTAAATTGTTTTGTTGAAAATAAGTCTTAATCCTTGAAAGGCATAGCCTAGACCAAGTTGTGCTTCCTAATCTGCAGGAGTAGCCTAAATAGCACAGGGGATTCTTTGACAAACATTTCAATTCTCTGTCTACAAATAGGCTACATCTTCAGTTTGAGACTACAAAATCAACTGTGATTGGTGAACTGGTGTTATTAACAGTAGCAAACAGATAGGCTTATGGCTTCCACTGTTTTTGAAATGTAGGTAGCCTATTTGACTGCCTTCCTCATGATCACAAGTGGCTAGTTGGGATGTAAAACTGTTTCCATAATAGGCCTGGCCTACACAATTAATTCATTTGTACACCAGTTGCGTAGCTCTGGTAAAGTAGTTTAAAATGATATCTGTACAGTTTGTGTGAGAGAATAACTCTCCAAGTTATTAAACCAAGACGTAGGCTACTCTGAATTTGGACATATGCGCATCCACCGCGAGATCGCATCGCATTTTGAAATAGTGAGCCGTTCGCGCTTCGATTTCTGCTGTTTGTCCTTTTGTGTTTGGGGCAACAAGGCTTCATGTTCACCACCACTATCAGTCCAATTCAGCACCTTGTTTCCACAGTTGGCAAACAATGCCCAAGCAGCTCAACTACAGTAGCAATTGAATTAGAACACCTTGCAGCTAAGCTGCGTTTGCCGGTATGAAAACATTTACAGATGCGTGCTGCTGAAAGATTCAGACCATACCATTCGGTAAAAAGGGAGAGGGGTGAAACGACTATATACAAGATAATTCTTGGAAAATATTATAAAATATCACAACAATATTTAATTTGTTTAATTGAACAAATAAAATTAAATATATAATTTCAAAAACCTACTCAAGCCAATTTTGTTAAAGTAATAATAACAGACCTGAAAGGGCCCCTGGTCAGTGCTGGGCCCTTAGAATCGTCCTAACCTTTCCCCCTATCGGCGCCCCTGTCTATCTTGTCTACGCTATGGCACAGGAACACACTTAGACACTTATTTTTAACACTTATTTTTTTTATTTTTTTTTAAGCACATTGAATGAATATTGAGTATGATAATGTGCTATATAAATAAACTTGAACTTGAACTTGAACATTGCTTTTCAACGAGTTTTAAAAATCTGAAAGCTAAAAATAATCCTTTTGCTTTTATCTGACTCTCTTACCCCTACATGTCACAGGGAGAATTTGTCTGTGAAGAACTACTGTTGGTGGCTCTGTTTCTTCGCCAATTTCTTGTTCTTCCTTGTGCTCTTATTCCTTTCCACCCCCTCCTTCATCATCGAAGGCATGGACAAGTTAAACATCACCACTCCCTTCTCCAACGTCCTTGTGAGAGACACACATACACACATACACACACACGCACACACACACACACACACACACACACACACACACACACACACACACACTTCCTCTTTCTCCATGTTTATTTAAATCATTGTGTTTGTCTTCACAGTCTCCAACTATCACACAGTTTGTCCCAACTTTTCTAGTGTGGATCGTTTCCACTCTACTGCCTCTCATAGTTTATTATTCTACTCTGTGGGAGCCCCATTGGACCAGGTAACAATCACATCTTTCACGGCACACATCCATACCACACACACACACACACACACACACACACACACACACACACACACACACACACACACACACACACACACACACACACTTTGTTGTTTCAACTGAGTGGTTCAACCAGATTATTACACAGGTCTCTCGAATGTTGTGGGAGGCTCCATTCACTTTGAATGGGCCTCCTTAAAGTTCACAGGTCAATATGTTTGTATAATGACAGCTGAAAAAGTATAATGACCGCTGTCAATGGCAACAGATTTTTTGCTTGATATTTCCCTTGAAGGCGAATCAGAGACCTCCAGATGCGCCGTCAATCTCCCATTCTTCCTCTCGGGAAATATTTCACTGTAGATGAGTAATTGTTTCTAAAAGTTTTGATTGGCAATACCCTTTGCTTGTGCCATAGGTCTAGTGAGAATATGAGCATGCTGTATAAACTCCACCTCTTCCTACTCACTACAGTGTTGATACTGCCCTCTTTAAATCTCACAAGGTAACACACGTACCCGCACAAACACGTTCATCTAGCTATTTGTGGATTGTTTATTACGAATATATACAATTAAGTAATTTATTATTACATCAGGTACAAGCAAAATGTATTACAGAATTTGTTTCCCATTGTAGTCTGAATGTGATCCATTTGCTGTTAAATGCACATGAAGGCAGGATCCAGGTTGAGTAAGTCTCTCTCACTCTTTTGCTTTATGTTTTAATTTTTGCTTGATTACAGAATCTGTTTTCACTATGAATGCTCTCACTATAATCTCACACTGATGGTATGCTCCCACTTTCCTGTGCATGCATTATGCTCAAATCTGTAGCTATAACATGCCTAGGCTATGAAGTCAGTTTAGATAAATACTTTGGACTCACTTTTGTTCAACAACAATATGTAATAATTACATATTAAAGCTACGGTAGCCTGCATGCGGATGTCAGTCTATTGTCCGTCTAAAGCAGTGTTTCTCAAACTTTTTCAGACCGAGGACCACTTTGCCCAAAAACTGTTTTTCAGGGACCACCTGCCCTCGCGCCCTCGCCAAGTCACATGCTGCTACCCTATAGAGTAGGGCACTTCAAATGCTTTAATAAAGAGTAAATTACAGGTCTGCCTCTTATATTCAGTGAACAACTAATCTTTGGCCTTCAAATAATGACACAGGCTAAATTCACATATTTTTATGGTAATCAACTCACGGACCACTTGAACTTGCTCGCGGACCACCAGTGGTCCCCGGACCACACTTTGAGAACCACTGGTCTAAAGCGAAAACGAGAACGATATGAACGTTTTCGGCTTCCGTATTCCAAGATGGAGGATGTACATGGAGAGTCTACCCCAGTTAATATGCATGCTAATGCGAAATTTCAAGCCAATATGTACACGCTGAATTATTAGTGGTGGTTAATATTTATTAGAAAGGACAAGCTTGTCAACAGGTAAAGCAGATTTTGATATTGAACAATAAAAGCGTTACACATTGTATCTTTAACATTTGTCCAGAACACTCCATAGTTTGGATGGATGGATGCATGGATATAGCTAATTTGGATCTTGTCCAGAAAGTAACTTGATGTTTGGGAAATCAGTCAGGGTAGGGGATACAACTGAATTTGAGAATAACAGTTACCTGACACTCACATATTTTCCCCTCTGAGAAAACAACTGCAATGCTCCAAACTCCCCAATACCAATCCTGTAAGCAGGAAACCGATTTAAGCCCAACTTGTTAAAGGAGAGTCCCGGAGTGAATTCAAGCATAGCCCTGTTGAAAGAGCTTGCTAAATGCGCTAGTTAGCAAGTGGAACAAAATAATTTGGTACAGCAGACGGAACGCAGAAGCGAACAGGCACTTTACACTGAATCAATGGGACCTGACTCTTGGAAACCGAAAGTAAGATCTGAGGTTACATTGACTCAATGTAAAGTGTTTCGTGTTGGCGTTAGGTCTGTGCTGTTCGAAAATCTTGCATTTCATGTGAAATATATTGCTGTTAGAAGGCTCGTGCAGCAGGACTATGCTTAAACTTACTCCGGTATATTGCTTTAAAACAATAAAAATAGCGATAGTTGAACACTGTTGTAAATGACATGTTTGACAATAGCATAGTCTAGGTTATGTGTGGGTGTCTTGCAGTCATAAATCAACAGCACGCCCGAGGGGAAATCCGAGTGAACTTTCTAAACTAATTTCAGAAAAGTTGCATTCACATTGCATACAAACTCATTGTAAACCTTTTGTTACTATCAGCCTGTTATAATGCTCGTATAGTCCTTGCTTGATATAGGCAAAATTGTGCATGTTTACTTTCATTGCATTCAAAGAAAATCAGAAACCTCACAGTATTTATTCATTTTCAAGCACGCCAGTTTGGTTTCCCGTGCTGAGGAATTCACATTTCTTAATGCTGCTTTTGTATTCTGATTAGTCTAATTACAAATGGTTGCAACAAGTAGGCCTGGACCTATCTTTTCATTATTGTTCCAAGGAACTGTGGCACATTGCTACCTCGCATTACAGACATTAGCAACCTTGCAGGATACTATTGTGGGGCAGAGAACAGGACTATCAACATTTAATCTGATAGAAAGACAGACCTTAAATCCTCATGAATATCATAGTCATAGTGGATTAAGCATATATTGCATCATACGCACTAACCACAGTTGCAAGTCTTAAAATTAAACCTGCCTTGGAACATCAGAAATTGACTGTTACTCAGTCACTACCAGGATCTTATTGGGGCAAATCAAGGATGCTACCAACCAAATTCTTACTGGGAGAAATGAGTTGTGAGTAAAAGTAACTGCATGATTAATCATGGCAGATTTTTGGGATTATTTGTGTGTGTTTGTGGTTGTCTGTATGTTTTCCTAGGTGTATATTTCTGCCAGATCAGGGGGCTTTCTTTGTGAATTATGTGATTACATCTGCTCTAAGTGGTGTTGCAATGGAACTTGTCTGGTTTCCACTGATACTAGTGTGCAAGGACTTGTTCGCAAAATCGCCTGCTGAGAAGGAACATAAGGTGTGTGTATGTTTGTGCTTACTAATTTATGATGATGATGGTGTGTGTGTGTGTGTGAGAGAGAGAGAGAGAAAGAGAGAGAGAGAGAGAGAGAGAGAGAGAGAGAGAGAGAGAGAGAGAGAGAGAATTAACGCCTATTTGTATGTATGTTTCCAAAAACAGGGATATAGGTTTCCTTTGGGAGCCATGTATGCCTGGTATCTGAATGTCTTCACTGTTATCATGGCCTACAGCATCACATGCCCAATAATTGTACCCATTGGTGAGAAACATGCTCTTTGTTTTAAAGTACAGTGAGTATGAGCATATTTCTTTTGTGCAAACTCTGTACTTTGATCTTTTACGTGTGTGTATGCATGCAGGTTTTGTGTATCTTACTATGAAGTACCTGGTGGACAAACATAACCTTTACTATGCTGAAAAGCCGCCCCACCTAGATAGGCATGTTCATCGTGCAGCTGTCAATAAGGCCATGGTTGGACCAATCCTCTGTCTGCTGTGGTTATACCTATTCTTTTCACACCAAGCAGGTACAAAACATTTCACAGACTGTGGCAACACAAGTACTTTGTATGTTTACTGTGAAAAGAGACCCTTTTTCTTAGTCTGAACCCGCAGCGTTGCCGCAGTAGACTAGCACACACACAGTTACATTCGCCTGTTACACTACATTACACCGTCACTACATTTCCCATCATGCAACACAGACTGGCCGCCTTAGAGGCGGCAGTTCCAAACATAACTCAATTGGTTTATTACGCTAAATTTAAGAAATGACAATAACTCGTTGCCGGCTCGTGGTCCGTCAGCATACTGGTCCATGGGGAAACGTGTGCTGCATTGGAGCCAGATTCTTATCCATTGTCCCGGGGCATTGGAAAAGACTATGTTGGGACAGGGGTGTTGATTTGGGTTGTGGTGGTTGTGATTACTGTTGGTATTGTATTTATTGAGGGAGCTTGCAATATTATCATGAATCTACTATTTATTTATGGATGTTTATTGTGAACTGATGCTATTTGCTGTATATTTATTACCGTATGTGCTTTAAAGTCTGACCCAATTAGTTAATTATTGATGGGCCTACTTAAAGGCCACAGCTAGAATGTTTTTTAAGAGATCGCTTGGGATGGCTGTGTGCTATGTCAGCTTGCTTTGAAGCTGTAAGTAAGATTGTATGGCCTGCATTGGTCGGTCTGTTTTTCTTTTTCTGAAAGTATTTTTGTTTGTGTTTTTCCTGCACCTGCGCACTAAATAAAGGCCACCTGCTTTTCACTGAAATTACGTCATCCACCTGTTCCTTGGTTATTACCACATTATTACTGGTCCTCTGATTACTCTTCTTCCTGATGTGTGTTGATCTACATTTGCTTGCATGCTATAACTGTGATCTATCTGTGCCAAAAAAAAATCCTGCCTTTTTATTCTGCTCACCTATGCTATGCTTGTCTATGTGCATAATGTGTCTGCATTAACCAGACTAAACCTGTGTCGAGCTCGCTTAGCTACTCCAACCTGTGTTGGAGTACAAAAATATATTGCAGGGCTTTTCACTTAGTTTCAGAAGCTAGAGTGTGACACTTCTGATGTCTGGTTATAGGATTCATGGCACCAACATCTATCATCACACTGGTCCTCTTCTGCATTACCATCTTCATTGGCATTGCCCATGCTTACTGTGGATGCTTCAAGTACCTCTTCCCCACGAACAGCAAAGTGAGTGCTTAAAAAGATGTTAAAACCCATTCTGGATTCGGGGTTTTTACAGATTAAAACATTAGACAAAACATCTAAAATCTGCCCTGTCCACAATGACATCCTTATCTCTGTTGATTCTGGTTCCTGTGCCCTCCTAGTGCTCCTCGACCTTAGCAGGCCTGATAGTATTCTGGCGCAGTGCCTGATTTCAGGCGTACTAACATGACTGGGGGAAAAAATGCTCACCTTGAGATATAAAGAGGTGGGATTAAAGTGGGATTTTTTTCTTCTCATTGTACCTCGTAGAAGTGATTGATAAATGACATGTTCTGAGTTAAATGTGCATCCTTGCACGACCATCAATGCCTACTAGCGGAAAATATGGAACACCAAGTAGTGTTCTAAAAGTGCAACGCACTTGGGACACACCCTCACCCGTGCAATGGAACAAAAGTTCAGGCTCAGGATTTTTTCCCGCTATCAGCCCTGCTTTAGTGCTACATTTGACATATTTGGGCCGAGCATTTTTCTAGTCCTAGTTCTGTATCAAACCTGATTTTGCAGAGATTGATAAAACTTGTGTTGATGTTGCAAATTGCATTGCAAAATCCTGGAGGCCCTAACAAGGGCGATGAAAGGCCTTGAAAGGCTTACCTTAGCAAGGGGTAAGCGTTGTCACCCTCTTGGTATCCAACGAGGTAGAAGAACCTTTGGTACGTTTTGCGGACTTTACAGTTCACATTCTGCAATATGCAGATCCTACTTCATCTTGTCCCCATTCCTCTCTTATTGGTAGCCCATGTTCATTCACTCACATCCGCCATGTCAACATCCAGTCCGTTTGTCCAGGAACCACCTGGCCAGAAGGACCTACTCTTACTCTCCTCTACTGTGTACTTACTCTATAATTGATCCCTTAAATCTTTTTGTTACTCTGTTCTTACCCACTCCTTCCCCAGTATTCCACTGGTCGTAAAATCTGAAGGAGTAATGGCTCAGCCACTGTTTTACATGGCTCTTCTGGTGTCTTCTCAGGGAATATGTGTCAGAAAGAAGATGAACAGTAAAGCACTAGTAAGTCGAACACACATACATACACACACAGATACACTTACACAAAGGTTTTACCTTGTCTTTGTTCAATAATGGCAGGCATATCCACATTGAAGAGCATACAAAAAAATGCTACTCTGAGACATAGTTTTTTAATGCAAATCTCATTCTAAATATCATTCTCATGAGACATGTTTTTTTAATGCAAATTTCTTTCTAAGTCTAAGAAAAACGATTCAATGATCAATATCAATTCTTGTTCGAAAAATACGATAGATTATTTTGTGGATTGATCTTGACTGTAGTATGTCAACATATCATATTCACTATTTTCTCAAGTGTGCAAGAGACATGCAAGTCAAAGACCGGACAATTTATGAGAGCCAGAACAGCGCACTCAGCCAGAGACTGATCTACTGAATTCATCCATGCATTTGGTATCTGAAAAGGAGCCTCGGTTCAGTGTAAAACAGTATTTCTCAAATAGCAAATAATATTTGCACATTTTTTGCCATCTCATATTTTAATCTTATATTTTAATCTTTAATCTATCGTCTGCACCAGTATATTCTTAAAAGGATCCCCGGCTAGTTGGGCATGTTAGCGTTATAAGACTAGCATTGGCGTCAACTTTAATTGACGTTATTCAAAAACATAAAAAATACGACGGTTTTAAAGAAAATGTTTATTAAAAGCTGAATTTCATTTCACTAGTAAAGTTCCATTGTTGTTACGCCTCAATGACTTATGGGTAAAACGTGACGACAAATGGTTGCACTGCTTTCGGTCAAGCTGGAGCTACACATGGACAATGTAAATATTGATCCTCTATCGTATCCTCACCTCTCCGATCATCTTCCAACACCGTGTACTGTCTTCCGCGTTGTTCCCTTAATTCATGGTGGCGTTGGTTTAAACAGCAAACTTAACGGAAGATGTATTTTACTTTGCAATAACGTCCTAAACTGGTCCTGTAAAGCCATAGAATTTTGCTGGACAACCATTTGATGTCACGATTTACCCACAAGTCATTGAGGCGTAACCGTAATAGAACTTTACCAAAGAAATGATTTTCAGGTTCTAATAAACATTTTCTTTAAAACAGTCGTATTTTTTAATGTTTTTGGGTAACGTAAATTAAAATTAACGTTGTTACTAATCTTATAACGTTAACATGCCAAAGTAGCCGGGGATCCTTTTAAAAGGGATTCCAAAAAGGGTCACAACACTTTTAATACAGACAGGCCAGGTTATGCTAACATTACTGCTATGTATGAAAGGTTGAGCAACAATGAGCGATGAACAATGAACAATGAATGTTTACATACTGGTTATAAAACAGTGCTCCACGTCCTACTCACTTAATATCCTGGTTTAGAGACTAAAATAGGTCTAGAATCGATATTGAATGGAATCGAGAATTGAATCAGATCGTGACCCTGTGAATCAAATTCGAATCTATTCAGGAAATAACCCAGCAATTGGCATTACGCCTTCGGACCTGGTCCGTGTACTTTTTCGTTCATTCATTATTCTATTTTGGAATGAAAGATGAAATTGGAAAAAGGGTACAACTTCTTGTCTTGTACAAAGCCATACACGCAGAAATTGCCGTATTTGGTTTTCTGCATGTGTTGTCTCATACCATAATAGTATTATAAGAAATTACAACATTTTTGATCGTTTTTCAATGTATTTGTTTATTCATTTATTGAAATTCATTTGACTGACCCTTCCGTTTACCCGGAAGGAAAGTTTGCAGAGTCACACCAGAAAAGGTCTAAGTTAGCTGGCGACCATACGAGGCATACGCAAAGACGCTCCAGACGTAGCCGGAGCCAAAGACATAACAAAAAATAATAGTGTAGGCTATTCTTTAGCTGGCAAGTTTACTAATGAGCTGAAGCGCGCGCACTTGCTCTTCATACCACTGTTTTACGCACGTTTAATGCACATTTCTCTTTGATATATTTGGGGCATTATTGTTGGGAAGCCATGTGTCCATGTAGACTACATACACAGGTAAAGGCTGGAGATGAGCTGGGAAGCTGATGGAAGATGCTGATAATCAGAGCTGTCAAAATCCTTTCTCAATCACAGTTGGTCTACCCTTCCCGTCCTCTGTCCTACTCAATATTGTGGTGGCGCTTGCATGCACTTGCTTGTGGCGCTTGCTTGCTATATGCAACCATCTCACGAGGTTGTGAGCATCACAAAATTTTATTCGCACACTCATCACAGATCAATCACATCTTTTGAAGTGTAGCAACGTTCCGGAATACTGTTGCAGCAATGCTTGCAAAGTCGGTATTTGCCTCCAAATAAACCAAAAAACTTAACTACCTACTTCCAGAATTACTTCCAAGTCATCCGATTTCTGGGTGCTTAACAAACCAAAGACGCAATTCAGATGGATGTTTTTCTTTATTGCTATTCTCTTTTTTCTAGGATTCAGCGTTTCATTTTCAGTTCCTAAACGATATCAAAACATGGCGCTTGTTTCCATTTCATAAGTGATATTCAAGCGTAAAACACCATAAACGAGTCCTTATTCATTTCTCGTGCGACTTCCAAAATAGAATAATGAATGAACGAAAAAGTACACGGACCAAACCTTCATGTCCACAGTCAATCTATGCAGCAGCAGTGTAATGACACTCTAGGTGAATTTGCAAGTCATGTTTTGACGTGTGCTCTACAGTATGCAAAGTAGAGCTCAATAACAGTAATTTTTTTTGCCAGAGGATGCTGTCACATTACATTCAACTTGAATGGGTTTACAAGTCTAAAAAAGGCAATCATTACCCAAACTCTTGCATTTACTTTGTTTTGTATATCCAGCTACTCAAGAAAAGTATTTAACTTATGTTACTGAATCAAATGTATTATCACTCAAATTACATGATCTCAATCCACTCCCCACTCCTCTCCAGTCCAAGTCTGCTCCTGCCCTTCTGTCTTGTCAAGAAGAAGAAAAGAACAGTCCAGAACTGGTGGGTCCACTCCACACACACACCGCATCCTATTTTTGACCATTTCTCACTTTCTCCAAATTAATGCTTTAAGGCATAATGTATTGACGGTCAGTTATTATAGAAAAATAGAAGAACCAGATTCTCTGATTCATCCTCAAGGGAAATTTTTCTTTAAGGACTGGTGGACAATACTAACCTTACTCACATCAGATGCAGTGCCCCCTTGGGCACAAGCATATGATGTTGCGTTCGTTGAGGGATTTCAGAGCCGAAATTGAAAGGACGGACCAATCAGGAGACCGTAAGAAGCTCTGGGTGGGGTTTTCGCTGTAGCTCATCTCTTGCAAACTTACAAAACACAACTAACAGTTATTATGAAAAGAGACATCTATATTGTGCAAATTAAATCTATTATTGTAGCAATTATGCTGCACATACTGGCATTTATGTTTGTTAGGCACACTTGAGAAACTAGAAATCATGTTGCATCACGGGATGCGACAGGAAGGTTTCGATGTAAGTGGTTGAAGTATAAGATGACATATTGGTTTGTCCAATCAGGGCCGGCCCGAGGCATACGCAAGTTATGCCGTCGCTTAGGGCCCCGACTGCTCGGGGGGCCCCCCCTACGAGCGCTCGAGACATGACGTTTTAAAATAACATTTTATTTATGAGGATAAGCATTACTTTAACATCGTTGTGATACTTACCCATTAATATTATCATCTTGAAATTATCGAATCCATTCAATTTATATCACTTACTATCACTCTTTATCTCAGTCATGGTTTGGCTTACACACACCTCTGACTTCTCCCAACAATCTAGCGAAGTTGATGTAGCATTTGTATTTTTATTTCATTCTTGTTATTCTGGCATCATAAAACGTTTATGTTTACCACAGAAAAACTATCACAACAATCTGCAATATGATTAGAACAAAGCCTCCTGGGAATGGTAAAGCACAGCCATAGCGCAGTTTCTAATCCACCGCGGAAGAATCCATTCTACTTGAGCTACGCATAGCGCTGAAAATCGACTCCGCGTTCACCAACATCTCACCGCATGCAATCGTCAGTCCATTCCACGTGATCAAGTAGGTAAAATGCATACCGCTGAAAGTCCACACTCCATGTTTTGCATTTGGAACAAAGTAAGTCAGTAAATGAAATGAATCCTGTGAGCAGGAAAGGAACAGATTCCGGAGGAGGTAATATAACGTCAGCTCTGTTAATTGCCACCTCACAACGTAGCTTTGGCTGAAACCTTATTCTTTTGTTGTATGTCCTCAAAATTAACTCAAGGCCACATTAAATGAATGTTCAACTAAACATTCAAGTAGGCTATAGGCTTAGGTTAAGGATAGTCTATTTTTGGTTGATGAATATTGGCTGCCTGCACAGACATTGGACATGAGGAAGTTCTTCTATGCAAAATCCTAGTCAGTCTTAGGAGATGTATCAAGCTATCTTAATGTAGGACTATCTAATCATTATTGATGCTTGAAATAGCAAACATAGTGAGTGAATCAGGGCTATTTCTGTTAACATAAGCTGCTTATTGTATAGCAATGTCTGTGATATCAGCAATAATGTTCACATAAAATGTATTGTGAGTGTTGTATAAAACCATAGCATCCTAAACTTTTGTTGTCTAATATTTTTCAGTATTTTCAAAAATGGTGTAAAGTTCAGATGATGACAAGAACACTGGGTGAATTTAAACAATTAATGAAACAAGCAATATGTTGTTGTTGATAGGGAGAACAAGCAATAGTTAATCCATCTCAATATCTCTTGAGAGTGAGTCAGAGGCAGCCTCCCCCCCCCCCCCCCCATGTTTTCCATGTTTTTCATGTCTATATAGATCCACATGACAGTGTGCACTGAGGACTCTGCACTTTCATTCTCTCTATATGTCATAAAATGTACCATTGCACTTTTCTGCTCTCTATTGTGTATGTAAAGAGGTTTATGTCTTGCTTCTTTAATAATAATTATTATCTTTGCTTTGTTCAGTAGTAGTAATTGTATCTATCTAATCTAATTTCTTTTACTGTATGAGTCTAACCATATAGGCCCACATGGGCCTACAATAACTTCTCCACTCTATTCTGTGTACATCATAGACACAGGTGGCAAGTCTGGGCACGCCCACAAAATCAGCTCTTTGTGTCCCCGTCGGGGAAAACAAATCCAAAATCAGTGGGGAAGTCAATGACATGCTAAACTAGAAGTTACACTGAGCACCA
Organism: Sardinella longiceps; assembly: GCA_027497455.2. Taxonomy (NCBI): domain Eukaryota; kingdom Metazoa; phylum Chordata; class Actinopteri; order Clupeiformes; family Clupeidae; genus Sardinella; species Sardinella longiceps. The sequence continues at coordinate 15,229,756 of JAODXP020000016.1, read as the reverse complement.
TCTACAAGGGGCTTGACATATACTGAGGACAATTCTAGTCGATGCTTGTTAGCTTCTTTAGGTTGCTAACTAGCCATCTTCATTCATCACCACAGTAAATGTAGCTTATTTTAGCTTGCTAGACTAAGCTAATCAGACTTGCAATTGAAATTGCTTCACTTATGACAGGAGCAGACATGGCTCATGACATTTCTGTCAGTGTTGCTGGAATTAACATTTCATGAAAAAATTATTTTAATTTAAGCCTAAGCAAGCAAACAGATCATGATTAGACGAAACATCAAATATGGATTTTATTCCATTTTACTTAGCGATCTATTGTCCTTATTGTCAAGCTTGTCCATTCACATCCACATTAAATCCATCACGTTTATTCCAAAACGCTGACTCCATCCACGATTTAAAATGGCGTTAACCGGACTTGCCTCTGTATCTATAGCCTTGAGCAGCCAGATCAGACCAGCCAATCAGGTTCATCTTACTGATTCTTAACCCTGCCCCCTCCAGCAGGCCATAGAACAAACACTTTACTCCAATCTCCTCTTTCTTTGTTATCTATTCTTTGTAACAACATCACACCAATGAAAAATTGACAAAACAGTGCCAAATTTGCAATTATGGACCAACAAATTGGATTTTAGAAAATTGAGCCCAATTTTCCCTTTTCCAGAAAAATGAACTGATAAGTGTTACATAGATCTAGGAACACATTTACACAATTTACAAATCTGATTTTTTTTGTTAACAGGTGTACCTCCCCCCTCACCTGCTAAACCGGAAGTCAGTCAGCTGTCCTGATATCAGCAATACTGCAGCTGCAAGTGTAGTGTAATCTGTCACAACTATATAAAAGGTCTGTTTATATTAAAAATGTTGAATCATGTTCCTATGATTTCTTGTGAACCTTGTGAACAATTACTCACAATCTTTTACAGAAGTGATGGTGTTTAATTTTATTATATGAACATCGTACAACATGGCAAAGGGTGGGGTATGTAATGCTTTCCTGGAGCAATTTTTACTATATTGCTTAAAATGGCCCCTGTGCTGCTTAAAATTACACTTTGAATGCAAACAATTAATTAAATCCTCCAATGCAAAAATAAAATGTAATAGTCACCTGTGGATAGGATTGCCACATGTACTGGATTTTCCTGGATTGTCCGTTTTTTTGTGTGTCTGTCCTGGAAAACTGATAATTCTCTCCAGGACACATACTGTCCTGTTTTTTGCAAAAATGTTCTTTCACATATTCATTAGTTTCACTTCTGAATAAACCTGTAAATCTGCTGTTGCATCAATGTTTCCCACCACTATTTTGCATAGGCCAAGTCTTGCTGTGCTGAGAAGCTGTAGGCACACGTTTGCTTTTATTTGATTGGTGATTTGCAGACAGCAGAGAGGCCTATACCTTTCCAATTTTATAAATAGGCAGGTTATGACAATACTAGTTATAAATGAACATCAGACTTCTGGATTTATCATTGTGATCTAGAACAAGTGAACATTTCTCTCTGTAATTCTACAATTAGCTAGCCTGGGAGATCCCATGCTCCTTTGCGTGCATATTTAATTTCACTCTGCAAAGCATCATGGTGACCATGGCCGATTATCTCGCCTGCTTTCGGTATCCGAGGTATGCACAGACGGTATGATAGACATTCATAGTGCCCAATAAACGGCTCTGGACAATCGTAAACGATGCTTTCCGATGGCAACCTACACAAAACGCTCGTCGGATTCGTCTATAGGAACGAATGGGGAGGGGGAGGGACAAACAGCAGTTGAGTTTGACAGACTTATCACCATCCAATAATTTTTGCTCTTTCCTTAAAATGATTGGATGTTGTTTTTCCTGTCCTGCTCATTCCACAGATGACTAATACATTTTACTTTTGCATTGGAGTATTTAATTAATTGTTCGCAATTGAGGTGTGAATGTCATTTTAAGCAATATAGTAAAAGGTGCTCCAGGAAAGAATCACATACTCCACCTTTAAGAGTTCAGCCTGATTTAAAGACTAACAAAGATGACATCTCAGGAAAAAAGATAGGGTAGCCTACCTACAAAGGGAATAGTCTAACGCAGCCTGATAAACAGTGTGCAGGCCTAGTAGAGAAAGTTATTGTGCAAGCATCATAGGGCAAGCATTCATAGACCTCTCTTGTTATCACCCGGTGGAATGGAATGCTGTTATCTGATTGGCTGTCAGGGTGTCTGTAGGGGGCGCAATCATGCATTGCTTTAGACGGGGGCATACAGGGGCCAGTGCCCCTGCAGAACTGACCCTGGCCCCTGTGCTGACCAGATAATAAATTGATTAATCTTTTACGGTCATAATCGCTGATACGAATATCGGAGCTGACATGACGCAGCATTCTATACAGACAGAAGCCGGTTTCATTTAGGTGATTTAGGTCTTTTGATTTAGATTCAAATAACATAAGTTATATTTAATTTCATTTTCGTTCCTATATGAATTCAGTTAATTGATTAACATAATCATTATTATTTTCACCAACCATCATTATGAATACTTGTGTATTGTGCTTGTGTATGGAATATTTACATGTATACCATGGTGGTAACACTTTACTTGAAGGTACCTTCATAAGCATGACATAGATAGATAGTTTATTTGTCCTTTCGGAAAATTGTTCTGTGCCATTTTCAGTTCATCTGATACAAGTACAAAGACATTACAATAGACAGGAACACAATAGACAAACCATACACCCACCCTCCCAAGACAAAAAGACAGGTTGACAGTAGGACAAAAAAACCCAACTTAAATACAGTACAGTACTAAAGTGCAGTTATTCAGTACTAAAGTGCAATGTGCTATTCAGTTTTAGTTGTCTTATTTAACATGGATATGCTGGTAGGTATGAATGATCTGCGGGCTCTGTTTGTCTGGAATGAGGGCATCCTGAACCTCCTACCTGAGGGCAACAACTCATATGTTTGATGTAAGGGGTCTTGACTGTCATATCTATGACATTATCATGTCATGAACCTGTCATAAATATCATTAACATGTCATAGAATGTTTATGACCACTGTCATGAAGTTTCAATTACACCTTGTCATGACAACTTGACATTGTCTGGGTTGTCTTCATTATGACATCTTGACATAACCAAAGTGACATTAGCAGAAGTTGTCTTAGTTATGACAAGTTGACATTAATCAGGATGACATTAAAAGAACTGGTCTTTGTCATGACAACTTGACATAATTTTTTTGTATTCATGGTGCATTATTAAGATTGCTTGGTCAGATAGTCCGGTGAGAAGGGTTGTCCTGACACCATTATGCCACCTTCAGTGGAAACGTTAAATTTGTCAGTAAGCTGTCATGAAGGATAGACTGGCTGTCATTACACAGTTGTGACAGTGTAATGAATACATCATTGGTCCTCAAGTAAAGCTCAATGTCATAAGGGTGTCATGACAATTCTATCTCTCATGAAGTGTCAGTGACAACTCAAATTGGTACCACTTTACTTGAGGTCATAATGAACACATTGTTAGACCTTCAGTGGAAACATTACATTTGTCAGTAAGCTACCATGAAGGATAGATTGGCTGTCATGACACAATTGTGACAGTGTAATGAGTATATCATTGGACCTCAAGTAAAGTGGTACCACTTTGAGTTGTCACTGACACTTCATGAGAGATAGAAATACTGTCATGACACCTTTATGACATTGGACTTTACGTGGTCCAATGGTGTATTCATTACACTGTCACAACTGTGTCATGACAGCCAGTCTATCCTTCATGACAGTTTACTGACAAATGTAACATTTCCACTAAAGGTGGCATAATGGTGTCAGGACAACCAGTGCACCCTCTCACCGGACTATCTGACCAAGAAATCTTAATAATGCACCATGAATACAAACATTGCATGTCAAGTTGTCATGACAAAGACCAGTTCTTTTAATGTCATCCTGATTAATGTCAAGTTGTCATAACAAAGGCATTGCAAAAAGAAAATAATGTCAACTTGTCATAACTAAGACAACTTCTGGTAATGTCACTTTGGTTATGTCAAGATGTCATAATGAAGACAACCCAGACAATGTCAAGTTGTCATGACAAGGTGTAATTGAAACTTCATGACAGTGGTCATAAACATTTTATGACATGTTAATAATATTTATGACAGGTTCATGACATGATAATGTCATAGATATGACAGTGTCATGTCATGCTTATGAAGGTACCTTCAAGTAAAGTGTTACCAATATGGTTATATGGTGGGTGTGCCTTAGGTATGTCTACAATGCCAAATGTCTTATAGTGCTAAAATCATTTATGAGTAAAGAGTTAAAACTAAGATAGTCTGAAATTTGAAAAAAAAAAAAAAAAAATACAAACACAAGTTGGCCATATATGTGGATTAATTGATTAAACAAAACACATCCCAGAATCTTTCAGTGGTAAAAGTCTCAGTGGAACACAGGGACATTGAGTGCCAAAGTAAGGGAACACTCTCTCTGTTGTTGTGAACAGTGGCGCCTCCAGGCGTACGGCTGTACGCACTGTGCGTACCTTGGGAGAGCGAGCGAGAGAGAGAGAGAGAGAGAGAGAGAGAGAGAGAGAGAGAGACGCGCAAGCGAGAATCGGGCGGAGAGATTTGTCAAGTTCTGAAGTAGCCTATTGAAATGTTTTATTAATGTGTCAATATAGTCAGGAGGGAATTTGCGAAGATCGTGCACTTCTGGACAAGTTTTTGATTTTTGGCAGGGTGTTAGGTATAGGCCTAAGGATTTCAAAAATCAATGGATACAAGTTGGGATGACCCCCTAGTGGCTGGTATGCATACAAGAAAAGGCTGTATATAGGTTTAAATTGGTGTATTATGTCATTTTCTACTTTGTTTGACACAAGGAATCCACTTCTGATATGTTCTTCTCATTTTAGAAAAAAAAAATTAAATCTATTATTTTGTCATCTATTGTCATCTTTAGCTAAAATAAACTGTCAATATCTGTGAAAACGACACACAGAATTGGAGGTGTCGGATCATTCTGTACCTTCCGAATGCATGCCAAGTTTTGTGATATTCTGCCCATGGGGGGGCCATACAGTAAATTGATTTATGACATTTTACACCAGCTGGCCAGCAGGTGGCCGGACATTTTTCTGCAAATATCTTAAGAACCGTAGGGTCGAGGTGTGGCACCACCACATAATGTTCAGGGTTCCCTTTCCTTTATTGTTTGCAAAATGAAAAAGTATATGCAGAATAGGAAGAGGTTTCCCTTTAATAATGATAAACTCCATTTTGATTGTAAATGCCTGTAGCCCTAAAACATTGTATAAAGTTTTTGCTGTCAAATTGTTATATTATTTTGTCTATTTTGTTGATCAGCTGTTAGTCAGCTGACGGGTAACCTGTCACGCTGACGTGAGCTGTCACTCACGGTCAGCTGATTGTATTGAGGCTGGCTTTCAGCGTTTTGAAGGGGATAAAGAGCGCGGAAGTGCTGTCGAGAAGGAAGCTGAAAATCACAGGGAGTCTACGCTGGGACCTGTTGGGAAAGCTTGCTAATCCTTTGCAAAGGACTAACCGAATCCAGTAGTCACCGGGAACCATCGGACTTGAATATTTGCAACGCCTTTGGTGATACAAGCCGGTGAGGCGGATTCATTCTTTTTTTCGTTTGCCGGGTGTTTTTGTCATTGGGACTTCATCGGTTATTCCGTTTTTCTTCATTTGGGAATTATATATTTTTCGCTCGGTGTGACGGATTACTTGGGAACTGTGTATCCACTATTTTTGCTGGGATCATTTATGTTTCGTTTGGAACACTAGGCCGCGGTGTGACTGCGCCTGGAGAGCGCGCACGGACACTGTCGTGGGTGCGCGCTTGTGAGACTTCGGGACTGTGCAAGAGACTGAGTGTGCGTGTGTGTGTGTGTGTCTGTGTGTTCATGTCTGTATGAAATTGTAATGCTGGCCAGCTGTTGTTTTTGGAAGACAATATAGCATATAAAATATATAAAATTGTCAATCTCTGTCATTCATTGTTATTAAGGGCTGTTTCTCGAGTCAATGCAATTAATTTATCATTTAATGCGCTACAATCGATCAGAACCCGTTTGTTTATTAGTAATAATCTTAAAGTACATAGCAGATTGTTACATATGGTGGCCCGTGCATAAGGGGATTGATTTTGAATTTTGTTTCTGTCTGAGAGCATGAGTCAAGAAAGGCCTTCACATATGTTTGACAAAGGTCCATGGGCAAATGTAAGCCCTGGTTATGGATTTGGTCATAGTTTTAAACAGGTTGAAAGTGAAACAAAGGTACATGAAGAACAAACCACTTCATTGAGTTCATTGTATATGACAGAGGACCAGGATGATGCTGATACTGATAACACTGAACAGTCAGGCCATGATTTTGTCAGAGAAGGATGCATAAAAGTCACACAGACAACACAAACTGAGGGGGAGGAGTTAACTTTAACTAACTATGTAGTAGGCCTGCAACTCAAACAATTACAAACTGATTTTAAAGACTTACAATCTAGTGCTGTGAATAGGGAATGCCTCTTTAGGGAATCTATCAGTGGCAGCTTAGCTGAGCTACAAGATTTGTTTATGGCTGGGTTGGCCAACCTGGAGAGGAAAATGTACAACTGTCTCCAGCACAGGGATGAGCAATGGGAGAAAAGGTTGCATAAGCTTAGTTCACCTAGCATTCCCGCTACCCAAAGTGAAACAGTAGCCACTAATGGCCTGAGCCCAATAATTTCTCCTCACACCCCTAGTAGGTCTGGTGCACCTCCCCATTCCCCTGCTGCCACGTCAAGATATCAGACCACGTTGAAATCAGACTGTTCTGCTCCGCATAAACCACCTCTGGAGAAAGGCCTGATGGCCACCTCAGAGAAGAAGATGGAAGCGGGCGAGCTGATGGCCACCAGTCTCCATGACGAAGAGTCACAGGGGTCCAAAGCATGCTGGGTTGTAACCTCCGCAGATATTGGTCTGCCTGTAACTCTAGCAGAGGTGGCCAAAGCCCAGATGGATGACCCGGGAGTATGCCAGCTAAGACTGTCCAGTTTGTGGTCACCTGCTCTTTCCAATGGCAGTAGGTTGGTAATACATCAAGGGGCACTTTTCCGAAGAGTTCGCACACAAGATCAACAGGAGAAGCTCCAGGTGGTTGTTCCCCAGTCCTTGATCCATCCACTGTTACGCCACTTTCACGATCGCCCGTCGGGTGGCCATTTTGGGCGGTTGAAAACACTATTGAGAGTCTTGAGGGTTGCATGGTGGCCCACTGTGCGGAAGGATGTGGCCGAGCACACAGAGGCCTGCTGTCCTTGCCGACAGATGAGGAGCAAAGCCATCAAACTGCCAGGCCCGAAGACTTCTCTAATCAAAACATCCGGACAGGGGGCTAACCACCAAACAGCAGCACTCATACCACAGGTCCAGCAACGCAAGAGACAGCAGAAGGTAGAAGAAAAAAATGGAGAAAGGGGGTGCACCAGGCCAGAGAAGCCAAGTTTATTCATTCCCGCTGGAGACAGGCGCCCATCCAGCAGGGTCATTTGGTCTGTGCCGGGTCCCATCCTATCCCCATGGCCAATCAGAATTTATTCATTAAGCTAGCGCCTAGGTGGGAAGGGCCAGCAACAGGGCTTAAAAGTTATATTGGGGCCATATAAGTGCAGGCTAAATTGGAGTAACCCATAGTATAAACAGAGCATAACTGTAGGAAAATTTGGGTCCTATTATGATGCTTTACCCCATTAGCCTCCGGCTGGAGGGGGGGCTATGTGGCACCACCACATAATGTTCAGGGTTCCCTTTCCTTTATTGTTTGCAAAATGAAAAAGTATATGCAGAATAGGAAGAGGTTTCCCTTTAATAATGATAAACTCCATTTTGATTGTAAATGCCTGTAGCCCTAAAACATTGTATAAAGTTTTTGCTGTCAAATTGTTATATTATTTTGTCTATTTTGTTGATCAGCTGTTAGTCAGCTGACGGGTAACCTGTCACGCTGACGTGAGCTGTCACTCACGGTCAGCTGATTGTATTGAGGCTGGCTTTCAGCGTTTTGAAGGGGATAAAGAGCGCGGAAGTGCTGTCGAGAAGGAAGCTGAAAATCACAGGGAGTCTACGCTGGGACCTGTTGGGAAAGCTTGCTAATCCTTTGCAAAGGACTAACCGAATCCAGTAGTCACCGGGAACCATCGGACTTGAATATTTGCAACGCCTTTGGTGATACAAGCCGGTGAGGCGGATTCATTCTTTTTTTCGTTTGCCGGGTGTTTTTGTCATTGGGACTTCATCGGTTATTCCGTTTTTCTTCATTTGGGAATTATATATTTTTCGCTCGGTGTGACGGATTACTTGGGAACTGTGTATCCACTATTTTTGCTGGGATCATTTATGTTTCGTTTGGAACACTAGGCCGCGGTGTGACTGCGCCTGGAGAGCGCGCACGGACACTGTCGTGGGTGCGCGCTTGTGAGACTTCGGGACTGTGCAAGAGACTGAGTGTGCGTGTGTGTGTGTGTGTCTGTGTGTTCATGTCTGTATGAAATTGTAATGCTGGCCAGCTGTTGTTTTTGGAAGACAATATAGCATATAAAATATATAAAATTGTCAATCTCTGTCATTCATTGTTATTAAGGGCTGTTTCTCGAGTCAATGCAATTAATTTATCATTTAATGCGCTACAATCGATCAGAACCCGTTTGTTTATTAGTAATAATCTTAAAGTACATAGCAGATTGTTACAGAGGAGGACCACATTTTTTATATGTTTGTCTTCAGGGGCCGTGTAAACCTATCCCATGATCACCCATTCCATGTATAGCGCCACCAAGTTTAAAATGAAAACCCAAAGTAAGGTATTGTAATCGGTGTTAATGGGTATTCTTGTCTGACATGGTCAAAACTGGAGGCCTCCCTTAAATGCCTCAGTTTGCTACTGGTCGATGTCAGAAAAAGCTGTGCTGAAGCTTAAACCACTCTTTCCTCTGACATATGTGACACAAAGGGAACTGCTTGAGTAACAGGACTGAGTAACGTCACTGCCTAGAACACGCCTCTAACGAGGGCCATTGGAGCTGCACAGTTGATTGATTCTCGACAAAGTAGATGTCCCGATCTTTCAGGAGCTCAGAAACCCTGTGTAGATTATAGCTGGCTAGATCAGTGAGAAGCAACGCTGCCTGAAGGTGTTACGTCACTGGGAGGGCAGGCCAGGCTACCTAAAAGCAGGCAAGAAAATCAACCATGGTCACCATGCTGCTTTGCAGAGTGAAATTAAATGGAGCATGTAAAGGAGAATGGGTACTCCCAGGCGATCAAACCACAGGTCTATGGATTTATTCACACTCCATAGACCCAAGGGGTTAACCCCTCTATCCTTCCAAATTAGTGATGTCCTTGCTTTAAAGGAATAGTCCACCTCTTTAATGTCCATCTTTGAGCTTTGCGCTGTACCAGTGGCCAAGACTTTTGACAGGCTTAACTGTTGGTATTGGCTCGTTGTTGATGTGGAACCTTTCATTAGCAAGCTGGCCTTTGACAATAGAGATGCGTCGGGATTTGCTGAGTTTGATCACCATCCGTGCCCCTTGAATGTTATTCTGGAGTTTATCCAGTAGGCGTTTGGTGCATGCAGGTGTTGTTGCTATTGTTGTCATGCCATCCATGTAAGTTCGTATTGGAGGAAGACGCAGTGCATTCTTCAACTGCTTTCCTCCGACCACCCATCGCGATGCCCGGATGATGAGCTCCATCGCCATGGTAAATGCAAGTGGGGAAATGGTGCAGCCCACCATAATGCCAACCTCGAGGTGCTGTCAGGCAGTTGTGCTAGCCTGGCTGCGACACAAAACTGAAGGTCCTGGAAGTAGGCTTTGACCAGCCTTGTGATGCCCTCTTGGGACTTGGAAGAAGTTGAACACTGTCCACAACATCTCATGCGGCACAGATCCGAAGGCATTGGCGAGATCTAAGAAGACCACATGCAGGTCTTTCTTCTCCATCCTCGTCGTCTGTATCTGGTGCCAAATAACATTGTGTGTTCCAGACAGCCTGAGAATCCACTTATCCCTGCTTTGTGCACTGAGCTGTCAACAAAGTTGTTCTTCTGTAGGAAAGCTGAGGGCCTCTGAGCCACACTACTGAAGAATATCTTTCCTTCCACATTCAGGAGACTGATCCGATGGAATTGGTCGATAGCTTTGAGGGTCCCAGATTTCTCCTTGACGAAGAGGGCTTTCACAAACTTGTAGGGATCTCAGTAGAAGGCACTCCTCGTTCTCTCCTTCTTGTGTTGCTTTCTCAAGCATTCAGCTCTTCTCAGCATTGAGGGACGCTGCTTAATGTCACCTTACAGTGCCTCATGTCCTTTCCTCTCCACTTCTGCTGCATTCTTCCACTGCTTTCTCAGGCACCTTCTTTTCTTCACCAGTCTTTCAATCTCTCTTTGCCTTCTGGACTTGGAATGATCTGGTTCCTTCAGTACCTTACGGCGCTCGCTTTTCACCCCAAATCTCTTTGCCCCATAGCTGTAGATGACTTCTCCAATCTTGTCCAGCTTCTTCTCTACACCACCTTTCAGCCCCTGGAGGAGAAGGACTATGTCTATATTGATGGTTCCACACTCATTTTTCTGACAAGATTTTGGCCACAAGATTCGACCCTTTTTTTCCTAACTTGATGGATCTTGAGACCCTTCTCTGATGTTATCTTTTTCCAGATACATAAGCAGCTTTGTAGCTTGTGTCCTACCAGAGCTGTTGTTTATGTTGCAAGGTCCGTTACCATGTGGGCCGCCTATGAGTCATCTTCCACCCCCACTCCACCACTCCAGGGTTTTTTTCCTTTCAAACTTTTTGTAGCCATATTGGGTGGGATCGATTTTGACACGCCTTATTTTGTGTAGTTTTGACCATGTCAGACAGAGATAGCTGTTAACACTGATTATAATACCTCACTTTAGCTTTTCCATTTTTAACCAGGTGGCGCTATACATGGAATGGGTGATCATGGGATAGGTTTACATGGCCCCTGAAGACGAGCATATAAAAATGTGGTCCCCCTAGGCCCTATGGTTCTTTAGATATTGCAGAAAAATGTCCGGCCACCTGCTGGCCAGTTGGTATTAAATGTCGTAAATCAATTTGCTGTATGGCCTCCCATGAGCGGAATATCACAAAACTTGGCATGCAATTGGAAGGTGTTATAATGATCTGTTACCTCCTGCTACCTTTTGTTTGACCTTTTTACAGACATTGACAGTTTATTTTAGCTAAAGATGACTATGATAATAGATTTAATATAAAATATATCTAAAATGAGAGGAACATATCCAAATTGAATTCCTTGTGTCAAACAAAGTAGAAAAATGACATTATACAACAATTTAAGACTAAAGGAAACCTAGATATAGTCTTTTCTTTTTCCGTTGGGGGCCATTTTGGATTGTATGAATACCAGCCACTAGGGGGTCACCCCAACTTGTATCCATTGATTTTTGAAAACCTTATACCTGTATCTAACACCCTGCCAAAAATGAAAAACTTGTCCAGAAGTGCACGATCTTCCTGACTTTGGACGAATTCCCTCCTGACTAGATGGCCTTTCCAGTCATTGAAAACCCCTGGAAATTGGCTAAAATGTTCAAATGTCCTGGAAAAGTTCTGTACTGACCTGGAAAATTATAATTTCATTTAGCCACTCATTCAGATTTGCAGACACCTTGCTGCTTTTTGATAAGCTGGGGAGATGTCTGGTTTGTATTTTTAAATAGTATAGTATAGTATTATAGTCTTCATCTGAAAATTGAATTTCAGAATTGGAAGATATGAACTTCCTTACTTTTTATTTCTCACATGCTGGTTGAATCTTTTAACCTTGATCATTTCTCACTTGTGAATCGCTAGACCGTCTGTATAAAAGAGTGTTGAACAAGGAGCTGCTTTATTACCTCAACCAAGGAGGTCGCATTGGTTTGTCTGTTTGTTTGTCTGTCTGTCAGCAGGATAACTCAAAAAGTACTGCACAGATTCGGATTAAATTTTCGGACAATGTGTATATTGGGACAAGCAAGAACTGATTCGATTTTGGTGCCGATCTGTGATCCAGATTTTTTTTGATAGTTTAGTTGGTTTGACCAAATGTTCATTCTAGCTAGTTTTACCAAGTCCCCTCACTCACCTGCCATCTTGGAAATGTTATTTTAGCTCTAGACTTGCAAGTCATATAAGGGGTTAGCCCTGTTGCACGCATCTGCTGAGTGCACTAGATAGTGAGTAAAAGAAAAGAATCCAGCCAAGGCAATGTTGTCACAGACACAATGTAAATTCCAGATGGGGTTCTGGATCACCTATCGACACCAAAATTTAATTCGTTTTTACAGTACGTTTACATGTCCCAATATACAGGTTGCCCAAAATTTCCATCCAAATCCGTGCAGTACTTTTCAAATTATGTTGTACACAGACAGACACACAGACGCAGGCAAAAACACAACCTCCTTTGCGGAGTTAACAACTTTGAACACAAACACACAAGTGGACAACCAATTTGCATCGAGTCAATAGCACCTCATATCTTAATTTTGGTTTTGAATGTTGTATGATCCATTGATTCAATGTTTGCGTTCGGGCTATGTTATTTCAAATTCTTTAATTCCACTCGCTATCTAGTGCAGTCAGCAAGCTTGTACAACAGGGCTATGCCAAACCTTGACTTTTAAAGACTCTCATGACTTTTAGACTCATTCTAAACATGAATTTGCTCACTACGCCTATCACCACTGGCCAGTCAGTCATACCTCTTTCTAATGCATATGCATAGCAATAAAGGAAATTCTATTACAGTAATTTCCCGCGTATAAGCCGCATTGTGTATAAGCCGCAGGACAGTGTTTTATGCAATTTAAAAAAAAACCAAAACCATATTAACACCATATTAACTGTCCCCCTGTTTTAACCTCATAGCGGAAGAAATTTTGCAAAATCAATGTATAAACCGCGGCTAATAGTCGGGAAATTACGGTAGCATGCTGTGGTATCGTTACTTTGAGAATTGGTGTATTGTTGTTCCGATAACATTAGCCTACACCTCGATCCGTGTCATTGAATTTGAAGGGGAAAGCCTTGAAATGTCCTGGAAAAGGCCTTAAATTTGATGTTGAAGAAAGAGTGGGAACCCTGCTCTTATACTGTGTGTCCTTATTGGGGGTGATTTCTTATGGTTTTGTTTTCTTTAATTTATTTTTATTTTGTTTAGTTGGATTGTTTGTTTGCTTGTTTATAACATAACTCACATGAACCGTGTGGCTTATTGTAATGTTTGTGGTCTCTGCTCATTGCTTAACTTAAACAAAGAAAAATATCATTAAAAACACTTTATTTTGTACACAGCCTTGTGCTCTATTCATTCAGTTGAATAACCTTAATGGGGAATAGTCTTTCATTTATTCTGACCTAAGATAAACAGGTTGTTCAGGTTACACAGATCTTATGGCGCCTTAAGTATCCATTCTCACCACAACTGGTGCATAAGTTCGACGGTTGTGGTTTCAGTATCAGTATGCATGTCAAGCAGAGCCTCCACAGTCAACATGCTTTTGAAATATGCTTGAAAACAAGGGAGGTTTTGTTTTTAAGCAAGCAGCAAACAGTAAAAAGCAGTCTCCATACACTTACATTATTTTTGCACAATTTTTTAAACCTTCAAAACTTTTCACACGAACGTCTCACTCAATTAGCAGAACACTTTAGGCCACTTGCTAAGTGAGTCTTATGCTGCAGTGAGTTGTGTTCACAGTTTTGCAAAAAGTGTGCTGTGTTTACAGGTAAGGAAACATGTTACACAATTTCAAACATATAAAGGGCGAATTGAGCCTTTTGTTTGACAGAATATGTGAATAGATTGGCAACAAGTGTTAGGAGTTTCAGAAATTGTTTCAGAAAGAGTCATTGGTAGTGTTTAGCATTCAGAAAAAAAACTGTAAAATGGGCTATAGGAGCAGCTTAACTTCTCTTGTAAATACATGGATGCAACTTCACAGCAAATTCTACACATGGCTTAGGCACAGTTTGCAGTCTGATTGAGGCTGGCCCAGGGGACAACCATAACCACAACCTTTATTTTGTGATAAGTAAATTCTGTACAGGAGGCTATGGGTTAACTCTACTTTATTTGGTAAGTTTAAATATTAACGTTGTACCAAATTCTATCAATATCAATTTCATACCAACCAACAGCTCTCAGTAACCCCAAACTAGATGTACCGCATGGCGGTACAAAATATGACCGCTGCTCAGTTCTGCACATTATCTGCCCTGTGTGTGTGAGATAGTAGGCCTATCATCCCAAACCAATAACATCTTAATAGCAAACTTAAAGCCACCACATGCAACTTTTAGGTAAAATTTCGACGTTTCCTATTCATTACACCTTTATGTAAATTGCCTAGAACTCACTAGACTTGATAAATGACATGTTCCGGAGTAAAACGAGCCCCTTCACGAGATTGTCCGACCCTCCTAGAGGCAGATACCGCCTATGCAAGATCAGGCAGCGCGTCCCGGCTATCGTAAGTTTTGGTTAGCAAGCAAGCTAGGTCACGTGACTTAGCCAGAGTTTACTGTTTGAATTACAACGCGATTTGTGACTTCTCAGCGCATTCAACTGTCGATACATTTTGTTAGCGGCGATCACCATTGACTATGCAATTCTAAATGGAGGATTATTGGCAGAAACACTAAATAACTGCTTTGTTTGGTTGTTAGCTTACTGGATGACGCCACCGGATCCTGCATAGGTTCTCTTTAATAGCACCACCTAAAGGTCGATGGCTGTACAGTCATTAAATGTAAATATAAATTCATTTATTTTACAGCCCCCCATGGATGAGAATCCACAAAACATATTCCCACAAGATGTCAGGTTCATCTTACACATTAAATTTGGTGCATTTCATAACATCTGATCTAAAGATATGGGCAATTAAAGCAGTATAATATTGCATTTTCATTTTTTACCATGGGGGTGCAAATCACAAATGACTGGTTATAAGCTAAGTTGATGTGGGCTCTTAAGACCAACATTCCATAAAAACTTCATCATCCTCAATGTCACGGGTCAGGTAGTTTATTAGGAAAAACTGCATTTTTTGGGTTTCGAGGGGGGGGCAGCTCAAAGATCGAGTGGCCCCCGGGGACCAAACAAAATTTTTCCGTAAAAGTCTACTGGGGCTACATGCCCACCAAGTTTCATGTGCCCCGGTGTTACGGTGACCCGGGAATCGTTGACCAAAAATGTAGGAAGTAGATGACGGGAGAAAAAAAAAAAAAAAAAAAAACTTTGACAATCATTATATGACCGCTACGCTTGCTACGCTAGCGGCGGTCATAATAAGGGGCCTAGGGGTTGATTGACTCTGGACTGCTGTTGATCATGTCTTATCATGTTCTGGGTCAGTGTGGTCTGCCAGTTCTGTGTTGAGGGTCTCAGGAAGCATGAAGCACAGCGCTCCTCCCAAAAACGGGAGCGAGCCGAAGATGATCATGGGGATGGCCTTGTGGTACACCTCCAGGAGCCAAATCAGAGACACAAGGATGCCCGCCACTCGGCCACACATGGAGGTCAGTCCCAGTCCATTCTGCCTGTATGGAAACCAAGGCAAGTCAAACCAGACTGTGTTGGTGCGATGCAGGTTGAAAAATTAAACACAAGGTATGCACTGCATGCTGAAAGACAAAACGTTTTTTTTTTTTTTTTTTTTTTTTTAAATATTAGGAGAGCAATGTTTGCTTAGCACTTCATCAGGCTGACAATGAGTTTGCCTTGCTCATATGCTTGCATAAAGGCACACGTTCAGTTTATTTACACTTACTTTTATGCTGTGGGTAAAAAAGCACAAATCTAACACAATTAAATCAATGTTGTTCTTTTGTCACCAACTCCAGGTCAGTTCATCATGTTTGTTAATGCACACTCACCTCACCACAGTCGGGTAGAGTTCAGCTGTGTACACAAACACAATGGTGAAGGAGCCAGCTAGGCAAAAAATTCCCAACATAGCAATCACCGTCACCACAATAGGTAGATCTAGGAAATTTAATACAGTATTTATCCATGGTTATTTGCCCTGTAGAGATGTTAGAATTGTTCTACCATACATCCTGTGCAAACATAAAACCAGTTACCAGCTATGCACATTAAAACATTTGAAATGGCGGGAGACTCTAATTGTTACGTCCATGATTGGTCAGAACAGTGTTCAAACTATTTAAAAATGGCTAAGCTAACAAGAAAGCAAGAGGTCACGTTAATTAGATTGGGTAAGAGATACCTTCAGGGATGGTGGTAATGATGAGGCATGCTGTCCCACCAATAAGGAGAGCTACACTCAGGCAGATCCTCCGCCCAAAATGTTCGATGAGCAGGAAGCAGCCCAGACGGGCAAGAATCTCCGAAATGCCGAATATGAGCTGTGTGAGGTAAATATCCCAGCCAAAGTTGCCTACGTTTAGACTCAACCCAAAGTACACCAGATTGATGACAAACCTGCGAGGAAATTAGAGAGAGGAGATTCAGGTGAGCATGTAATCCCCCCACAGTGGTCAGGAATAGCATAGAGGCAGAGCAAAGTTGCTATCCTTTAACTTAAGGATATAACCCATACGAAAAAGATTTATATGAAACTTTTTCCTACATGTTGTATAAGAATCTCATATGTATTTTATAGGGGACTCAAAGCTCATACAAAATCCATATAAAATGCACATACTGTGAAACGTCATTGTACAATGTTTTTGTTATGTTGTATAAGAATCTTATATGGGGTTTATAGGGGACTCAGGCCACATGCAAAATCCATATAAAATCCATATAATGTGAAACTTATAAAACTTTGCACCATGTAAGAATTGTATATGACACGTCCCATGTGAAAAAGATTTATATAAACTTTACATGTTTTAGGCCTATATGTTGTATAAGAATCTCAGGGTGTGTAGGGCAGTCAAACCACATGCAAAATGCATTTGCAATGTTTCTATATGTTTATGTTTAATGTGATTCACACATTGGTGGAATTAAAGGAATACTTTAACTTTTTATGAAAATTGGTCAGTCATCCTCTTCCCTGAAGTTACATATGTGGGTAAAATCATTTTGGTCTGGAAATCCAAATTTTAGCTTTAGCTTAGCATAGGCACTGGAATGCAATGTAGCCAAAGAGTTGCTATCTGGCAACTTTACATTCCAGCACCTATGCTAAGCTAAACGCATGCACTAGGGACAAAATGCTTTTACCCACATATGTAACTTCAGGGAAGAGGATGAATGATTAATTTTCATAAAAAGGTGAAATATTTCTTTAATTTCACCAATGTGTGAATCACATAGGCCTACAGCATAGAAACATAGTAAAGTTTAAATAAAACTTTTCCATAGGAGAAGTTATAAGCTTCATATATGCAATGTATTTTGCATGTGGTTTGGCAGTCATACAAACCCCATCTGAGATTCTTATACAACATAAAACCATTGTCAAGTTTATATATCAACTTTTACATTATATGCATTTTATACTGATTTTGTATGACCTTTGAGTCCCCTATAAAATATAAGATTCTTATAAGGATATCAATAGGATTGACACCAGACATTAGGCCACTGACAATTCACAAATTCACATATTAAAAACATGTGTGAGAGCACCGTGGCTCAGTGGCTAGAGTATCAGACCATTTCCCTGGGGACCCGGGTTCAATTCCATCCTCAGGTCATTTCCTGATCCCTCTCTGTCTCTCCCATTTATTCCTGTCATCTCTACTCTGTCCTATCTAATAAAAAGTATATTAAAAAATCATAAGTGTTTTATATCATATTCTTTATACATGGGAATGTCATGCTAGGTGTTGTTGCCATGTTTTGTGTCAGACAGCTGTGGTCTAGTGGTTAGGGCTTAAGACTTAAGGTTGAGAGATCGATTCCCATCCAATGCGTGATCTAAACTATCAGTAGGCCTACTCTCCTGCATGCACTCCACTGTACCAGGTCAGTATAGGTAACTTCACTGTCTGCTGTGTCTCACCAATTCCATGTGGGTTTACTACATTCTTATCCAAATATAAAGCCTGCATAGTTTTATATAAATTTCATGTATGTTACATGTATGTTTCATACACAAACCTGTATATGTAATTTGTATGTCTCATATACTGGAACTAAATGTTCCTTATAATTTACTTATTCAAATCATATATATTGTGCGCTGCATTCATATATGACTTAAATGAGAAACGGGCCACTTTTGTAGTATGTGCCATATAAGATTTGGATAGTAATATATGTTTCTGGCAGGAAAGGGTTTTATATGTTTTTTTTTATATGACACTTCTTATAAGTTCCATATAAATCTTTTTCATATGGGAAGTCGCCACAGACTTAGAAAAAATGTGACAGCCAGCACAGAATTCAGCTCCCCGCCAAACATTCAAACTTTTTATGATGTTGCATGTATGCTCTCAGGTCATATCACACCAGCGTTCACCCAAGTATCCTTTATTACAGCAGCCAAAGTAGGAAATGTTCCTGAGTGAGCACGTGTTTCTAATTCCTTATGTATAAAAAGTGTCAGCCACCATTATTTTAACCAGAAACCTTATTTATCTTATTAGGAACATTTGTGCTACATGAATTCTAACAGCCCTACTTCGGCTGCCAAAAGTGATTAAGGCCTTTTCATTTATTTGTGCAGCTCTGTCATCAGAATTGAGGACAAACCAGATGTAGCACAAAATGAGGGTTCTTTTTCTCAGGTAGGGTATTCTGAAGAGATCCATCATGTTCCCAGTTTTAGCTTTGTTCTTTGCCCCCAGCTGAAGAGAAAGACAAATCATCTAGGATCAACTTTTTGGGGCCTATTATGTAGCAAAGAACAACAACAGAGCAATTAACATCCATAACTTGGAACTGTAGAACTATAGAACACACCTGCTCCAGCAGAGATTCTGGAATCTTTCTACCGTTCACCCGAGCAACTTTCTGAATTATTATCCGTGCTTCCTCTTGCTTGCCTTGTGTAAGAAGCCAACGCGCTGATTCCGGAAGGATCCTTCACAGTAGAAAAGATGGATGGATGAGGAGACAAATATTAAGTCTACATTAACTGGTGTGTGTTTTCTCGAATCATGCACTTAAACACTGTTTCAGTGCATTAGTGCGTCCACAATGACAACTACAGTGGAACTACAGTCATCAATCTGAACGTTTGTTTATTTCAATGAGGAGATTTAAACAGCAGTTAGGTATGTCACCTCTGCTTACTGTTATAAGCAGTCATCCATTTAGGACACTCAAGATCAGAAATGCACACTATGAAAGCAAGTACACTCTGCACTACATTGCAGTGCACTGATAGAAGTGGGTGATTTGAGATGCAGTCTGATGTTAGTATATCTCTGTGTGTTGCACTGAATATAGCCAGTAACCATATTGACTGCTTCCTCTGGCTGTCAAGCAGAAAAAGTACCATGATACTCTGCTAGCCTATTATACTATCCTTACATAATACTATATTATTTAAAGGTTTTGATTCCTTCTATACTGGCATATGAGGATGAATAACAACATTAGCCTGGCAGGCCATCCAATATCATTGAAATGTATAGTCTGGCAATGAGGCATAGACCAAACTCAATTGTGGGCTGAACAAGGTTATCTTTCAAACTACTTCTGGACGCAACAGGATAGCCTATGGCCAGTCGGGGGAACGAACATGATGTAAACATTAATTCAAAAGACCATTGTGTTCGGCGAAGCCCGCCCTAATCACATAGAGCGTTGTGATTAGATGTCGCCAACGGCGTCATCCAATCAAATTCCCTATGGCTTGCTGCTAGACGTACAGGCTCTAGTACGTCTAGATTTCTAGGCTTCAACAACATAGTAACAACACCAATAATACACTAGAAAGATAGCTGCAAATCCTAAGAGTTGAGTTGTCTGGTCTTACCAGTAGTACACCCCCAGTAACCCAATGGGGGCAGACAGCACCAGTTGCAGAACCCTCCAGTTTTGGATGGCGTAGGAGATCCCAGACAGTAGGATAATGCCCAATGCATAGGCGCAGTGTGAAAGGCTGGTAACGAGAGCTCGTCTGGAGGTGCCACTCCACTCAGCCCCTGAGTGATATCATCATGAAGACAAATAGGTTCATGTTGCTTAATTTGTGTCTTTGATAGCATAGTGTACTTTTTAAATCTGTTTGTTTAAATGTTTTGTGTGTGAGTGTGTGTGTGTGTGTGTGTGTCCTTGCTTGGTGAGATTTGTGGATTCCCATTAAGGATTCCAGATGTGCTGTACTCACATAATCACTTGAAACTAAAATACTCCCAACTAGTATGCTGTAAAATGTTGCCTGTTGTTGCCTGCTGAAATGACACTACACTTAAAATGTAATTGAAATGTTTCAAGGGAACGATCTTTACCTAGCACAAATGCATTTATGAAGGTGCCCGCCACTCCGATACCAACAACAAATCTCAGGGCAGCATAGACGTATATGTTTGGGGAGAAGGCTGCACCAACACCAAAGACAAATTGCAGGAGCAGGGACAACAACAAGGCCAATCGCCGGCCATATCTGCAAGAGGAGAATCATTAATAGTATCGAAGGCATATGAGGGTCTTCATAATGTGATCAATACCGTTATCATTATGCATTTTCTCTAATTCATCTCTTCTTATTCATGAAATGGATCAAACAATGGAGTCAGAGTCACTGTCCAATCAGAGGCCAGCTAAGAATGTTTGAGTCATCCATACTTGTCTGCCATTGGCCCCAGCAGCAAGGCTCCGACCAGGAGCCCAGTCATGTAAATGGACTGTGAAGCCTCATTCAAAACACTGTTATCACACACCAAGTTGAACTGGAAATGGGTTGGAAAAGAAAGATGGAGAGAGAAAACAGTCACTCTGCAGAAGCGATGCATGATTTAGTGCAAAAAATGCATTTTTGGTCATGGCAGCCCATGATTTTATTCAATAATAACTTTATGGCAAGCTAAAATAACACTAAGTTGGGACATACTGCATGAACACAAGAGGTTTGATTGGACTCTCAATATCCTTCAAGTAAATTATGACCCTGGCCAAAGAATGATTGTCCGCCCACCGGACATTGCCCTCAATGCCCTATGACCAGTCCATGATGACACCCCTTGCCAAGTCTTTCCTAGAAGATGCTCTTGAGACAGTGACAGTAATTGGGCATGGTGGCCTCTGCCAGTATATCCACAAATTACCACACAACAATAGCCTACAACACCAATAAGTCATACTTTCATGCTGTTCAAACATACTGTAATTTCACGAGAAATGGTAAAAAGGAAAACAAAATTGATAGACACTACCTCACTTATTATTGAGGTGGTTCCTTCAGGTGCGCTGAATTTATATCCGTCCGTGCATTTAGTGGTGCTATTGAGGCCATACTCTTCAATAGCTTCCAAATCTTTGTCCACTGGTGTGAACATCATGCAGGTTTGATAGTTTCCATCATTGTCCAAAGGAAGAGTCAGGTTTAATATTTTGTCAGAAGTCAGATTGGGCCCAACGTTCAAGATCCAATCCGTGTTGCAGTGATGAGAAAAAGAAAGCCCGGTGTAAATTTGTCCAAACATGTGAAAAGCAGTGAAGATGTGGGGTATACATATTTCGATCAGAAGTCTCTTCTGAAAAACCCCAAACTCTCCGATTTCTGTTAGTATCTGCCCGAAGCCGATCATATTCCTCCTGGAATCAGTCTTCTAGTAAATAGCCCAAGACTCCTTGTGAATGAGTGATAATGACAGAACCGAATAATAAATTAATATAAAAAAAATCACGGCACTGCACTCAGGTAGGCCAGGTTAGGACATAACAAGCTGTATGGGATAAAGGATAGTCACTTTAATGTTTAGTATATTCCAGCTGAAGTCTATCTTCCTGTCGGACTTCCTGCAGCTAAACCAGCCAATCTCACAGTAAGGGTGTCCAACATTCTGTTAAATATGTGATCTTGTTAATGCAGCGTACATTATCTTTCCCTTCTCACATAGATGTTCGGGTACTGGTAGTACTAGTAGCACTCAGTCATGTCTTATGTGGGCTAAGTGGTTGGCTATCGGAGAGACATTTGGTTCCTGACCCCCACCACCCCCCTCTGTTGATCTTCCACAGAACATGTTAAAGTTCAGCTCCAATAGCGGCAACCTTTTCACATTGTTAGTGTTAACAGCCATTTTACTATTCGGCCTATGTTGAATCATATTATCTTGTTATTTTTCTCCTACTGGATGTGCTTAGTGACCTTGAAACAGCGGATTTATTCTAAGCAGATTTCTCCCTTAACATTTCACATTAAAACTGTTGTTCGCTGCATTTCCAAATTCCCTGACTCTCCATGTTATATCTGGAACAGAATGTTTTGAAATGCCATGACTTTCCTGAAATTCCCTGACCAGTGGTAACCCTGGAAAGCACAGAAACATCCAAGAACATCTTATCTCTAATGATGGGAACAGCAGAATAGAATGAAATAAAACATGTCACAGTCATAGAGAGACAGTTGGGTCAGGCCCAGCTCAAGCATGAACTGCATATGGCTTTGAAAATAAGACATTTTCCCCAGTTTCTCAGGTGGTTGAGACACATTTAAGCTCATATTGGGCGAGGTGGGTCCTGTCAAGATAAATTATATGTACAGTAATTTCATGAGAATATCCCATGATTCTAAAAGTAAGCTATAAAACATGAGACACTGGTTTTACCATGATGTCAACTGGTTGCTACGTGTCGTGCCTAACAACACCTGCAGTAAATCCAGCATAACTGAACTTTTACCAAATTAACCTGTCATGGTTTCATTGAAGGAAGACACAACAATTACAAACATAGTGAGTTATTCATAGGTACAAAATCCTCAATTAAAAAATATTTCCTCTTATTGAATGTTAGATAACACACTGCTACAGTGCACCTACCGTTCACTTTCCTATGGCACACAGTATAGGGCGAAATGCATGGGTAATTGGGCATGCAAAGTCATGATAAATCATGGGTATATTATCTGATGTTATTCAATTATAATTGATGCCATTGCAAAAGCAAACATTAAAATATATAGACAACTGTGAGGATGAATTCCTCCGGGGAACAAATAAATAAATAAAACTCATTTATCATAGACAAGTGTATGACACTCGTGATTTATTTTCCTGAAAAGAATGTGCATGATAATTTTATATCTAGTATATAGAGTTGATGTTGCTATACAGGGATAATCAGTATTTGTCCACTTAAGGGTGAAGAGCTCATAAAATTGTTTATTCATCTTAATTTTATCGGCTGTTTTACATTCACATCCATTTCTCTAGCAATACCATGCTAATAATTTTGCTCGTTTTTTGGCCCGGGTATAGAGAAAATCATTGCACGGCACTGCTCAGTTGGTAAAGACAATTACCAAGTCTGATTTAGCATGAACTTGACCAAATCAACAGCAGTGGGAGATTTTGAGCCAATTTTGAAGTCACTTTCCATACAAAACTAAACGTATTACATTCAAACATTAGCAAGAATGTGATAGCAACAATGTCTAATAAATGTGTCGGAAGCTAATATTTTATCATTTTGGCTAAAACCAACTGTCAAGCTTAACCATATATCAAAACAGAAACTTTGGTCTGCTGACATGAAATTTCTTGTCGGCACTAAAGGTAATTTCTCTTTCTTAGCTACACCCTGTTGCCATGGCTACTTAGTCTACCTTTCTGCTTGGCCCCCTCATTGCTGCTTGCAGCTATATTTCTTCATTCTCTTTATAATTCAGGCAGATATAATTATTTTGCCCTCTCCATCTTGCTTCAAACAGATTCACATCCATAAGCAACAGGCTATATGGGCGCACTCCTCAACTGGAGTGAATTAAAATCTTTCATACATTCTTTTAAACTGCATATGAAGATAGTAGTGAGTTAAAAGCAGCAACTTTTAAACATAGATGTCCACACAATATACAAAACTTTTTTTTTTCTTCCTGCCGTTTCGGCGCCACGCCCGAAGGGGTCATGTGGCAAATTGAAGAAAGACTTCATGTGTTTGTGTGTGTTCATGTGATGATTAATTGCTAAGGCATTTTCTTTGAAAAAGTAAAGTGGGTGTATACATATGTGTTTGTGTGTGAAAGAGGAAGTAATTGTGTGCGTAAGTGCATGAGGGAGCATGCCTATATGTGATTGCAACATCCACATGTGTATATTTATGTGTGTATGTGTCCAGACATCCTACCACACTATCATATCTTCATCTTCAAACACGCATAGAATCTCTCAACATCCCAAACCATGGAGAAAGGAACAGGTAAGACATATTATTAGCATGTGTTTATTTGAGAAGTACACTTGCAAAAAAACATACCTTTGAACCACAATTGGTTAATTCCGAACAGAAACAAAGACAAGTTGCTATGATTACAAGGCGATGATTAATCAAGAGCAGGGTTCTTAAACTCCCGGCCCGCGGGTCAATTCCGGTGGGGCCCGGCCCAGATCCGGCCCGCGAGCTGGTGCCAAAATTATAATGCAATCCGGCCCTGGAGAGAGGCGTTAACATCCCGACAGCGGCGCACCCATTCTTCTCCGTCACGCTACTTGCGGAGTTTTAATCGTACCGAAATATTAAGACCTTTCCAACAGTACTTATAGTTAGTTAGTTTCTGTGATGAACACTTTGCGAGATAATTAGCGTTGAATATATATTAAAATTATGATCACCAATACAATTCTGCGTCCATGTCATACATTGTTCTTTGTGCAATATCTCACTGATTCTTAACTATGACGCATATAAAATAAACAGGAAATCCTACAGATTACAATCAAGGGTGGACTGGCAATATGGCATACAGGGCAAACGCCCGGTGGGCCGACACACTATTTGGGCCGACGGCCCTGACATTCTGACTGTAACTGTAATCATAGGCTTATTTTCTAATGGTCTGACCAGTATGGTGAGCTGGTCTTGTTCAAAATGCCAGGGCCGATTTTTTGTCCCAGCCCGCCCCTGATTACAATGGTGCATAGCAGTCGTCTTTGTGATTAGCGGTTTCCGAGTAATCCGATCTTGAAATCATATACGATTTCTGCATTGTCTTCAACAGTGTCATACCAAAATAGAAGAATTCTCTTCCATAGTGGTCTGGGTCCGTGTACTTTTTCGTTCATTCATTATTCTATTTTGGAATGAAAGATGAAATTGAAAAAAGGGTGCAACTTCTTGTCTTGTTTAAAGCCATACACGCAGAAATGGCTGTATTTGGTTTTCAGCATGTGTTGTCTCATACCATGTGTTGTCTCATACCATAGCAACAATGCTTGCAAGGTATTTGCCTCCAAATAAACCATGTAATAAAAACTCAACCACCTACTTCCAGAATTAGGCTACTCCAGGTCATCCAAATTATGGGTGCTTAACAAACCAAAGACGCAATTCAGATGGACGTTTTTCTTTATTGCTCTTCTCTTTTTTCTAGGATTCAGCGTTTCATTTTCAGTTCCTAAAAGATATCAAAACATGGCACTTGGTTCCATTTCATAAGTGATATTCAAGCGTAAAACACCATAAACGAGTCCTTATTCGTGCGACTTCCAAAATAGAATAATGTATGAACGAAAAAGTACACAGACCCATAGTGAAAGTTGTTTTTAGCTCCCTGTTTGTCAGGACTAACTTTAAATAACTGTTTGTCAGGATTGTCTCAAGATCCAAATTAGCAGTAAATTATATTTAATATTCATAACATATCATAATTAATAAAATATTGTCAGCAGATACTGTTGCAAATTGCATAATATACAGAATACTTTTATCATGACTCTTATATTACCATATCAACACAATCTTCTATATTTAAAAGTGAAAAGATATTTGTTCTAGTAGGCTATGCATTCAATGATGAGACATAGTTCTACACTCCGGAGTTTAGGTTCTACTTTCACTTTCACTTTTGTATAAATTTCTAAGAGTCTGAACCAAAATCAAATTAATTTGAAATGTCAAAAAGCACTCCAGCACAGGCTGCCTGTCTTTCCCATCTCCGTTACAAAAAAGACAAAAAAAGTAGAAGTTTTTAGAAGAACTATTATCCTATTCTTGAATGAACTATGGAGTAGACGAGTACTGCAACAACCCTCCCAGATTCATTTCCTCATTCGAGTGGGAGAGACTTGTATGGCACTTCATGACTGTGATTTAACCCTTTCTGCTCATTTTTGTTTGTTTGTTTGTTTGTTTGTTTCTGAGTAGCCTGCATATAAAATAACATTTTATAAATCAGGGCAGCTCAAAATTAGTTTCACCAACAACCATTCATATCAGAATAAAATGTTTATTGTCAGTATTTTATTTGAACACACTAACACACAAAATTTGGGTATAACAGGGGAATGGAATGATTTATGATTTGTATTGACAATGTATGAAAGTGTGCAGACATGTTACTCCAGCATTAGGGTCAGAGAATAAGAGCTTTACTCAGTCTACAGCTACACAAAGGTAACCTTATCTATTAACCCTCTCATTTCATTTCTCAGTGCAGATCCAGACTGTCCCTTAACGTTAAGTCGTCGGGTTGAAGCCCTCAAAGCCAACTCAAATGATAAACAACTTTCGGGTTATCAGGAAGTTGTGACCACTGCATCACTGAAACTCACACCGGTCAGATCCTGAGACAGGAGAATTTGGTTTGCCAATTTGGAGTTCATGAGTGACGGGAGCTACATGGGAAGAAGAACAGCAGTAACAGATATCCCCTTCCATGCTATAGGCCTGTGATACCATTGCTTTTTCTATTTATATGAAGTACTGTATGCCTGAGTGACTTTTGTCAGACATGAGAGTCAGTATAACCAGAGAGGGCTGTAGAGGTAGCCTGATTGCCATCGACTTTCAAAGCTCTACGAGACTTTGGTCTGACCAAGAGCCCGTATAACAAAGTTTCTCAAAGCGCATGGTTGACCCGCCTCCCTGAAATGCCTCGGTTTGCTACTGGTCCATGTTAGAAAATGCTGTGCCGAAGCAAAACCAATCACACCACTCTTTCCTCTGACGTATGTGACACGAAGGGAATTCCTTGAACAGGACTGAGAGCCTTTGGAGCTGCTCAAAGTTGATTGGTTCTCAACCAAGAGTGTGCAGTTCCCCCGTCGAGGGGAATTCAGAAATCCTACCCGATCAGCATCTGGCCAGACCAGCGACAGCAAAGCCGAAGGTGTTGCCTCACTGGGAGGGCGTGCCACGCTACTGTAGAGGAGTAATTGAATGATCTGTGTTATAACTGTGTCGAGCAACAGGACATAGTCATACTGTACAAACCCTAGGCATCAGGGTGCATAATCCAACCTACACAGTACATTAGTCAAATATGTTTAATTAGAAGCTCAGATAAAAATAACAGATATGCTTTGAATCACATTGATTAAGTCCAGCAAAACACATGAAGTCCAATGATACACATGAATTCCTGTCTTTTCAATTGCAAAATCATCAGATTATTTATGTTACCATGAACACAGCTAAATAACACCCAACGGAACATATTGCCATATCACAGTCATACTATCACCACCACCACCTATGACACTAACAACCTCAAAATTAAAATGTGTCATTTCACAAATTAAAATCAGTTGGCTATTTTGTGTTTCTCTCCTAGAGGTGTGTTACTGCAGCAGGTTTCTGAATTCTGAACTGCTCTACTAACACTGTGGCCTTCGTCTGTAAGATCCTCAGAGATGAGTTTGTGTAAAAGTATGGAAACACTCTCTCAGTGAAAGTGTGTGTGAAAGTGTGTATGTGTGTGTTATTATCAGAGTCATAGAATGAGAGTTTCCCTCTGTCCCAGTCCAGCTGCACTCTGATCCTCTGGGGTTTCTGCTGCACTCTGATACTGGTGGTTACTGGCGGGGTTGGACAGTGGGCTAAGTATCCACTAGGATCATGATGGACCCTCCAGACTCCACTGCTGCAGGAACCATCTCCTTTCCTCTCACCAGATTCTGTTTTCACCCCCAGATCCCAGTAATCACTGTCCCCAACCTCCACATCCCAGCAGTGAGTCCCTGAGTTAAAGCCCTCTGAGCCCAGGGCAATGCCATAATCAAATCTCTCTGGGTTAGCAGGAAGCTGATGTCTCTTTTTACTGTATGTCAAACTGGTCAGATCTTCAGACAGGAGGAGATTTGGATGTGCAGTGTTAGGATCCAAAATCACAGGAGCTACGGGGAGAAATGATAATTTAAATATAATAAATAAATAATATAATAACTATACCAAGTACTAGTAGCTACTAAAATGTGTGTGTGTGTGTGTGTGTGTGTGTGTGTGTGTGTGTGTGTGTATTTATATGTGTCTGTGTGCAATTTTAAATCATATGGTCAAGGCAGATACACTGCAAACCAATCCCATCCTTCAGTCTTTTTAACATTAGCCTATCAAATGTTGGAGAGGGAGGGGAGATGTGGAGTGGGTGAGGTTGATATTAATTAAAGACCATTTATAGCTTTGGTTGAGGATTTTGCTCATTTTTCAACATAACAAACCTCACCAGAGTTATCGCAAACTGAACAATGAGGGTATAGATACGGAAGGCTTTATCATCATCAACATTTATCAAAGCAAATTTTCATAGCGTCTTGGTAAACACAACAGAGAAAAACACTTGTTTCAGGCAGCATACCATGCTTATCTAGCCTGGGCCTGTCCATGCTTCTGTTGCTGTATGACATTTTGCGATCAAGTGTGTATGGCCAAGGAGGCAATTTACTCAACTCAAGAAAAAATCAGGAACCAATGAGAAACGAGCAGGCTGAAGGAGACAATCTTACGATGACTCCTTCAGCCTGTCCCACACCACTGATAAAAGTTTGATAGCATTTGATAGACAATTACATTGATCCCGCCCAGAATTCCTGGGCAATGCTTGCTTTGCCAGACCACAGTTCATTTCTGAACATGGACACGCAAGCCAAGCTAATGCCTATCATAATCTAGATACGATATCTAAATTACAGAAATTGTAATCTCTCTGCTTGTGTGTATCTTTGCATTTGCGTGTGTGTGGGGGCATATACTCACTGTACTGAACCATGTCCTGCATCTTCTCCCAGACGCTGAACTTCAGGTTTCCCAAGTACTTTGCCACATTTATCAGAGCTCCTGAAATCCTTTCTGGATCCTGTAGTGTGCACTGGGATCTGGAATAACATTCAGGAATAACAAGACCTGAGCCGAGACAGAGAGTTTAAATTTGTGTTTGAGAGAGAGAGAGAGAGAGAGAGAGAGAGAGAGAGAGAGAGAGAGAGAGAGAGAGAGAGAGAGAGTTTGGCCAACTCTCACCATTTTACCATTAATCCTTCTTTGTGACATAGTCTTGGACATTTAGCCTTGGACATTTAGCCTGTCAGTTATCTAGTGGAGCTGCTACTTCACCAATTATGTTTTTTTTTTTTGTATGTATGGTATGGTATGTGTTATTTGGCAGATATTGTGGCACAGTGGCAGACAACAAAAAAATCAATGAATAAAATATAAAATGCCAGAGGGCCACTATAGCTTGGCCTCAAGTGTGCCACCGCCAACCTGCTAGCCTCTAGCTCTCTCAAGATGCTAGTGCGATATTAACCAATTGGACGTTCACAATATCGAAACTAGCTTGAGACTGCTTGCT
Source organism: Sardinella longiceps (assembly GCA_027497455.2). Lineage (NCBI taxonomy): Eukaryota > Metazoa > Chordata > Actinopteri > Clupeiformes > Clupeidae > Sardinella > Sardinella longiceps. The sequence continues at coordinate 15,199,968 of JAODXP020000016.1, read as the reverse complement.
CCCAATGTCCTTTCATATTGATATTAAAATAACTCATTGTTTCACACATGAACGTTTAGCATGGCTAAAGCCAGATGCACAACAGTATGTTTGGTTTTTGTCTATATATGTCTATACATATATACTGTATATACATTCAGTCATTGGTAAACAGAATTGGCCAAACTCTCTTGGCTCTGAGAGAACCAAGAGATTACCTACCTTTCCACTGTTACCTTATAGTCCTGTAAAACAGAGGTTGGATTTGGTTAGATATCAATATGATGCTGTTTGCGTGTGTGTGTGTGTGTGTGTGTGTGTGTGTGTGCGTGAGTGTGCAGATACACCATAGCAACATAGAGTTGCTTACACAACAATAAATTATTATTGTGCAGTTGCTTACCTGCAGGAATTTGACATCATCAGCTCCCATCTGCTCTTCTATGGCTCTGATTGTGTCTGAAAGAGATGAGATCTCTCTGCTCATCTTCTCAATCTTCTCCTTCATCATCTGACTCTTCTGCTCCTCTTCAACCCTCAATGCAGCTATCCTGGCTGTCTCTTCATCATGTAGAAACTGGTAAAGCTTCTTGAACTCCAGTTTGATCTGTTGCTCTGTGTGTTGGGCCTGGACCTGCAATACCACAAACTACTTGACAATCTTATACATACCAGTGTTTTCAATATAATTGTGTTGATGTTATCCCATAAGAACAAATATACTGTAAATTATAAATGTAAATGTAAATAAATGTAAAATCTAAAATATATGTTAATCATTAGAATTTATGCTGCCTGACAAGCCAAACCCACATCAAGACAGATTGTGGCCAGTGTATTCAATATTATTGTGTTGATGTCATCCCATCAGAAAGAATACACTGTAAATTATAAATGTAAATGTAAATAAATGTAAAATCTAAAATATATGTTAATCATTAGAATTTATGCTCATGTATGTATGTCTAGTATATCGCCTTACTAGTATTCTCTGGCTAGTTTTAAAAAAGCAAAAAAAGTGTATATTTCCAGTACAGCATTTTTGTCAGAGGTTGTTTGTGAAGGAGGCATCGCTTACTGTTATGTGTTGACTGGTTTCATCACAGAGTTTTTTAGCCTCTTTAAAGGCATCCAGTTTGTTCCGTAAGGGCTGTAGTGTCAACTTCAGTTCCTCCTATAATGAGATAAACATGCTTTTCACATCAGAAAACAAATGTGCACTTGTGTGAAATTGGAATCCCGTATATTGAAAATATGTAAAAATAAATAAATAAATGTGTTCATTTATTCATTACTTGTATTGCAAACACTACAGCATCGTGTAATTTAAAATATTGACACATGATCTTCATTGATGTACTGTATATATTATTGTATTAGTATCCTTCAGTGAATATTGTTAAGCTAGTATGTGAGCATATTCTGTGCTCCATTAGTGAACACTCATTGATGTCATGATCAGTAAGCATTGAGGAGAATATGAGTGGTTAATCAGGCCTTCCCACAGTAAATGCCATCTCTTGGCAATGGACAGTTCATCTTACCTTATGCCCCAATGCTGCTTCAATGATGGGACTACAGTTGTGGTTTTTGTGGAGTGTAGAGTCTCGACACACCAAACACACAAGCTGATTGTCTTCTTCACAGAAGAGCTTCAGTTTGGAACAGTGCAGATTGCAGAAGGCTTTGTTTCCAAGGCTATCATGGGAAAAAGTATCACACAGATTCTTAAGATGAAGGTTAAGCGGATAAATCTCCTTAGAGCATCTTCTTCTGCACACAGGACATTCCCTCAATCCTTTGGATTTCCAGAATTCCTCTAGACAGCTTTTGCAGAAGCTGTGAGTACACGTTAGAAGAAGAGGGTCTTTGAAAACTCCACTGCATATGGGACATGAAAAATCTTCTTCTGTGAAAGTTCTGGAAGCCATTTCCTCTACACTGGCCATACAGGTCTGCCAGGATTAGTCCTGTTAATAGGATTAGTATTTTCACTTTCACTGGTAGGCCTCATGTACCTCATGACACCCTCTGAAATTGAATATTTCCTGATGTTAAATGTCAAGAACAAACTCTAAAGTAAAAATAACTTAAAATTGCTCTGATCTAATGCCAGCATCTCTGTCTCAATATCATAACAAGAAAAACAAACAGAAAGCCCAGACCTCTGCCAAGGCAATGTCGTCACAGATGGTGTTCTGGACCACTGATCGCCACCCAAATTAAATCAGTTCGTACTTGTCCCAATGCACACGTTGTCTGAAAATTTCATCCAAATCCATGCAGTACTTTTCGAGTTGTTGTACACAGAGAGACAGGCTCACACACACACACCGGCAAAAACATAACCTCCTTAGCGGAGGTAACAACAAAAAAATGGAATGTGTTCCGGGCAGGAGCACCACCTCTTGAGTTCATTTCCTCAGAAGACTCCGAAGGAGGGACTCCTGGAAACAATCATTGGACAGTAATTGGACAGAACTCGTCAGGTACCAGCATTTCATATTCACTGTAAAACTGGTTCCTTGGTATTTCTGCCTGTGGCTTCATGTGCTGCAACACCCCAAACCTCATTCGTATGCACTAATGTTTTTTTTTTACAGTTTGACATCTTGATATCAGCACTTCTGTTGCTTTCATACAATTTAATGTTGATGCTGTTAAACACACACACACACACACACACACACACACACACACACACACACACACACACACACAAACCAAGGATAGCACTGCCCTCATCTTTCTATTCATTACCTTTCCTGACTGACATAGCAAACTGGACATTCTCTCTCTTCACAAACTGTATATATCAAACGTCTGCATGCAGCATCAAGAACTGTCCATGAACGGTCAGCCTAAGTGGACACTCGTACACACTATTGTTAAGCTTTTCTCTTGGAGATTCTTGGACATCCTAAGAGCATACCAGCCACTGGAGTCTTTCCAGGCAAGGAAAGTAAACTGGGATGATGTGTTTGTTAAAAATCATTTTATTGGCCTGATTATCATATAATGTTGTGTAACAATATTATGGAATTAAAGCTGTATTCGGTAAGTCTACATAATTCTGAAAAGAATTCAAAATCATACAACTCTCTGGTCCCACTACTACGTCTCTACTACGCTCCTCAACGGCCTCTCAAATTCCTCCCTCGCTGTAAGTTGTCAGCAGCTTGCTCACAGCTGTGATCGACAGGCAGTTATTCCTCCCTCCGTACCTGATTGGTGGAAGGCTACATGGAACGCTGAATTTTTGCAACAACGATTACAGGGTTAGCATGGAATTAGGGTTTTTTCCTTTAGTAGCCCTTTTCATGTACTACTTCCAGAATAACGTGAGAATTCTACGAAATTTGACTTAAAAAGAGTTGCAGAATGCAGCTTTAAGATGATTCGCCTAAGCTGTGGATATATTTGTTGTGTCATGCTTACTGACTGCATTTCCTGCATGAAAGCACATATAGGAACCTTTTAAAAGGGTACATAGTTATGGTTGACATAGCATTGTTGTCAAACAAAACATAAAAACTAATTGCATGCAGGATTTCATAAGTATGTACGATGTGTATAAGGAGCATAACATAGACTGAAGCATCTTCTAAAATTAGTTTAATCTTAAATTTAAAAAATGATCTGATCTGACCATTTGACTGTAGAATTTTGTTTAACAGAAATAGGTCACATTTGCAAATCCTATAGAAAGAAATACAGAGTTTACATCTATCAACAGAAGAGATTTCAGTAGCTTAAATGGACATTCCAGAAGTTATGATTATACATTTACCTGATGTAAGTTTGGCTGCTGTTCATTTACATTTACACATACATTGACACTAAAACAACTTACAAAAAGATGATTAACAGTCAAGCTACATAGTCTACAAGTCTTAGTTAGAAGTGCACATTGAAAGGTCACTAAACCCGATTATCTTCATTAAAGACTTGAATTTATTTTTTATAAGTGCCTTTCACCTACTTTGTTTTTGAAATTTCAATTTTATTTCATATTTTGAGCTGCGTGTGGGCCTCCTTCAGTGGTGGAGTCTTTCAGGAGACCTTTTTGAACCAAACATTGGGTATGCTAGAGAACACACAGTAGGGGGCAGGAGAAGAGAAGAGTTCACCACTGAAGGAGACTGAAAATTGAATCCATCAGACAGAGTATTGGTTGGAGGGGTCCAATAAATTTGAATTCAGAAGAGGAAGTCTGAAGTGAATCCACCAAATTTAGACCCACTAGAGGGTGTGCTCCCGGTGTATGAGTGGGTTCCACCAAAATTTAATCCACTGGTGGTTGCTGAGTTGAGTCCTGCATACAGTAGGCCTAGAAAGGAACATACATGTAGATATTAATATCAAAAGGTTGTTTCTATGGATAATACATGGATAAGACATGGATAATGCACCACTGTTGTTCTAAGATAAATGACATCCACAGCTATCCTCTGGCTTGCTTAACTTATCCCCAAAGCACAGATAGTGTATAACCTCCTGAGTTGGTATTGTTGGAGTCTGATGATGATCCTCCAACGCTAGGGAACGCTAAAGGACTCTGAGATACATCAAATTTGTTGGACATCATGGCTGGTTTGCTGTAGTCTAATTGAAATCCCCCAGACTCAGTGGGGGAATAACAAAACTTTTCTGTGGGGAAGAAATGGGAAGAAAAAGTGAAGGAGTACAGAAACAGGCAAACAGCTCTACCTCAGAAAAAGAGGAACGTTTGTCAAGAGGAAAAAAAGGTCAGTTCCATCACTATATAATTTCTCATTTCACATACAGACTGTCAAATTATGATTCAAACCTCCAAAGACGGGTTCCCTGCAGGAGTCTGACGATGTGCCTCCAAACATGAAGCCACCATAGGGGAAGCTATACAAGTTTGGCAGGGGTCCACCGAATGTTAATGGACTGGTGGGTGAATATCTAGATGAGGCTGGGGAGGGTTCGCCAAATACATATCCACTGGAGGGAGGAGTTTTGCTGCTGAAGCCAAATCTGAACCCTACAGATGAACCAGGGGAAAAGAAAGGAGAGAAAAAGACACAGATGAAATAGAAAAGTTAATTTAATTCTAAATCTGTTGTTTGAGGTCACTGAATGTTGTCAGTAGGAAAAATAATGAGAAAATGTCCGCAAATTGAACTGAATAGTAAAGTAGCAGCTTAGAGAGAGTGGTTATTATGTTCAAGTGAAGGACTGGTACTAGATAACTAATTGACATTTTCAGGGGCTTTTTCCACCTTTATTACATAGGACAGTGTAGAGAGACAAGAAACGAGTGTGAGAAACAGACGGGGAGGGATCGGGAAATGACCTGAGGTCGGAATCGAACCCGGGTCCTGAGATTTATGGTATGGCACCTTAGCCAGCTGAGCCATGACACCCCAACTATTTGATAATTTTACAGTATGGTTTTCAATCCCACCTTTAGGTTCAGGTTTGGTCGTGGGCTTCTTACTCTGGCAGGCCCCACACTGTAGGTGTTTTACTTTGTTTTGCGCAGAGCACTTGCCACACACCCAGCTGCCTTTTGGTTTCTTAAACTGATCCCGAATGGAGAGGCGTCCAAAGAAAGAGCTGTCAGGTGCACCTCCAAACTTGAAACTCCTGGAGGAGTCTGAGGTTGCAGCTCCAAACTTTTTAGATCCACTGGATGATGTGACTACTGAGGAATCTGTTGAGGGATTACTTGAGGGTTTGGTGTTCTGGCAAGCTAGGCCTTTGGTATCTTCTGCAGCGTTGCTCTTTGTGTCCCCTATCTTCCTCAGTGCAGCAATCCTGGCTGCTTCTTCATCTTGTAGAAACTGGTGAAGCTTCTCAAACTCTTCTTTGATTATGCTTTCTTGCTCCAGGACCTGTATGATAATATCAAGTCATCAAATTATTTTCTTGGTATTTTAAACCTTAAGAGTAAAAATGCAACCAGTTACAACCCCAAGTGACTGGTCACAAGAAAATTCAGCACAGAATAAAATGAGATAGCTCAAACTAATGTACAGTACATGTATTGAGGCAAGTAAAATTAAATTAATTAAAGCAGAATTGCCCCCGCCGGTTTGCAGAATTCAGTGTATTTGTATGAAAAAATATTTATTAACAACATTATGAGACTTTGAACCACAGGGCTACGGGATAACAATGATGTTGTACATGAATGTTCAGGGGTCACAAAATAGTCTAGCACGACCAAGGTCAAAAAGGTTGGTGACCACTGCACTGTATTATGTAGGGATCACTTACTTTTCTGTTTGAAGCAGCTTCATTGCAGGTTGTTGTATCGTTCAAAATATCAATCGTTTGCTGTAAAGGCCTCAGTCTGTCCTTCAGTTCATCCTAAAGATAAAGTAAACTTAATAGCTGTGACTGAAATCAGATTTATATTGGCATGATGTCTTTAAGATTGACTAGCAAAAATGTTAATGTTAATTAGAATAGAATATTCTGTAAAAGAATATGGTCAGAAAGTTAACGGCATAACAATTCCATATGGTGAAACTATTTTGTGATTTTAATAGAATAACTTGATACAAAACATGTTGATTGACCAGGGCCCGATTTCTTGATAACAATATTCCATCAATGTTTTGAATGGAGTTATTCTATTAAAATCACAAACAAATGTGATTTTGATTCACCTTAGATTGAATTGCTGAAATAAATGCTATTAACGTTTTGACAATATTCATTTACACAATATTCTATTGATCATGCAGACCTTAATATATTTGTTTGGTTTTCCAGTATGTTTACCAAACATGATCGTAGTGTTATTCTATGGATCACTCATTCATATAGCGTTTTCGACAATACTCTTAAATAACAATGGTTTCAGGAAATGGTCAGAGAACCGAAGATGCTCTTAAGAAGGACTTTATGAACTATAGAATTCAAATGCTTTTGAGAAGCCCGACTCACACCTCTTACCTTAAGTGCTTTAGCAATGTGGGCTTCATGGAGTTCAGAGTTTTGACAATGTAAACTATCAATCTTCTTGTCAACTTCAGAAAAGGGCTTAAGTTCAGAATTAGGCAGACTGCTGATTGCGTCCCTCTTGCTTTTGAATATCTCACAAAGGTTCCTCAGATGCAGGTTGAGTGGAGGGCTTTCCTGCGGGGATTCCTTCCTGCAAATTGGACATTCCCTAGATCCTCTTCTTTCATAGAACTGTTCGAGACACATCTTACAAATGCTGTGGCTACACAGTAAAAGAAGAGGATCCTCAAATATCTCACAACACACAGGACAGGAGAAATCGTCTTCAGTGAAAGACATGGAAGCCATTTTCCTCAACAGTTAACTTACTGTACTCCTCGTCTCATAGGTTACACTTCCTCTTTCTTGTATGAAAACAGTCTGCCTGCCTTCATATGTCAACGTGAGACTCAATACGCCATAGTCTTGTTTTTAAAGAAGTATCAAATCCCTTATCACAGTCCACAGAATTGAACTGAATGTAAGAAGACTCCCATCATCATCATCCAGGTTTCAGAGGTTCAGCCTCTCATTAGTCAATGGTAAGACATGAAGTGGATTGTCAGGCAAACTGGAAAACATGGAATAGGATCAGGGACAGTTCTAGCCTTTTCTCTGCCCAAGGCCAGTTTTGAGCTGTGTCTGTCTGTGTAGGGCTGGATTGTCACTTTGCCCAGTACCACAATCTGGGTGCCTCAGTTCCCAGGATTGTCTTAGCGATAACACAGCAAGTTGCCATAGAGACAACCTTGATAGGGTCCCAGACAGAGTCAACAATCAGCAGGTGTCTGTTGGGGAATCCATGAGGAAGTAGTGCAAGAGTGTCTTACTCATAGAATTATATAGTAGAACTATACTACTGTCACTGATATTCTGAAGGCCAGTGCTGGTTGGGAGGGGTAGGCCGAAAGCACATTAATTGTTTATGCTCAGTTTAGGGCAGGTAGTTTGTGTTCCATTTAATGCCTTGATGTTCCCCTGAGCTGGGGTAAAGTGAGAAACAAGACACAATCGCATTTTCATTGCCCTTTGCCCTGAATACATTCAGATAATTTCCATATCTAGGAAACATCTAGAATGAATAGGAAATAGGTGATTCTCACAAAGGATGGCCTTTTCGGTAATGAGAATTCTGTCAGTAATGATAAATCCCATAGGAATTCCATAGGCGGTAATGAGAAAAAAAATTGCCCGGACATAAATTTGTAGGTTTCGCGAGAATTAGCTAAGTGTGTCAATTTTACTGTTATAAGTTGGCTTGGCAAGAGGTGAGCAAATGGAAAGCTTAAAGCTGCCTAGACTGATAACAGTTGCATTACATTGTGGGCAACTGTAAGGGAGGTTGTTCGGTATGTCTCTGCTTACAATGCATTAAATGCTTGGTAGGCTACAGGTTACGTATATGTTTATGTTATTCTGTGCCTGCTGTTTTCCTTATCACTGATAAGGCGGAATATTACAGTATGTTCTTGCTGTTGTTTTTGTGCTTGCTCTGTTTATGTTTGTCCCCTGCGTCAGTGGCTATCTGCTCTTTGCCGTCCACATCAACTGAGATGACTAACTCGATCTTCTGTCAACCTGGAACTGTACTTATAGTTAGGCAAATTCCTGTCTAGTTAGAGCAGCTTTTTAAGTGTAGCATGCTGTCTCTCCCTTGATGCATCAAGCTATTTTTCTTTTGCTTTTTGTAAATAAACTCTGCTTTGGAGTTTCAAGTGTATGACCTTGGGTCCCTAAGGTGTTATCAGTAGCTACACTATCTCTTTGGGCCCCATTTGTGTGTACCAGTCCCTAATTTAGATGTCTCTGTGTAGGGCAGCCGCCTAAAATGTCAGAGAGTGAGATTTGCTATCACTAAGGGACATAGTGTTCAGAATATACAATGAACAGAACATACAACCAATACATATTTTCCTCAGAGTATTTTTCCTGTGATACATGTATTCCGTTCATCAGGGATATTTTTTCTTTGAAAAGACAAGACAATATGTCACAGTATGTTGATTTTAGTTCATAATACATACACACATGAACCATCAGACCTGTGTGAATCTGCTGGTTATAAATGAAGTATTCCCATTCACCAATATGTATACAGTAAATACCGGTTTCATATTGTTGTTGTTTTGTTTTAATCCATCCCACAGCACAAATCTCCACCCTGATGTTAGCCTGTCTGAAAACTATTGCCTAGTTGTATGACGTCACTGTAATTAATGCAGAAACCCAATTCCAATAAAGTGGATGTTTCTTTTGAAACCTTGCTCCATCTGAAATTCTGTTTAAAATGACAAAGTTCTTGAACTGAGCTCAGAACACTACTGAAGCATGAGATACATTCAGGGGCGGTCCTACCCTCTTTGGTGCCCTGGGCGAACACCTTATCTGCCCACCCCCCCCCCCCAAAAAAAAATAAATAAATAAATAAATAAATAAATAGAATAAAATAAAATAATAATAATAGCCATTGCTGCTTCTATTTTTTTTTTTTTTTTTGCAAATTTTTTTATGGTACTTATGGTAGCTATTACTCTACTATATGCATGTCTAGCTTCTACAGCAAAGGAGAAAATCTGAACCCCAAACCCCTCCCCTTTCTTGTGTGTGAGACTTCAGCACTGAAGTCTGAAAGCAGGCAAACCTTAAGGGATGTTCATTTACTGCAAATGGGTGATAGAAAACTCTTCTGTTCAAATTAGGTCTATATCATAATGTGTAGTGATTGTTTTGGTTTAATTTTATTTTTTGAGCTCTTGGTTATTAGATGGAACTCCAGCAGCCAAGTTATAACACCAGATAAAGATGTTTCAAAATGGGGGGGGGGGGGGGATCTTTACACTGAAATTGAATGCCCTCATTCTCAAGCAAGTACATTACAAGTGGCACCAATGCATACGTCTGGTTGTCTACTTTCATTTGATACCAAATACTTCTATTGTAGGCGCAGATATACCCGTACCTAAGCTTCCAAAATACAATGAAGCAAAACCGGATCACCCGCAATTGTAATTTTCGGCGCTCGCGTGCGCAATAATAATTAAAAAAAAAAAACGAAAAACCTTTAGAGAGCCCGTGATGCCGCCCTGCCGGCGATGCCGCCCTGGGCGACCGCCCATATCGCCTATGCCAGAAACTGCTCCTGGATACATTGCATAATGGAAGTGTATTTCTGTTCAGATGTTCAGTGTTACTGCACCCCTCACCGGTAAGATTCTCAGAGATGAAGAGCAGTTGAGCCCAGTCCAGAAGTAAGGAAAGACACTCTCAGTGAAAGTGTGTGTGAAAGTGTACAGGTGTGTGTTATTATCAGGGTCAGAGAGGGAAAGCTGTCCTCTGTCCCAGTCCAGTTGCACTCTGATCCTCTGGGGTTTCTGAGCCACAGTGATGGTGGTGTGTTGTTGATGTGGATTAGATGTTGTGTATCCACCCCTGGCATGACACACACGCCAGACTCCATCGACACGAGACGTCTGTCCCTGCCTCATGCCAGAGGCTGTCTTCACACCCAGATCCCAGGCCATACTGTTTCCAACCTCCACATCCCAGCAGTGAGTGCCTGAGCTGAAGCCCTCAGAGCCCAGGACACAGGTATGGTATGAAAAGCGTGCTGGGTGGTGAGGAAGGTGTTGTCTCACATGGTGCAGTTTTACACTGGTCAAATCTTCAGACAGGAGGAGGTCTGGATGTGCGCTGTTGGGATCCAGAATCACAGGAACTACAGAAAGAATGAACATCCAGTATTATGTTGATGTGGACAATTTATACTGATGATGAGGAAAGGGCATATAATGAAGTACCACTTCACTACCACAAAATTGAAGATAGCAGAATGCAGCCATCACAGATGTAATTCAAGACCGAAAAGTAAAAAAAAAGTTGATATGAGGTGGATACTTACTATACTGAGCAAAGTTGTTCATCTTCTCCCAGACTCTGAACTTCAGGTTGCCCAGGTGTTTTGCCACATTGATCATAGTTGCTGAAACCCTCTCTGGATCCTGCAGTGTGCACTGGGCTCTGGAATAACATTCAGGAGTCAGTGCTGCTGTGGGTTTGGGTTCAAAACCACAAGGAAAAGAGAGTCAGGAAGCAGATAACTCACATTTCCATTGTGCTCTTGTAGTTCTGAAAAAATGAACACAAGAATTTGGATTCAGTCCTCACAAAGTTTAATAAAGCTTGACTTGCCTATGGCCCATTGTGAAATTAGGAACCATGGCCTGGAAGAGAGCCATGTTATCAGGGCCGGTTCTAGGCATAGACAAACGAGGCGGTCGCCTAGGGCACCAAATATCAGGGGGGGTTATCACAATATATTTCTTACCTTTTTTCTTCAGTTTTTCTGTTATATTTTTAGAAAAGGGGGGGCAAAACTCAAATCTGGCCTAGGGCACCAAAAAGGCTAGAACCGGCCCTGCATGTTATAGAGGTATTTTTGCTGTATCAGTTGGTCTCAGTCATCAGGCTACAGGAAGAAACTCCGACATTACCTGCAGAAATGTGACATCATCAGCTGCTATCTGCTCCTCTAATGCTCTGACTTTGTCTGAAAGAGATGAGATCTCTCTGTTCATCTTCTCAATCTTCTCCTTCATCATCTGACTCTTCTGCTCCTCTTCCTCCCTCAGTGCAGCTATCCTGGCTGCCTCTTCATCTCGTAGATACTGGTGAAGATTCTCAAACTCCTGTTTTATCTGCCTCTCTGTGTGCTGAGCCTGGGTCTGTTACAGCACATACATGTACATATTTCTTTTATGGTAATTACTTTTAAACAAACAATATCAATCCGACAGTACAATGAAAACATACACTGTATATATTGTAGCGTGTTCCATGTTCAGGCATGCAAGATGTTGATGTTAGAGAGCCTTGTTACTGGGCCAGTGTGGGGGAGCACCGTCTTTTGTGGGATAGGTGGGTGTGGTTTTGGGGGTGCTAGGTGTGTTTTGGGGGTTTTGGCGCTCTCTGAGCTGGGAATATACACAGGGGACAGTCGTGTGTTTGATGGTTCTGTATTGGCGTGGCTGTGGCCAACAACAGCCGATATTAATTTTCACCCTAGTAAACAAGGGAGTCTGTCTTATTCAGTAGTGACCGCTACAATATGTTATTAGGCTTACTTTAATGTGTTGGGCCATTCTATCACAGCTGACTTTAAATTCACGAAAGGTCTTTAATTTCTCTTGTAAGTTCTTCAGTGTTTTGCTGATTTCACCCTGAAACAAATGATCAAATAGTCCAATGTTAGGACATATCCCACATTAAATTGTGTTATTGAGTTTGAAATTTAGGATTGGCGTTATACAGAAAGTGAACCAGTAATGAAATACATATATTATAAAAATGTATTATAAACCTCTAACAGTGGTTGATAGTTTTATTTTTTAATTTGCATTTCAAACTGCCCTAAAGTAGGCTTATACACAAGGTATGCTTATTGTATATTACTGTAACTAAGTTTTAAACTTATTAATTAATCTTACCTTCAAGTCAAGTACAGTCTCACTGATCTGACTGGCGTTCTGAGTTTGTCTCTGACTTCCCTCCTGTAGGAAAATCTCACACAGGTTTTTCAGATGTAGATTGAGTGGAGGTGGCTCCTGTGAGAATCTCTTTCTGCAGACTGGACATTCCCTGAATCCTCTGTCTTCCCAGAACTGCTCTAAGCACATTTTACAAATGCTGTGACTACAAGGTAGAATAAGAGGATCCTTGAAGATGTCATAACACACAGGACAGGAGAAGTCATCCTCTGAGAAAGAAACAGAAGCCATTTCCTCTAGTAGCAGCTGCTGTTGTTCTTGTTGTACAGTATCAGCTGTTTAAAAGCCTTCCTGTTCTTCCAAAGTCCTTAGTGTTGCATTCTCACTTCCGCTCTGCATTAACCTTAATAACTGCCATTCAGAATAAATGGTCTATGGTCTACAGGAATGTTTTCCTGTTACATGCATTGCAGGTTTATAATAAACCAGCACTGCTTAGGTAGATAACATTGAACTCCCTGTCAAACTGGTTTTGGTGCTATTACTAGCATGTGACATGACTCTTCACATTAGCAGGGTAACTTATGCCAGTGCATCACAGCACCACAGCATCACAGCGCCAATAACCAGCTGGTTAGTCTCCATGTAAACAATAAAATCATAAAAGGTAAATTGGCCTGAGCCCAAGAGGCATAAATGACAGAGAGAACAGGATACATGCACAGTTTGTAATCAGCTGTGTCCAGAGGTCAGTCAGTGTGTGTGGAGTTTAAATAATAATAATGATGAAAAAAAAAAAAAAAACAACAATAAAAAAGCCAACTTCTTGACTGACATGCAAGATTGAAGTTGTGTTAAAATGTTGAGAGTCATTAGTGTGACATTCTCTCTTCTGCTCTGTGTTAACCCTAATAACTGTCATTCAGAATAAATAGTTTATGGTCTACATGAATGTTTTCCACTGAAGCCATTAAAGACAGCTCTTCTCAGGTAGATAGACTTCCTATCAAACCGGCATGTGACATGCACACCACATCAGCAGGGTCATTTAGAGCAGAGCTCAGTGCCAATAATGCAGCATAACACCAGTAAGTCACCAGGTAAACAATTAAAGTCATAAAAGGCAAATGGGGCCTAAGCTCAAGAGGGATAAATGAGAGAGAGAACTGGAGTACATTGTAGAAGCCAACTGATTGTTGAAACAATATCACAGTTATATTCAAAATGTTATGTGTCTGGATAAATAAGAATGGAATGAAGTCTAAAATGCAACTAAGTTTGTAAAACAATGATAAGCACTTTCTGTCATGTCTGTTTTATGTAAATTTTGTGCAATGTAATGTATCAGGCTTTACAAATAATTGCTTTATTTTGGAAATTGAAGGATGAATGGACTATTGAAAGATGTAGTTATCAACCCACTTTTTGGTAGTTTCATCCTACTTTTTTGACACAGGTGATGATGATTGAGGCGGTGGCCTAGAATTAGTAAAATGCCTGTTTGTTTGTCCTTGCCTGATGTAAATACTCAAAATAAAAGAATTTACCCATCTGTGTGATGGAACATCTACAGTTTAGCTCAACATGTTGGATTGGGTTGTACCATTCTTTTAGAGTGTATAGGGGGGAGAAAAATGGGGGAGAAATCCTGCCAATCTCAGGAAAATGACTCAGCTGACACATCCACCAAATTCATAATTTATGGATAAATGTTTCTTCAATTGAGTATGTTCAAATCAAACTGAAACAATTCCTCATTACCCTTTTCACAAGAGATTTGCACAAGAGCAAGTCTGTAACTATGCTTCTTGCATAAACATGCACTGAACTGCCCACATATTTTACACTCAGGAAAGTCAAGGAAAAAATAAAATTTGTTTTATCAATATTGATTACTTACATATTTGTTTAACAGAATGAAACCATAGACAAGTTACTGCGACACCCGTTGTCAAGTCAACACAAAGTTCTGATGAGATGACTAGGAAACAGAATACTCATTTAGTGGTAAGATTCTCAGTGGGACGCGTATACATTGAGTACCAAAGTATGGGAACACTCTCTCAGTGAAATTGTGGGTAAAAGTGTGCAGATGTGTGTTGTTATCAAGGTCATACAAGGTCACTTTGCCTCTGTCCCAGTCCAGTGTCACTCTGATCCTCTGAGGATTCTGCCCCACTTCAAGCAAAGCCTCTGGTTGTGGGCTCGAGACAACTCTATATTCACCATATTTATAATACACATACCAAAGTCCACTCCACTCTGTGATCATCCCTTTCCTCTTGGCTGATTCTGTCACCACACCTAGATCCCAATCTTGGTTGTGTCCAACCTCCACGTCCCAATAATGTGTCCCAGACTCAAAGCCCTCACAACCCAAGACATTTACATAGCATTCAAATCTCTCTGGGTTATCAGGAAGCTGCTGTCCCTCCCAACTATATGTTACAGTGGTTAGATCCTTAGACACAATCAGTGTGGATGTGCAGTATAAGGATCCAGAGTCACAGGAGCTGCAGGGGGAAAAAAAGAGGTGAAAATTCATAAAGGTGATAATGGTGACAAGGATTATGATAATGATGCATGGCCTTATATAAAAACCTCTAAACAGCAAATAATACAGCCTGGAGCACAGAACCCACAGAAATGTGATAGTCAGTAAGAGGAGGATGCAGAGATGAAGAGGCTTGTGACCGTGTGTGTCACTGTGTGTGTGTGTGTGTGTGTGTGTGTGTGTGTGTGTGTGTGTGTGTGTGTGTGCATAGAGAAAGAAAGATACTGATTTTGTGAGACAGATTATTTGTAACATGACTTACAGTACTGGAAGATCTTTCTCACCTTCTCCCAGATTCCCAGGTTTCCAAAGTACTTTGCCGAATTGATTGTTTCTGAAATTGTCTCTGGATCCTTCAGTTTGCACTGGATTTTGAATGAACAATATTTTAGTTCAGCTGTTGGGTTTGGCTAAGATTTTTTTCTTAAAAAAAAAAAAAAGAAAAATAGGAACCAGGTATGTCTCACCTTCTCATTGTGCTGTTGCAGTTCTAGAAAGAAAAAACAAATGCAGGTTAAAGCAATTAGCATAGAGTTTGAGAACTTTGGGAAATTGTGGCACCACATCTGATTCAGTACCAGGCAACTAATTTTTACCTCTTCTATGGCACTGATTGAGTCTGAAAGAGATGAGATCTCTCTGGCCATCTCATCTTCTCCTTCATCATCTGACTCTTCAGCTCCTCTTCCTCCCGCAGAGCAACTATCCTGGCTGCCTCTTCCTCTATGAGAATCTGATGTAGTTTCTCAAACTTTTCTCTGATCTGCCTTTCGGTTTGTTGAGCTTGTACCTGGAATGCAACCGTCTATCAATCAGGACATAGCTGTGCTGTAAGCATCGGTAGAAGTTGAATATATTATACTGTAACAGACTTACTGAGATATGCTGGACAGTGTTTTCACAAGTACGTTTGACATCTTTAAATTTGTTCATCTTCATCTGCAAGGGTTTCAGTTTGACTTTCAGCTCCTCCTACAATTAAATTAACATACTCAGGAGTGGATAAATAGGCCTAAAACACTGTCACTCTCACTCTCTCTCTCTCTCTCTCTCCAAGTGCTGTTAGAATAAATTAGATTTGTTAAAGGAAAATACCAGAGTGAATTCTAGCATAGCCCTGTTGAAAGACCTTGCTAAATGCGATAGTTAGCGATTGGAACAAAATAATTTGGTACAGCACTAACCGAACACGAACGCAGAAGCGAACAGGCACTTTACACTGAATCAATGGGACCTGACTGTTGGAAACCGAAAGTAAGATCTGAGGTTACATTGACTCAATGTAAAGTGTTTTGCGTTCGCGTTAGGTCTATGCTGTTCGAAATTCTTTCATTTCATGCGAAATATATTGCTGTTAGAAGGCTCATGCAGCAGGGCTATTAAATAAGCTATTAATTAGCCTATGATGTAATGTAAGAAATGTATGTTCATCAAGAATGGTCAAACATAGGCTTAAAACATTTTAATGTTATTACACTTTTGGATGAAAATTGAACTTATTAAACATATTTTAATCTTAGATTAATAGGCCTTGTTGTAACCTTTGTGGGCCGCATGCATGAATGAATGAGCCAAGTTGGCCATCCAAGTTTTAAAGCGTCATAAAGTGAAATGATGACATCTTGTGTTAGGAAATGAGCATTACATCAACTACACACCATTGTGTGTTTCAGGAAGTCGTTTTTACTGCAACTAATAAAATCCTCCATCATTACAGCATTATTAAAATACTTTGCATCAGTCAACAACCACAAATCTTACCTTACGTTCAAGCTGCTTCCTTAATCGGGCTGAAGTTGTGATTTTTATGGAGTTTAAAGTCTTGACACACCAAACACACAAGCTGTTTGTCATCCTCACAGTAAAGCTTTAGTTCTGAATGATGCACAGTACAGAAGGATTCTTTCTGTCTTCTCCCCCTTAAGAAACTCTCACACATGTTCTTCAAAAAGAGGTTGAGAGGAGGGTCAGTGTTTGTGGATGGAGTCCTGCAGACTGGACATTCCCTGAAGCCTTTACATTCCCAGAATGTCTTCAGACAGCCTTTACAAATGCTGTGAGTGCATGTCAGAAGAACAGGATCCGTGTAGATGTCACAGCAAACAGGACAGGACAAATCTTTTTCCGACACTGACATGGAAGCCATTTCTTTTTCCAGTTTTTACACGCTGCTTTCACTGGAAAATTTGTAGTAGTTCTAAAATTAAAACAGTCACAAGAAGATTTTGTCTTGCAAGCAAGACAAAAATGCCACAGTAATACTTAACATGCACCTTACAAAAACATAGCCTAGTATATGTTACTGTCAGTCTATTTCAAAAAACAAACATTCAGATTCAGATTCAGGTGACTTTATTTATCCCATTACTGGGCAATTCAGTTCCTCACTATCCCAACAGTGAAATACACAGACATGGCATTCATTATGACAATGACAATGGCAAGGCATAAACATGACAATGGCAATGACAAGGCATACTTCATGACAATGGCAATGACAGACACTGCATGGGGGGCAGGATAGGGAGAGGCCTCACGCATCCGCGCCTATAAGCATTTAAAAACCAGCTAATCAAATCCATTGTGTTCCTTTTGGTAGTTTGAGCCCAGAGCAGAGAGAGTCTCTTCCGATAGAATAGACACAGACGCGGACAGACAAGAGACATAAGCAGGGAAGATAAGGGAGAGGAGGGGTGAGAGAGAAAGTGCGACCGCCTCCGTTGAGAGCCAAGTGCCATACATAAACATAGAGCACGTTAAGTCCACTTCCTCTTTTGACCTGGAAATTGCAGGTGTCAAAAACAGGGAGGGACTTAAAGGGAGGGCTTTAAAACTTTCAAATGTTTCTGATTGGACAGTGCCATCTTAGGTCCTTAGTGCTGGATGTGGAGTCCATGGTGGAGTTCCTAGCCTTCTTGTGGGACAGACAAACTGACTGAAAAATTAGATGGCATAGTGCACCAACACCTTAACTTCAACATGCTTGTACTTAAATACAATTGGACATAATATTTATCATACTTTATTATTAGTTGTATTCTATTGTTATATATCATAACTGTCAATATATAACTTTGGTGATGGTATGTGCTGGTGTATGAGTTATGATATGCCCATTATGTTGATCCCTGGCTGGCAGATCACATGAGCAGATAGATAAAGGCAGATGTTAAGATAAGTCGCACTGAGCAATATGACCTCATCTAATCTCTTATCTAGCTTTATGATCTTTTAGACTGGTGGTGGGTGAGATTATATAGACGAGTGGACTTTCCGACCAGTCACAATGTGTTGTAAAGAACAAAGACAACACAATGATCACACTTGGTTTGTTTTTCTGATCCTGTCTGTGCAGAGCATAGATTGCATTTCAGACAAGTGAGTTACAGTGCCAATAATCGATGTATTTTTTTCTCACAATGTGTTAATTATGCACTTTTGTATGTAAAATATATATTTTCTCAGATGTGGTGTAAGAATTCCGATTGATCACTGTTGTAGAGAATGTTTTATCGTATCTCACTGTATGCTTGCAGGTTTACACAGCAAAGAACCACTTGGAATTATGACTACACCAGATATCATCCAATGTCTGACGTGAGTTAATATTATCAATTTTGTTTCCACAGCTGCCTTTAAAGGACACTCTTAGACATGTTCCATAACTTACAACAAACAACAACTAATATGATTAATCTATTAGTTGACTAATTCTATTCCTGAACAAACAAACTTGCTACATTAGGATGGCATTTGTAATGTTACAGTGGAATAAAAGCCTTGTGGAAACAGCTAATGAAACTCTTTTTAAAAAAAAATCTGTAAATGAATTCATGTTATCACAAGATCCTTTACAACCTCTAGTTCATCTGAGCCTTCCATTGCACCTACTCTTCCCACCCATGTAGGCTACAGTCCTATTTACCCACAAACGTTTGGGATTATTCAAAATACATGGACCAACATTATATTGTTCTGTTAAAATAAAGACAAAGAATCATATTTGTTTCTAGGACCTTTGCATACTGGGTAGACAGTGATGATATATCTGTACTACTGGAAGTTCCACATTGATAGAATGCCCCTTTTTCTTGTGTTTCATCAGATCTCTGATTGGATGGAACGTATGGTGGCAGAGAACCCTGAGCTGGTGTCCTCCTCAGTGTATGGAGAGACCTTTGAGGGCAGAAACATCACATACCTTAAGGTGACGTGTCAGATTGATGCTCTAATTGAGTCTTTAATTGAGTCTCCAATTGATTTTTTGCCTCAATAGTTTCTATATTTCTCAATGAGGATAAAACCCTATAAACTGATATAAGGAACTACAA